>JARHVA010006602.1:365000-875673 GCA_037957365.1 Torreya grandis
GCATGATTTTTTTTTTAAAAAAAAAGCTTAAATAAGATTCAAATATAATCTAGTACATGTATTGTTTCAAGTGTTAGTGTAGAGGAGTGTTTAGGTGTTATTTTGGTAGGCACTTGTGATAACCAAGCCTAGAGTTCAAATCCATCCACCTATACTTATTTTTGGTTAAATGTGTTCAACATAATTTATTTTTTTGAAAATAATTAATTTGAATTTTTTTGGTATACATGTGAAGTGACTTACATTCAAAACCCTATATTAGTTTTGACCCTTTTTTGACATTTGACCTAAATAATATTCTGTCAAACATGGTTGCATGACTAGTCATTTCCTAGCTTTTAACACATTCCATACACATTAGTGTGGTCCATTTGATGTTTAAAAACTTCATATTATAGTTTTTGTTTTAAAATTTAATAATAATGCTTAGATATTTATTCCTTGTGAGACACTTGAAACACTTAATTTAGTGCAATTTGTTACAATTGTTTCATATTGTTTTACATATATTTGAACAATTATTTCTTGTTTACACTATAAATTTAATTTATTTTTCAAATGGAGTTCAAAATTACATTAAAATTTTTATTTCTTAAGCTTTATCTAGTGCCATATTGTCAATTTTAAAGGGAAGTAATGGATTCTCCTAACTTTTTCCTAGATAAATCTCAAATACTTAATGAGTATAAATATAATATATGGAAAATTCACATTAAATCAAAATTTATGACTCAAAATCTATAGAACATTTTTTTGGGATGGAAAAACTCCTGTGATGAGCTTACCAATGCCCTTCAAAATAAATCATAGTAAGCCATGTAAATTATTTTGAAGAGTGTTAAGGATGGTTTCCTGCTCCATATTAATAATAAAGATTCTCCCAATGATGCATGAAAAATCCTTGAGTATATGCATGAGGACATTTATCTCTCTAATATTATTAGGTTAATTCTTAAATGGCTTAATACACCTATGAAAGGTGATGAAAAAGTTGTTAAATTTATTTAAATTTTTTTAAAAATTAAATCTTAATTAGATGGTTGTGACTATAATATTATTCAAGACAAAAAAATTTATTTAATTATTCAATTAAATATTCATGAAAATTTTCATAATTTCATTTCCATTGTTAACTCAAAATAAAAAATAGAGTAAGATATCCCTAACCTCACCATTTTATATGCACTTCTAATTCAAGAAGAGTAAGTGATGTCAAATTTTGATTTCAAAGAGAATGTCACTCAAGAACTTGTTACTCTTATTCCTATTTCTAAAAATAATAAGAATAAAAAATATAACCTTAATTCTATAAATGTAAAAAATAGGAGCAAAAATTTTGGCAATAAGAATCATAATCCTAAATTTAATAATAATTACAATTCGTGTGTTAAATTCGATTATAGAAGGGAAAATTGTTATAAAAATAAAGATAAATCTAATCATAAAACATATAAAAATAAAAAAATGAAATAAATATAATTAGAACCATCAGAATAATCATAATCAAAAAAATAATTAGAAACATAATTTTAATGTTATTTCTTTGTATACTACCTTGTTTACTTCTAATGAAAATTAATTGATTTTAGAAATTGGTGAATTACATCATATGACTTGCTTATCTCATATTTTATTTGATATTATAGATATTTTTTAAATTTTTTACTTATGAGGTAATTCATTTTTAGAAGCTACCAAGCATGGAAAAGCAAAATTTAAAAATGTCATTATTAAAGATGTTTTATATATACCTAAACTTAAGAAAAAATTGTTATCATGTTCACAACTTATGAATGATAATTTCATTGTAACTTTAATTAAGGATAATATATCTATTATAAATCAATCTAGTTCTTTGATTGTTGGAAGTGTTCAAAAAAATGGTTTATACATTTTTATACTTCTTACATTTTGTATTTCACCACATAGTAAGAATAAATCTCAATTATGGCTTGAAAGATTAGCACATGTTAATTTTATATGATATATGTTTTAAAATAATGTTTTTGGTCTTCATTATATCTATTATAATCATGAAGCTTGTGAAGGATGTTGATTTAACTTTTAATGGATTATGGCATATAAGCTCTAGGTTGTTAAAGGGTATGAGTACAATATATTAGGGTATAAATATGTAATAAATATAGCCACTGATTTATGCAAGAATTGACCTAATCTAATATTTATAACCATAGTAATTAATGACACAAATAAATAATTATCTATAAAATAACTGAGATAGATGACATGGTGACTAAAAATTGGTGTGAATGTTAATTTGAGTGTTGTAAATAGGGTCTAGGTATCAAAAACCCTATTAGATATTAGAATTTTACCTTGGTGTATCACACCATGTTAGTGTCTTAATTTTAGTGATAGTTTCCTTTGTGTAAAAACTATCTAATCTTGTAGGTTCACCTCTGACTGAATATGATATACTTTTAACTATGTGGATGAGCTCTAACTTGCTATCTATGAACTATTTTTTAACTAATTTTAGGATAAACACCTAGGCCTCCATGTTGTTAGGTTATTCAAGTGGCACAAGTACCAAAAGTGTGATGTTAGTTGGGTATGCTAGACATCCTCAACACCCTAATATGTCAAGAGTTTCTTACATTCATAATACTCTAAGGAGGGATCAAACTCAATGTAGTTTTGTCTCCTAAGTGATTGGTGCAAGTGTATGTAAATTCTAGTACAAGTGTCTACATTGAGTGAATTGAATGAGGATTGAGACTATAAATCTATGTATTCTAAGATTTAAATAGATATAGATGATTTTATGTATAATTAGGGTAGAATAGGGATCAATAACCTTGATTATACATGACTTTTTCTAAGCTTGTTTGTGTATTCTGCATATGATTTATATCTAGTGGATAAAGGGATAAAATTCATGTATTTATACTAATCTAGTTCTTCTAAAAAGTTTTAAATAGGTCTAGGATAGCCCTAGGTGTGTTAGGAATTGAAAAAATATCTGTTAGGGTTGAAATTTGGCAAAAAACATTAGGATTTAGCTTGGTCACTAGGGATAGGGTGTTAGTGTCTAAAGTATAATGGTAGTGTCCAAGTGGTAGAACCTGAGGCACTAGGGGATTGGATCCATAAGGAAGGGTCTGAGACTAATTTTGAGATTTTTAAGGATGTGTAAATCCCACACAAAATATGGGTAAGGGTCGAAAGAGGACCCAAGATAGTTCTAAGGTTAAGCTAAAGATGGGTTGTCTCAAGTAACACTCAATGCACTCAAGTGAAATTTTATATGACTATATTACTCCCCTTTATTTAGAAATAATGTAAAGGGAATTGACTAGGATAAAATATAAAAAAAGAATACTTGGGCTTACCTATGAGGTGAAGATCATGGATTTGGGCCTGAGTATGCAAAACATGATCTATTGTGTATCCTATAAATGAAACATGGATGAATCAATCCTTATTTAAGATATATCAAAATCAAATAAAATTTGAGTAAAGAGATGAGAGAGAGGAAAGGAATGAATGTACCTTAGTGGGTATGTGAACTAATACATAAACCTAGTGGCATCCTATGTGTGCATGTATATAGTGATTAAATTAGTGAATAGATTAGACTAAGATGATGGCTTACTCAATCCCCATGTATGGGTGGCTCAAGATCTCAAACCATTTTTGACTCCATGATTTCCCACCCATACTTTGTGGATTATACACCATGAATAACTTGGATTGGTATGATGATTTATTTAACCCTCCTATGCAGGTAGCTAAATAACTCAAGAAATCTATGACTCCATCATTTCCTACCCATGTGTAGTATATGAATTTGTAAATAAAATTGTGAAATGTAAATAAAACTATGTAGGATGTCCCTAAGGCCATTTAGAAAATCTAAAATGAAAAATGGCTAAGGGATGTCTTAGGCACTTAGGAATGTAGCTCAAGGAATACATAAAAATGTAACCATTACAGATGGAATAAAGCATAAATCTAGTGTGAACTTGGTGTAAATGGTTTTTGAAGTATACAACATAGAGAATGACATGGATTTTTCCATTCTATTTGAGATGATCTAGTGTAAAAATGACTACATAGAAGCAATGTGTTGCGTACATGTCCCCAATTCTGATATCTATGCATATGGATTCTGTAATAAGTTATAAAAATTTGTGTCTATGTATATCTCAAACTGAAATGGGAGTGATCATACCATGCATGATTCCCCAAATCTATGCAAACTTAAACTGATCGAATTTGATAACCTATGACTGAAACTGAGCAAATCTAGTCTATAATTACTATCTTATTCTATAAAATATATATTTTATTATCTCTAAGATACTATACATTATAATGCATTTCTAGTGTCCTTTGCGTTATTTTCTACCAAGATAAATTTGATCTTTGTTTGACTATTTTCCACTATGTTTTCTTGATTTTGAGCTCTATAATTCTATGTATGCATGTTGAAAATTATAATATAAGTACATTTTATGGCCTGATCTCTATGGAAAACCACTATGAATACACCTTATTTTGAGGGGAGTTGTTTTACCTATGTAATAACTATCATCAAAATAGAATCTATGCATGATGTGTGTTAGGCTGAAAATATATGATATTTGTGTAACAACCCAATATAATTTGTATACATGACATAATAATGTAAGATAATATGATCATATGTTGTTAATTTATAATTTATGTTAGATATAACATTCAAAATTTTTTCAAGATAGATATAACAATGTAGGAAAAATGTATGAATTGTATAATATGTATGAGAGCACTCATGGCATCTAAAACTAGGTGTGTAAGAAACAAATAAGAGAGGGGTGTTTTGTCTATGATGCATACATGAAAATATACATACAACATCCATGAGGCATTCAAATTAGGACAAGTGACCATAATATAAGGGACATGGGCACATGTTACTAAATTTGAGAAAGCGATGCATACAAGGACATGTTCAAATGTCCAATACATAAATGACAAATTGGTTAGATTAAATCCACATGAAAGGAAATGGTCACATGTATAAATCATATGTAAAATTAATGGATTTGTCATATATCCATATAAAAATCACATATTTTAGTGACCTTGAATAGATGTATAAGAACAGAGACATAATCAAGTATAAAATAGGAAAGCTAGGAATGAAAGTCTGCATGAACATGTGGTATAAATATATATAATAGAAAATATTTACATAAACTGAGTTTATAATAGTAGTAGTTATTAAAATATAATTAATATATAATGATATAACCTAGTAAAGTGTAATTTATGTATATGATGCCCCCAATGGATGAATGTATCAATGTTGAACCTATGTATTTGTGTATGTTCCCCCAATGGGTGGATAGTAATAAATCTATATTTGTGTGATGGAATTTCATCTTGTAAGATTATATGAACACTCAAAGATAACAAGTGAATAATTTATGTATGATAAAAACTAATTATACTAATATAGCTAGCATATGTAGTACATATCTTAGTATATAAACAACGTAAACATGGATATGCAAACAATCTAAATTTTATATTTTATGAGAAATATTTAAATGTTTTTTTATTTTGACCATGTTATATTGTTTTCATGTTTTTTGAGTATATAAGCTCTATACAAGAAATCATGAAAATTAAATTATATACAAGGAGTAAGGTAAGAGAAGCTATGTACAAGAAGCATGATAAATGAAACTAGGTATAAGTAAATTAGGAATGGATGAAACTGTGTATAAGGAGAGTTATATGGATACGAATATGTGTAATTTGGTAATGAATGGTGATAGAATTACCACATGTCATCTATGGTATGCCTTTATGTAACATAGGTGATATATTCAATTTATGAATAGTTTGTATCATAATAATTTGGGTTGTTCCAATCATCTTCTTCATTTTGATTATAAATGTTTGGATTATTTATTGGGATCTTACCATATAAATCTATATCCAATATATTTATATCTTTATTTGAATATCATATTTTTAGAAACCCTCTTTTAAAAATGGTTGTTTGATTATCTAGATTCTAAATTTGCCACTTCAGTTCTTGCTCTTTTTATAATGTTACCTCTGTACCTAGATCATATGCCTTGATAAATTGTGTCTGTGAATGATCTATCTTAGGATGTTCAATGAATCCAAAAAAAATTTGACCAACATTATCAATTTATATAATAGGAGTAGTGATGTCTTGGTCCTTCTTTTGCAAACCTTGACCATGATAATCAAACTATTTTATATATTTTTGACCAAACCCATATTGCTTTGAAATTTGAGCCTCATTTTGGAGAGGTAGATTTTCATAGTTTTCTTGATTTACATGTGCTTATTGTATTATTTATTTCTCTAATTTTATGTTGTGAACATTTTATTTTTGAGTTATGTTTTGGTAACTGCTTTTGTATTATTTTTAAATTTAACCCTTGTTGAATATGTTCTTGTGTCACTATGGATTATTTAACTGATTTATTTTGTATAGGTTCATCATTAGCAATGATGTGTTGTATATGATTTTTTAATTCTAAGAATGTCAAAATAAAAATGACTAGGTGTGAATCAAAAAAAAAAAATCTTTCTACTTAAGCATTCATGAACATTCATTCAAGCATGTGAATTAAACAATGCATAAGTAATCAAATATACAAGCATGAAATAGAAGAACACAAGATAACACAACTTATGTGTGTGAAACCCTCGAGGGGATGAAAACCCATTGATATATAAAAATATACTATAGTCTTATAAGATAAACATCAACTTTATTTAAGCACCAAATTCACATTGAGTACCAACCCCAACTAGCTAAACACCAACTCAGGTAGGCTTTAGCAAGCACCCACTTACAAGGATTCAGCAACCCCCTAGAGGACTCAACACAAAATCAAAAACTTAAAAAAATTGATCAAATTTATAATACCTTATTTATCATAGAATATTTGATGATATATTTCTTCAACTCTTCACACATTTTTATCCCTCTCAAGCTGGCCTCTAGCCTCCTTCGCTCAACTAACCCTCTTCTTGAATTGGTTTGGTCATATGACCTTGATCCTCATATGTAAAACCTATATCAAAGCTTCATCACTAATCCTATATTCTCTTATAATGGTCTATGAGTCCTTTTTCTACTCACCAATGTGTTATCTTATTCACTTACACTCTACTCACCCTGATAGGCCTAAGATTGCCTAGTATTTATATAAGTCACTTAGTCATATCCTTATTAGTATGAAAAACACCCTTAACCTATTATTTTATACATGAAATGGATCTTAGGAAATATTTTACACGTGGATAAAATTTTATTTGAGTCCCTTTATGTCTATAATACCTCAATTAAGCCTCATCTCATCTTTAGGTCTCATGGAGACCTAATTCCATTAGGTCTATTTAAGAAACATTACACTTTGTATTCATTGGAGTACTTAAAACCAATCACATATAAGTATAATATCATATTATAGTCCAATATACCCTTTCTAATCTCATCTAGAATTCATAACACTTTTTATCTCAAACTACTACTTGGAACCATCATTAGTATTGTTCATGTTACGTCTATGCATACTCAAAAAGTCCATCTTGAATAAATGAAGTAAAAATATAGTTTTTAAAAATAACCATGAAAAAAACACATATAAATAATCTAAATTACCTTATATTCACCAACACATATTTTTAACTTCACAACTCAGGGTAAAAGTACAAAAACCCTTCTTTGTATGTAGCCCACACAAAATTACCAACTGGCCTCAAAATGCAGTCATGGACAACTTGATATAAAACACCTAAAAGATAACTTCCCATCACCACTGACACCTTAAAAATATTATTTGACATATATATTTAAGGTGTCAGTGGTGATGGGAAGTTATCTTTTAGGTGTTGTATTTCAAGTTGTCCATGACTGCATTTTGAGGCCAGTTGGTAATTTTGTTATGAGGTTCAAGTTTTATTATGTGTACTAAAGACAAAAGATTGGTCTACAAGACCTATATTTGACATTATACCTTGTGATATTTGTACTTGTATATATATATATATATATATATATATATATATCAAGTACAAATATCACAAGGTATAATGCCAAATATAGGTCTTGTAGACCAATCTTTTGTCTTTAGTACACATAATCAAACCTGAACTAGATAACCCATTTTGGATTCACCATTTCAATCACTTATACTAACTTCAAATATTATAAAAATAATTTATAGATCATTAAATTTATAAAAAACAACATTATGTGGCTTAAGTACATCAACTCATGGTATAGCACCTAAAAAACATCATTTCTACTTACCCAAAACTCCTAGTTTGCCTTGAAGACCAGTCATGGTGATTTTGAATTTCAACACATGTATGAAAATTTAAATAACTAATAATTCATGTGGATTATATTATTATATCATTATTCCATTATTTTATATAAATATAACATGGTCAAATAGAAATATTGGTCTTGCAAACCAATCTCATAACCTTACACCTTCATTATCTCATCTGTACTATACAAGTCATTATATGAGCAACATTTTCATCATATCTAATGATATAAAAAACTTATATCCAAAATTTAAATTTATTATATGTATTTAAAAACATCTCCATGTACTTTTATTCATCCCTAATCCATGATAGTACATCCCTAATCAACTTCTCACTTATTCCTATGTTTCTCATTGTTTGCATTATTAGGCCTGTTAGCTATATATCAACTTGTATGACTAGTTTAACCAAATTTAGGGATATAACCTAATTATAAACCACCATATAAAATAAATACATGTATCAACCTTATCTATCCAATGATTATCATACTTTGACTTGGTCAAGTCTATCTACTATAATAAATTTTTGAGAAATAAGGCCTTTCCTATAGGGTCCTCTCATTCACCTAAAAAAAAAATCATACATATAGGTTATTTGGATATTTTAATACATGATAAAATTAATTTAATATCCATAGCAAACCACTTTGATCACTTTATAACAATATCTTTCACAATGGGTCACTATTAGGGTTATTTGAGGGTTTAAACCATCTTCAAGTCTTATCAATCACTCTTAAATCTTAACCCCTTATTTAAAATACTAATGATTTTAAATTTTATATATAACCCTTACACATCTACCATGAATATATTATGTTCCCATTCATAGGTTACACATGCCAATGAAAACTTGAAATTTCTTCTCGGGTCCCTCCATTTTGTTTACTTGAGAGACCTTAAAGCACTTTTTATTGCCTTTTACTACAAAATTTGACATAAAAATTGTTAAAAATACTTTAAATAACATTACATACCTATAAAAACACTTAATTTTCCATGCTTTCCTTGTAAACTAATCTTAATACTCCATCTAGCCACCATCTCTCTTTTTGCTCTCTAGGCCTTAACTTACAAGTTACATTAGGCATTGAAACTGACCTTCTAACCATTTTACAAGATATTAAAACCTAATAAACATGTCATAAAAAATATTTACATACTAAACCACAATGATGTATTCTTCATATTCCTTGACAATACCTCATGACACCTCATTAGGTCAGGTAGGGTCTATAACTAGTCTAGTTGAATGCTAAGTCTATAGGTCTTACCCATGTAAGATTAATATAATACAATTATTACTGCTCAAATGACTCATATTAATTCTCAAAAAATATCATTCAACCTCTTATTCCTCTATTCATATATCTCACTAGGCCACCAAGCTCATTCCTTCTCATAAGGTCTCTTCATGCAATGACCAGTGTCATGACTAAGTTTGTCAAGCACTTGAATCTTGATAAATAAACTTGAAATACTCCTTTATTATTATACACCTTTATCAAATTCCTTTCATTATCCTTAGATAATATCATACCCCTATACATACCTCTTCATGCTCATCATCCAAATGTTCATGATATGACTAGGCTTCTCAAGACACCTTGTATTCATGGATTAGTACACAAAAATTCTTACCTTGGCCTAAAAATTGACATAAACCTCATAATAATCATAATTTTTCCTTAAAATTATCTCTTATCATAGAAACATTAGGTTTCCTTCAAATTCTCTCATGTCACATGGATTACTATTCATAAACCACTCAACATGTATCTTTACCAGATGCACCTTGACATCAATGAAATTAACCTTGAAATAAAATGGCATTGAACTTGACATAAATTACAAAAAATTTAAACAAATAATGAATCTATGTGATGACCATGCATTTATGGTATGCACAATAATATATGGGTCTCCTTACTAGATGTAGAGGAGGTAGTCTAAACAACTTAGCTTTAATCATTTACCTTAAAATCTCACTTAAAATTCCATTTTATCTTTTAGTAATTTTTGAATCACTATTTTTATATTCACTTTATTATGATTTCGTTTTTTGATATGTAACATTACTTGCCACAAATTGACTAGGTGAAGATGCATATAGATGATTGACAGTAGTGTGCCCTAAATTATTTTGTTTTATAATATGATTTTCTAATACTATAATATTTTCATGTAATAATTGACTCTAATTTTGTAATTATGGAATTAGTTTTCTCATAGTAATAATTTTATCACATAGAGTCTCACAAGTGTAAACCCTAGTTGCTTCTAATTAAACATGCAACTACACATCTTGAATGGAAGATATGGGAAGTGAAGGGTTTACATGATGGATATGATAAATATAGACATTTTAAATAGTATTATATTTTGTCTCACCTATTGGAGGAGTGATAACATGGACTTGGTTAGAGGTAAAGTAACTATCACCCTCTTGGAGATGAGGAGGAGGAAAAGAATCTTCTTTATCAATGAAATTTGTCAATGTATATTGGAAGAGGGATGCTAGGGTATAATATATCATATATAAAAACCCTCACACACCCACTAAAAATAGGTAATAAAAGGATAGAAACCCTAATATAATCTACAACTAGGGTAGAATATATCAAAAGGTTTTGTGTTTGATTCACATTGGGTTCACCAAGTGATTTAAATTTTAATGGATTATGGAATATAAAACCTAGATTGTGAAAGGGTTTGAGTATAATAAATCAAGGTATAAATATGTAATAAATATAAAATAATTAAATAAATAATTTACCTAATTTTATATTTCTAAAAATATTAATAAATGACATAAATAAGTATTTAGCTAGAAACTAATTGAGATAAATGATTTAGAGGCTAAAAATTGGTGTGGGATCTAATCTAAGTTTTAAAAATAGGGTATAGGTGTTAGAAACCCTCCTATATCATATTTTTATACCTTGGAAGTATCACATGACACTAGTTTCATAACTTTAGTGCTAGTGTCATTTGTACAAAAACTATTTGATCTTCTAGGTTCACCTCTAACTAAGTCTGGTCTACCTGTACTTGTGTGGAAAAGATTTGATTCTCTATCTATGCGTTATTTTTGACTAGTTTTAAGAGAAAACCCTATACCTCTATGTTATTAGGGTATTCAAGTGGCACAAGTAAACAAATTATGATATTATCTAGGTAGGTTGGACATCCTCAACACCCTGATATGTTGAGATTTACCTACATATCAATACTCTAAGGAGGGATCAAACTTGATGTAGTCCTCCTAACTAAGTGTTTGTTACAAGTGTAAGTGAAAGTGAACTATAGTGTGAATGTTGAATTGAGTCCTTTTAATGAGGCTTAAGACTAGAAATCTATGTATTCTATGATTAGGATGGCTATAACTGACTATATGCATAATTAGGGTAGAATAGAGATTAATATCCTTGATTGTGCACAAAATTTTCTAAGCTTGTTTATGTATTTTCCATATAGTGGATAAGAGGCTAAAAATCTTGTATTTATATTAATCTTGTGCTTATACAAAGTTTTAAATAGCTCTAGGCTAACCTTAGGTGTCTTAAGAATGGAAAAGATATATGTTAGGTTTAAAATTTGGCAAATGACATTAGCATTATATCAGGTCACTAGTATGAGGTGTTAATGTCTAGAGTAGATTGCTAGTGTCTAGGTGGTATAACTTGAAGCAATAAGGGCCTTGATCCCTAGGGGAGGGTATGAGACTAATTTTGAGATGTCTATGTATGTGTAAGGCTTACATGAAAGATAGATAAGGGTCAAAAGAGTCCCTAAGATAGGTCTATGGATAAGTTAGGGATGGGTTGTCTCAAGTAACACTCATTTCACTCAATTGACATTTTATATGACTATAGATGCTTACATGGTAAACAGCATACTAATCCCAATCACAAGATTCATGATGTGAATTCCTCACATCCTTTAGAGTTAATTCATAGTGATGTTATAAGACTTATTGATTAGTCTTTTGACATGAACAACCAACTAACTGTGGGTAGGTATTTTTGACACACTTTCCCCTCTAAAAAGGAGGTAAATCCTTAGATACCCACTCTTCAACGTCTCTTGTATTGGGTATAGGTATACTAACCTTCACTTATTGGATCATTATCACTAATTATAATTCAAGGGGCCTTTGCTAGTCATTATAGTATTTCATAAAAATCAAAGATCATCCTAAATATGGAGCTTGATTCTTAAAGGAATCAACACACACATACAGTATATAAATACAGTTGATTCAAACATGTATGTAGCATACTTAGATATAAAAATATAATAACATACTACAAAAATATATTAAATCAATCAATATATAATACTAAGAATAGATTGAATAGATTCTAAACTAATATAGCTGATAAAATAAAAAGAAAAAGAGGAAGGGTAGGGAGAAAGAGAAATTATATTCAACTTTATAATGGACCAAGTCTACTATGTTGAGTGAATAAATTTCTTGAAGGAACCATTCCTTAGTTGAGCCATAGCTAACATAATTTGAACTAATTATAGTGAAAGAGTCTATGGAGTAAATTAGTTGAGCCAATGAGGGGAAAAAAAGTTCACCATAAACATGCTAAGACCAAGTCTATCAAATGAAAAAACTTTTAAATAAATATATTTATATTAATTAGATTAATTAGGAGTTTATTAGATACTCAAGTGATTTACATACATGGCTTCCAAATAACCTTGACAAAGATAACTAAACTAGAAAGTAATAAAAATTCTAAATAAAAATGGGCATAATATCTATAATCCAAAAAGGATCAACCTAGGTATAGACTTTTGTAATCTTAAAAAATACCAACCCTTATTACAATGAAATATTTGATATTATATAGACATAAGGGTCTATGGAGTTTAAAATTAAAATTCACCCACTAATGGGGTGGTTATATAAATCATCAATGTGATATGGGGATGCAGTTGAGGAGTTAGTGGGTATAACTGATAGATTAGAGAGGTGTGTAGGTATTGTGCCACTGATACCATGAATCAATTGAATGTTCATAACTAAAAATAATTGGGATTACATCAAGATTCACATAATCCATGCCTCTATGTAATATAATGCCATGCCTCTTTAAGGTTGAGTTCATATTTTGATCTTCATGTTATCACAATGTGCACACTGTGCCCATGATTCATGATTCATTCATGATTCATAATTGAATCTGCCACCTATTGATTAATTTCTCTACCTAGTCATGTATTGAATTCTACCATTTTTGATAATTTATTGGTGATAAACCATATTCAACTTAATTCTACAAATAAAATTGAATGCATAGTCCCTTCTTAGGTTTTGATAGTTTTGATAGCCATATAGGTGGTTAAATTTGAACTAGTGTCTTACTAACATGGATCGCTAGTGTGTCCTTTATTTGTAGAGACTTACCAAGTGTATTATCCTTGATCTTACACTACTTAATTGGGTATTCATATGTGATAACTATGTTTTGGATGAGATGCAATGAGATCATGCCATGCAATAAAATCTCACTCACTTAGAGCTTTGATGGGTTTTGAATTTATATGGACCACCCTAGGGTAACAAGTAATTGAGATCATGCCATGTGGTAGCATCCCAATTATCTGATCTACTATAGGTGTTTGCATTATACATATTTGATTAGGGTAGGGGATCATTTGGATAATTATGTTTGGTGACATCTCATTTATTTGTTCACCTGATGAACTTTACTTGATATGGAATTGGTCAGGGCAACATGTTAGTGTCATTTTTCCATTTGGTAGCATCCCACTGATCCACTCACTAATTGAAATTTTTATGACTTGGAATATTCCAAGCAAATCATTTTGAATAATTTAAGTCCATTTAATATAATAAAAAATCCAAATGGATTCATAATTTTTTTAAAGAAATTAATTAAGTCTCATAAAGAATAAATTTGGCATGTGGCTCTAGACAACTTTCGTAAAATCAACTCAATCTTTAAAGCTCTTTTTAATGGACTTGGACCATCAAGAGCCATAGGAGATCACCATGTGGTGTTGATATTTATTTAGTAACTTGAGAGAAAAATAAACAAAGGCTTAGTTATTACATTTAAACTTATAAAAGTGAATGGATAAGTTTTTGAAAACAAATGGTTAAGACAAAAGCCAAAAAAATTACTAAGTAAAAAAATCTAAATGAAAAAATGAAAGTATGAAACTTAGTGTAAAAGAAATCCCACATTCACCAATTTAAATCCACTTTTTTCCATTCTATATAAAAGTGACTAAATAAAATAACAAACATGTATGAACACCTAGTTAATCAATTTGAAATTAGAGTAGAAACAAAGTAAATTGCTCAAGAAAAACTCTATAATAGTTAGATAATTTGCATAAATATAAGCCACAATAGTATAAAAATAATTTTTTAAATTTTGTTTCAAAACAAAAAAATGAAGATACACCAATATTTAATAGAATTATGCAAACTCAGATATTTAAATTAATATAGTCCTATATATGATTTCTATGCTAAGTGTTTATTATGTAAACTTATTATTATTCAAGCTTGGGTAAAATAATGAAGCATATTCAAACTCTAAACCTACACATTTAGAAAAAAAACTTCTAAGAGGGTTGATTTAAATAAGAAACCACAAACTAAATCCTAAAATAAATAAAACCAAACTCCATATAAAAAATGGGTTCCCTAATTTTATTCTAAAAATGGGGTGTGTTGTGCAAGAAACAATAAATGGTGATTATTGTCACTTGGATTTTCACCCTTTGATGGGATGGAAAATCTCTCCTCATCCAAGTGGCATAATGGAAACACCTCTAGGTTTGTGGGTAGCCTAAGGATGAGGTGAATCTCTAGATAGGGCTAGCTCCCCTGATGTACCACTTTAGATATCAACTACTACTAAACTTAGGGGGGTGAAAAAGGAGAAGGATGACTGAAATAAAAATAATATAATGGAGGTGGTACACCATAAAATGATGACATCCAACCATATGCATGTTACACTTGAAACCAAAGGACAAACTGAACATTCACTTCTCCAATCTTCATCTTCTTATAAAAATTTTACATTATGAGGCTATGGATGAATGCACAAAGACAAGAGGACTAGAAAAGAGGCCTGTGAGGACACTAATGAATATACTAACTCACTAAATATTAGACATTTCCTAGAACACTTCACATGCCTTGAAAGAAGAATCCATCAAACTAAAAATAGATGATAGAATGAAATAACATGCTAAGGAATCCATAGTCTTCACTTATGCAAAATCAAACATGCCAAATGAACACACTACGAATAGTCATAGAGGAGGTAAATATCAGTAGTATTATTGATCAAAAGGTATACATCTGATTAGAGCTTTGCCATACTTATGTGGAGCATCCAATACAATGCCAAAATTTCTAGTTCTTATAGAACTTGAAAGAGAGAAGAGAAGAAAGAAGTCCAAGGATCACAAGGACACTTGTCAAGATGAAAAAATTAGTTATTTGTGTTGAGGATAGTATTCATGTGGTATGGTTATGATATGGTAAATATATTCCCATATGGTTGTTATATAATCTAGGTGGTTTGTTCCTTCTTTATAGGAGGTTGTTTATCCTATTGTATGGCTATTTATTAGCCTCTATTATAGCAATTTAATCATCCTAAATAATATAATATTATTATCAATGTTTTATTTCATCATATTCAAATTTTTTATTATGAAGACCTAAACCAAAATCAACATCTGGTATCAGAGCCATTTATGTTCCTGACCCTATGAACCATGAGAGTCTTTATCATGAAGTTTTTTTTCTTGTTATAGAAGGAATTTAAAGTTGTATTGGTAGATAGAAAAATTAGGTAATAATAATTTCTAACTATGCATCACCGTGCAAGTCATTGTTATTCATTATTTCATTTAAATGGATTTATATCAATGAATATTTTATGGAAGGATATATGGATTTGGCATGAAAAACATTGATCTCATTTGGCTTACCCAATATGGCTTTAATAGATTAATCAATGCTCCAACCATTATACATCTTCATGTCTCTCAGATTCCACCATGTGCATAACATGTTTGAGTATTCTATGCATAATATGTGTATATATTATTTTGTATTGAAATCAACTTAAGTTTTTATGTGGTGGTGGAATAGATGGTCTTAGAAATATAGGTGGATGGTGTTATCAACTCATTTTCTAAAAGAAGATTAAGGGATCAAAACTATCCATTTTAATGCAGTCAACATCTTACCTAGTATCTTCTTCTCATACACCCTTGAGAGTTTAATCTACTAGATCCATGGCTATCTAATGTGCATTAGCCAGACTCGAGTCTTGATACAATTTTCCTACATCAAGATCACCAATATTTGGCATGCCAACACATATTCACATCGTTCCTCATGTTAGTTAGTATTAAAAATTCAAATCAAAATTTTTATATTAAATATATGTAACAAGCTTCATTAAATCTAGCATGGAATACTTTTCATCATTCCATTACATTATCTTTTTATCTCATCATACGATTTCCAAATTATTTAGGCTGGTCAAAAGTCTTCCATATTTCTTTGTTTATGTTAAAGTCTTATAAAGTTGATGTCAATAGTGAATGTCAAAGTTTATAAAATTTGGTCTTTGTAATTTCATATTTTTTCTTTAGAAAAGTTTTTATATAGTCAATCTTGTGATTAATATTCCAAATAGTCTAAGTATTTTAGAAAAATTAATTTTATATTACTTTTTTATTAGAGTATTTTGGTCCATGTCATATCGATATGAGTTAAAGTCATATTTAAATGTCTTTGTTTAATAGTTATAAAAATCCAAAAGTATCTTTAAGTCTTTTGCATCAATAGAATTTTATAGATCTTTTCCAACATATTATTCAAACTTGTTTATGAGTCTTGTCACTAATTTTTATTTAGATGAATGTTAGGATCATGTTTATGTGATTACTAGGTAATTTTTTTTCAAATTTTTTGTATGGACACATTTTTAGGGTAACAGATGTCCTAGTCATGGAGATCCCATTAGAGAAATTTAATGGTCTCAATTTTCACACATGGATGGTAAAAATTCAACTTTAGTTAATGATTAAAAATTTGTGGGGAATAGTCAATGGGAAAGAAACATAACCCACAAATGCAAAAAAATTGTTATAATGGATTAGCAAAGATGATTAGGCCAAATCCGTCATTGGCCTCACACTTCCTGATTCAAAACTACATTATGTGGATTTATAAAAATCATCTAGTTAAATTTGGGAAAATTTGAATAAGTTGTTTGGTGCCAAAGCTATTAATGATAAGTTTTATTTAAAATTATGCTTATTAAAATTGAAAATGAATAAATAAATCACAATGACAAGTCATATAAATGAACTTAGATCTCTCATGAGGTAGTTAGCAAAAATTAAGTCCCCAAATGATGATGAAGATTCTAAGGCAATTCTATTGAATAATTTGTCTACCAAATATAATAATGGTGTATTTAATCTTGGACAAATGCCTTCATAGTCCCTAGAAGATATGATTTTTGCACTCTTAATAGAAGATAAAATAAGTACAAAAGATGTCGAAGAAGAAACAACATTGTACCTAAAAAAGAAAAATTACTATAATAAATTTTATAAAAAGGTTAACTTGAATGTTTCTACTATAAGAAAAAAGAACATACAACCTTAGATTATAAAATTTGAGCTAATGATTTTCTTGAAGGAAAGCTTAATGAAGCTAATATAATAATAGAAGAAGAATTTGAGGGAGAGATTCAATTATTATATGAATATAGTGGTTATAATTCTAAATATTTTGTGTACTAAGTAATGTCATTAGAGGATGGAGGCATAATAGGATGGAGGCTATTCAAGCCTATTTCAAACCACTAGCGAAGAGGCCACTTTTTCTTTAGTGGCACATTTGTGTGGTGTGATATTTTCTATGCTATATTTTTTATTTTAGTTGTGTGTATTTCCAAAAATAAGAATAAATGATACATGCCTATTCAAAGAGTGTAAAACATGAACTTCTATCCTTATATTAACTCTTGTAGCATGTTTTTGATGAGGATAAAAGAAATACTATAACCTCATGATTTTTTGGCTGTGGTTAACCACATTAAAAAACATTTGTAGTTGTGGTTGGTGGTTACCCACTGGAAAAGCATTTGTAGTCATTAATGGTGGTTCACCACATTAAAAACCATCTGTTATCATGGTTATAGAATTACCAAATAAAAAAATTCATGAGGTATCATGTGTATGGGTTAGTTATAGTATAGGGATACATTATCCACACATTCACACTAGGGGGTGAATGTTGAGGATAGTATTCACATGGTATGTTTATGATATGGGAAATATATTCCCATATGGTTATTATCTAATTTGGGTGGTCTGTTCCTTTTTTATAGGAGTTTATTTCTCCTATTATATGGATATTTATTATCCTCTATTGTATCAGGTTAATCATCCTAAATAATATAATATTATTATTAGTATTTTTTTCATTGTGTTTTTATCTTTCAACTCTCTCCTCCAACTGATTGGGAAAAGGATGACTTTGATAACTTTGATTTGGCTCATGAGTAGGGGTCATGTATGGATGATACGAAGCTTGGTAAAGTTTATATGAAGGAAGATAGGTTTGGTGAGGTTACCTTTCATGAAATATTATCTTATCCTCTAAAGAAGAATTTAGGCCACCCACATCGAACATCTCACTGGTGAGCCTTTACCAATTAGCTCTCTCAATAGGTACCCACTCTATTTTGACTAACTCTAATATTGATATCACATTTTGAATTACATGATTATGAACCTATATAATACATAATATTTTTGTTTAAAGATCCAAAATGTACCTCTCATAGCCCAAAAGTGTCTTCTTGAAGGTGGAAATGGGTTGGCTTGAGAAGTGACTAGGTTCACTAAGAGGAGAAAAACATTGAGGAGGCCAATTATAGGACCATTATACTTCATTAATGGGATTAAAAGGATCATATTATAGATGATGAAATTCATATTGATGTTGGTAAGGATCATGACAATATTTACCAAGGACTTGTTCATATTGATAGGGATTGCATAAGCTTGCAATGTCTCACCAACTTGTAGAGAACAAAACTCAACACCAAAGTCAGCCATGAAACTTCATTGAAAGGAAGAACACAAATAAATACATTGATAAAAATATTCAAAGGATAAACTAAGATACTTTACTAGCTGATGTATCTTTGGATTTTCCATTGATGTCTTGATAGATGTCTCCAAATGTTAATTGTTGAGAGACAACACTAAAAATCTCTCAACTTCTTAGACCAAGAGTCTCATTGAGTGTACCAAAGAAAATTATCACTTGGATTTTCACACTTTGAGGATATGTTATATATCTCCTCATCCAAGTGGCACAATGTAAACACCTCTATTTTTTTGGGTAGCCTAAGGATGAGGTGAATCTCTAGATAGGGCTAGCTCCCTTGATGTACAACTTTGGATTACAACTACTAATAAAATTTGGTGGGGGGGGATGAAAAGGGAGAAATATAACTAAAATAAAACTAATATAATGGAGGTGATACACCAAATAACATTATGACATCCAACCATATGAATTTTACACTTGAAATCAAAGGACAAACTAAACATACACTTCTCCAATCTTCATCTTCTCACATCAATGTTACATTGTAAGGTTATGGATGAATGTGAAAAGCTAAGAATACTAGAAAAGAGGACTATGAGGGAAATAATGAATAAAATAACTAAATATATCTTATAAATTTCATATAAAACTTCACATGACTTTCAATAAGAAGCTTTTCAACTGTAAATAGATGATAAAAATGAAATAACATGCTAAGGAATCCATAGTCTTCACTTATGAAAAATCAAAAATTATAAATGAAAACACTAATAAAAATCATGGAGGAGGTAAATATAAGTATTATTATTATTGATAAATGGTATAAATTTTATCAGGGATTCACCATAATCAAGTGGAATATCCAATATAATGCCAAAATGGCTAGTTCTTATAGAACTTGAGAGAGAGAAGAGAAGAGAGATGTCCAAGGGTCACAAGGACACTTGTAAAGATGAAAAAAACAATTATTTATGAATTATAAGAGTATTTTTGATAAACCATGCAAGTTTATTACCTAAAAGTTTCAATCCAAGCCATAAACTTTATGAAAAGTAGCAAGAAAATCCTCATTCTGGCTAAGAAACATTGCCTACATGATTAGATCTATTAGAACACCATATAACTAATTGGGAAAAGGTATGATGATTTTAATGAATTTTAAGGAAATAAAAAATTAATTTATATGAATTTTTTGTAGGATTGGTCATCTGGAATATCTTGGAAAGGAGAAATCATCATCTATTGTCAATAAAACTCCTCTTTCATGCACCCTACGCACTTGGCCTCAAATTTTGCATTAGTTACCAATGAAAATATATGGTATGGAGTGGATGAAAATTTTAAAGGCCATAAATTATTATATAATCATTATATACACCTGAAAATGAGTTCACTTAAAGTTTTCCACCTTTTTCACTAGCTTATCCAATAGGCCAGTTTTGACTGGCTGAAAGGAGAGCTATTGTTTGAACACTTAGGTGTTTTTTTTTAGAATTAAATGAATATTTGGAGTTAAAAAAATTATATATATTCCTAAAAAAAAATTATTTCACCTTTAAAATCCTCTTATAGCTTATAAAACACAAAAAATGGTCAAAAATAGTTTGTTTTCACCCCATCCATACATGTTTGTACAACTAATTTACATGTGAAGGATCTTGAGTGAGTAATTTAAAATTTAAAATAGGTTTAGTGGCCAAAATATTTTATTATAATTCATCTCCAACTTCATTTCCATCATTGGGGTTTTGAAAGGGTTTACCAAGGGTTTTAGGCCTATTTTCCCTCTTAAGCTTCATTCATAAAAATATAATGTAAAAATTGCAAAAAAATTCCATAAATTTAATGTTCAAGGAACTTAATAACTTCCATAAAATCCTTTTTCTCCCATGAAATTCCTCCAAGAAGATATGAGCATTTGAATTTGCTTATTTGAGCTTGTTTTCCTCTTTCCTAGTTGTGTTATTGTATAAAACCTCATGATTTATAAATAGTAGTGGCTATAATTATACTCTTGATTAAGTCATGATTTGTATCCATATTTAAGGTACTTTATATGCCTTAATTTTTAGATGATTATTTACATATATTAATGTTATGCTTATTATTGATTAATTAAGGATGATTAATATGCCATTCGGATGATGTATTTCATACATCTTCTATATGTAATTTATTTAGTTATCTATTTTAAACTAATGGCTATAAAATAATTTAAAAGTGAGATTTATTGTACAAAAAAAATTAGTATTGTTTTTGGGTTAAAACTAGTTGGGCCTAAAAATTATTGAATCTAATGAGAATTGTGTTTAGGGATTATCTTGATCAAATTTTTTACAGTATTTTTGGATGATATCCTCATATATTCCAATAATGGGGAAGAGCATGTTCTACACTTACAATTAGTTTTGAAATGGTTGTAGAAACATAATATTTATGGTAAGTTATCTAAGTGTGCTTTCTTTGAGAAGAGAGTACAATACTTAGGACACATCATCTCCACAAAGGGAATGTTTAGTGGATCTAGCTAAGATTATGGTCATCATGGATTAGATAGCACCTAAAAATGTGTAGGAGTTATGAAGTTTCATGGGATTATTAGGGTACCAATAGAAGTTTGTACCCTATTTTTATAAGATAAATAACCCAATCACCTCTCTTATGTGGAAGGAGAAACATTTTATTTAGTCAAATAAGTGTGAATAATCCTTTTAGGTTCTAAAATAGAGGCTTAATTATGCACTAGTATTATCGATCTTAGATCCAAATGGACATTTCTCAATGATTATTGATGCTTTAGGTTATGGATTAGGAGGTGTGCTCATGCATGATGGTTCAATTATGGTATATGAATCTAGGAAACTAAAATATCATGAGGCAAACTATGATCCTCATGATATGGAACTAGTTGCTATAGTTCACACCTTACAAGTTTGGAAGCATTAATAGTTGGGTAAACCCTTTGAGATTAAGACTAATAACTTAGGTCTTAAGTATATTTTCACCCAACCCAACCTTAATGCTCACCAGAGGTAGTGGTTAGAGTTTCCATCGGATTATTATTTTGATATCAACTACATTAAGGGCAAAGAAAATAGAGTAGTATATGCCCATAGTAATATGAGATATATATTGTAGCTTTGGCTATAATTAGGATCGCCTCTAAGATTAGGTATTAAAATTCTCACTTGGTGATGATTTTTATGATCAAGTTAAGAAATATTTGGTTGATAAATATCAAGATCATAGATATCAAGGCTTTAAGTTAGATAATGATTGGATTTTAAGGTACAATGTTCTGATTTATGAGCCTAATAAAGAGAATTTGAGAAATATTATGCTAAAGGAATTACACAATGCCCTATATTTAGGGCATCTAAGGGTAACTAAGTTGGTATCAAAGTTAAAACCTATGCATTTATCAAAAGAAATTAAGAAAAATGTAGTTGATTTTGTATCTAGATGTTTAGAGTGTCAATGAGTCAAGGCTAAACACGTGTATCTAATTAGATTTTTATACCCACATTCTATACCTAAATTGAAATGGTAAATAATTAGTATGAATTTTTTTCAACATTTTCCTATGTCTAGGAATCATCATGATATGATCTTGGTGGTTATGGATAAAATAACCAAGGTAAATCATTATATTTCTAGTGATATAATATATGATGCACCTATGCTTCCTAAGAGGGTTGTGAAATAAATTTACAAATTTCATGGGCTTCTTAAAAATATTATTTATATAGTGACCCTAGATTTTGATGGACTTCTAATTCAACATTGGGAATTCAATTGAATTTTGGTATAGCTTACAATATAGAAATAGATGGAAAAATAGAAAGGATAAATTATATCTTGGAGGATTTGTTGAGAATGTATTACATGGATACACAATAAAAGTGGGAATAATAAATACCTTTGGTTGAGTTTTCTTGTAAAAAATCATACCAATCAACTATTAAAATGGATTCTTTAGAGGCATTATATGGTAGGAGATGCAGGACACCAATTAATTGGGATAAGATGGAAGATAGAGAGAGTTTTACACTATACATGATTGATGAAATGGAATAGCAAGTGAAATTAATAAAACATAGATTGGTTGAAGCTAATGATAGACAAAAAAGCTACATTGATATAAAAATAATAAAAATGTAGTTTTCAATTGGGAACAAAGTTTTTCTATGGATTAAAACCCAAAAGATTACAATAAAGTTTGGTAAATCAACAAAGTAGTTGTCACCTAGATATGTGGGACCTTTTCAATAACTAAAAGGGATCAATCTTATCGTGTATAGACTTGTAGTGTGACTAGATCTAACATAGATACATAGCATTTTTCATGTTTCATATCTTAAAAATTATATTGCTGATCCTACACATGTTTCAGAATGGAATGCATTACAAGTTCATGATCCAAAGGTGGTAATAGTAGAATTAATCATAATAATTTATACCCACAAGATTAGCTTTTTTTATACATAAGTATCATAGTCCAAGGTCTATTGGGACCAATATTATAAAGATAGTGCTATATGGGAGGACTATGAAGAATTTATTAAATTGTTTCCTCATTTGTTTACTTGATTTTCTACTGGATAACTTTTGTTTTTTTCTAAAACATTATTTTACTATACTAAAATCGATTACATTTCAAAACTTTTGTTTTAAATAAGTGTCATCAGGATGATGACCAATTTTAGAGGGGAATGATGTCACATCCAATTTTTCATATGGATATTTAAGACACTAATTTAGTGGATTGTGTGTTGATTATTGGAAAATCTATTGTTTATTTTTATATGGATTAGTTTATGTTGTTTGGTTAATAGATATATTGTTTTAATAGATGTTTTATATGCTATATTATGCTTATAATCATTATTTTTAAATATTTGTTATATTCAATAGTTTGTATGGTTATATGATGATTATTATCATGATATGGGATAACTACCAATTTGTTTGATGAGTTGGATGCAATATATTTCCACCATCATTGATAGTGTGGAGAAAGAGTATCATTAGATAATGGGAATAAATAGATATAATGGGGATTAAGAGATATGACTGAAAAAGACCCATGAACACACCACTATTTATTAATTAAATGATATCTATGATGCTTATGTTTAATGTTTTAGATGTTGTATGCCTTGATTTCATAACTTACATATGTGTGCTAATTTATTATTTCTATAGGATGATTTATATTACATTATTAATGTATAAATGTAAGTGCATCAATTTCGTTTATTGTTTATGTACACCGTTGGTTGATCATATCATGCTTAACCATCTAGATGACTATTAGTCATAACTTATATTAGGATAATAAATCTAATTATCTCTTTTGTTATATATGTATACTTGCCTAAATTTTTAACTACTGATAAGGTGAAATGTTACTTGTTTGTTTGACTAATAATATGATTTTTATATGGATTTTTTTAATTTCATGACAAGGTGCAAAGTCCTACATAAGAAAATAATGATAAGGCAAGATATTGATAGCCATATTCATGATTTTTAATTAAAATTATCTACATATTTTGATATATAAACTTAATTGGGTCTTATTTGAGGAGTTTTCATGATTCTTCCTCATTATGATGTTTTTGAATATCAAAATGGAATTGGGAATGAAATTATGGTTTTATTCATCATTATGTGAGTTGACCTTGCAAAGGGGGAGATGGTGGATATAAGGTTGCAATATTTGGAAATAGAATCATGGTTGTAGTTTTAATTATGTATAACTGGAGTAGAGATTTAATAAAGGTCAATTGTATGTTAGTAGCTCATAAAAGTCACAAAAAAATTGGGAAATCATGCATAGAGTGAATGAGAAAAAGGAGAAGGATAATAAGGATGAGGATGGAAATAAAATGGATGACAGAAGAAGAAAATAAGGGGGAGAAAATTATAAAAGAGGATTTTTGAATACAGGAAGACAAGTCAATCTTTCCAAGTAGTGATTAAAAATGTGTATAGAACCAAGTGAGTTTCTTTTCTTCTAGTTGTGAAATTTAAAGCAAATAATAATAGGGTTATCTGGGTATAAAAATTACCAGATGTTAAGTATTACACAGAATGTTTAACTCTATTTAAACTTTTTTGAAACCCTTGTGACATTCAAGTCAATAGACCTAAGAATAGAACTTGGTTCCATATTTAGGATTATAGATATTAAGGTCAAGCCTTTTATGGTGAATACTTGGTTTAAATTTTTCATAAAATGAGCTCAGGCTTAATATCTCTCTTTCTTATAAAATATTTGAGCCATTCTAGTTATGTAAATATATTTTAAAGTGTGTTTTCTTTTTAAAAATATAGAAATCTAGGTTTGAAAATTTGCACCTTTTTTTTATTGATTTCTCTTTAGGAAGGCATAACCATAAACTTGAAATTGATTTTATGTTTATTGAACTAGTTATAAATGAAGGAATATAATATGGTTGTAGGTTATGGTAAAAAACCTAAGTGTTATAAACTCAATTTTTGGTTGGGTTTTAAATTAGATATTTGATTATGATCTAGGTAAATGATGAATGTTAAGAGTTTCAATGACTAATGAAATGTAAATATATGCACAATTAGATTCACATTCATGGATATGTGTGTGTGTGTGTGTGTGTCTATATATATACATATATACATATATATATATATATATATATATATGTATATATATATGTATATATATATATATATGTATATATATGTATATATATATATATATATTTATATATATATACATATATATATATATACATATATATATATATACATATATATATATACATATATATACATATATATATATATATACATATATATATATATATATATACATATATATACATATATATATATATATAAATACATATATATATATATATATACATATATATATATATATATACATATATATATAATATTAAAATATTGGCATGTGAAGGGTTACTAGTAGGGATAAATATGATCCCTTTTTGTATTAAAATCTAAGAATAAATATTAAAGTTCCATTAGCTATTGGGTGAAGTTACCACATATTTATTAGTTAAACTATACGCTAAGCTAGGGTATGAGAGTTAAAATTGTGAACTATAAATAAATGTTGAGTTCTGAAGATAAATAATATGTTGAATTTTACATGTAAACTATTGTGAGTGCTTAAGAGATATGCATGTCTGTATAATCCTAGTTAGATCTTAGTGAAATCTAATAAATTCAAAAACATAATCATATTCTTATATATTAATTTAATATCCTTATAACTACTTGGGTAAGTATATTTATATTTATGAAAGAGTTAAATAAATAGATAGTAAAGCTAAATATTTGATTTGATATCCAGGCATGTTATTATTCGTTATTAACTTGGTGTAGCTATTAATATTTATGACTTAAAATCCCAATTTAAGAGAATACAAATAACTGCTTTACTAAGATAAAAGTGATAAAAATATTATGTTAAATATTAGATTATAGTGAGTAAAGTAAGTTATTTAAAGCTACATGAGTTATTTCAAGCTACATGAGTGTAATCCATTGCTATTTTGAAATGGCATACTAATTGGTGGTCATAACTATACTACAGACTTAATATTGATAAAATGTCCCTACATGTTTGACTTTGATGAATTAAAAAGATAACCCTTGACACTATATGTTTTAATTATCTTGAAACTCAGGGGTCAATAAATGGTATAAACCATATCCCCATATATATAAATATATACATGTTTATACCTATGCCTGAAGTAAGTTCATGAACAATTTATCATATATTATATGGAATCATATGATGGTTGTAGAATAGTATATATTAAACTTATAGATATTATGATATTATGATATATTGAGATAAAAAGTGTATAATAAATTGATTATTTTTCTAGCTCAATAAACCTATCTGTATGGAGTTAAATTGGATTCTTGATTGTGATTGATTATATCTTCATTGTGCATAGTATATCATTACTTTGATTTTGAATCCTTATTTATTGACTATGTTTGGATAACAAGAGGTACATATATGAATATTATAGTTTTTAACTCATATATTTACCCCCATAATATCATTTTATCATTATTTAGTACCATAGAGTAGTATGTGAGTAAAAATGACTCATATTATTGAGTCTAAATTCTATAATGATTTTTTTTGCCAAAATAATTCATTACTAATATAATTTAGATAGAGGAATAGATTTCATGTTCTATTTGATTTTTGCATGTAATAGTGTAAGTACACACATAGGTTCTAATTATTTCTTGATATCCACACTATTTTTATCTACCCCTCCATGAAGGGTAGGGCCACTCCCAGAAGGGAGGTGTGTCAGAGACCATGGGTTTGTGGTTGTAGGTAAATCAATTGGATTATGATCTCCCTCTATTCAAATAATTCAACTAGATGGAATAATACTCAGGTTATGTGATGGATCATGGAGATACTTTATGTATCTCATTTTATACATTTTTAATTATTGATATGTATATTTGACATCATGTATAATTATATTTTATTATGGATGTATATTCAATACAACAATGGCTATATACTTGTATATTATTTTAAAAACAAAAACATCAGTGGATGTAAATCAAATGTGATTGATTTATAGAGTATATCAGTATTTACAATATTTGGTTCATCTTATTGCAATAATGATCAATTCTTTATCTTATTGTTTTGTTTAATGCTTGATTACTAAATGATTTTTTATTTATCACTGGGCTGATGTGATTATTTAATATGTTTATTAAATTTCATTTATATTTCAAGTATTAAACTTTTGACCATGATTAATCTTAATAGTATTGCTATAAAAAAAAATGTGTATCTTTTAGTTAGCCTAGTGGGGTCTGACATGGAATGCTTTTAAAACTTTGGCACAAAATATTTAGTTATTTAAATATTAATAGCTTAAGGAGAGTTAAAAAAAGGTAAAAATATATGCCTTATTTTAAATTAAACAAATAACGTGTATATGATGTGCATGTGTTATGGGAAGGCATCATATGAACCCCTTCTTATTAAATAATAAAAACCATGTTAAGAATATTTTTACCTTATTCAATCTAATGTTTTTGGATCAATTGTTACCACTTCCATTTATAGTTTCTTGTATTTTTTACCTTTATATATTGTGCTTTTTTTAAGTGTTGGATCTATTTTATGAAGCATGAGAATTAATTTTCTTAAAGATTTTGTTAAGTCAAATATTTTATATAAATTCAAACATGGCACAAGAACCAAAATTTGAGAATTTTTAATGGTGGCAAGTAAAATTATAATAAATTTGTTTCATTTTTAAATAAATCTAGGATAAAGTGGGAGTATTGTGTTCCTTATAATCTTCAGTAGATTAGGTTAGTAAAGAGGAAGGATAAGAGCATTGTTGAAATTCCTTTATGTATGTTTAAGTAGTTTAGTATTCCTTTCTTTCTTTAGAATTAAGCAAGAAATATTGTTCTATTTATACTAAATATGTGTCCTCATAATAAATTTAAGGATGTTACATATGAGGTGGTTTTTACTGGAGTGTAATCCTCAATTGTGTTTGGTTCACTAGCATATGCATATAAATGTTATGAAAAGAGGAACCAAATAAATCTACTAGTAAAATAGGAATATTTGTTGGATATAGTGAGGAGTCAAAATCATAGATAATCTTTGTTTGTAATGAAAGACACAATATTTTATGTAGATATATTTTTATGAATCTAATTTCAAAATGATGTATAAATCTTGATGTGAATGCTCAAATAGAGGTGACAAAAGTTAATGATGAGTTGGTTTTAACAGACAGTGATAAAACTATAAATAATGACATGAAACTTAAGGAATATAATTGAGTGATAGTGACCACCAAAATCATCAAAATAAATTTGGGGAGAAGAAACTAGTTGAAGGTTTAGAATTCAATCATAAAAGGTCTATTCAAATATTTTTTTTGGAATAATAGGTTTGTATCTAATTTTATTGCCTTGATAACTACCTTGGTAGACTTTAATCTTAATACCTTTAATAAAACTTCTCATTCCAAATAATGGGTTAGGGATACGCAAGAGGAATACCATAACATCATAAATAGTGATGTTTTGGATTTAGTTTCTTTACTTTAGGGGAATAAGTTGATTGGTAGTAATGGATATTCAAGTTGAAATGCAACTCTAATGGTTCTATCAAGAAGTATAAGGAAAGGTTTTTTGAAAATGATTTGAGTCAAAACCCTGAGATTAACTATGATGATACCTTTTCTCATATTTACATATATAATACCATTAGGTATATTATTATATGAATATTGATTTCTTGAATTGCATTTTGTAGGAATGAGTTTACAAATAATAACCAAAAAGGTTCGAGGTTACTAATAAAGAGGATCTTGTGTACATATTAAAAAGGGATATTTATGGTATTAATCATGCTATTCATGCATGATACACTTAGATTGATAAATGGTTTCATGTAAAAGGAATAAATAAATCCCATGTTGATATGAATATGTAGTTTCTACATTATGGATATAGCATTTTTATTGTTTTTTATATGTATATGATATCACCATGACTGGAAATGTTGATTCATTGGCTAAATAATGAGTTATCTTATGAATTTGAGATAAAGGATTTGGGTCCTCTTAAATATTGTCCTAGTTTATATGTGTGGTAGGATAAATATCAATTTATTCTAACTTAATCCAAGTATACTTTGGAAATTTTTAAAAAGTTTATAATGGAGGGGTGAAAATATATTTCTATACCCATAGATCCTTGTGTGAATGTGAGAGTTGATGACTCAATAAAATATTTAGATGTTACATTATATCATAAATTGATTATTATCTTTATTTACTTGTGTAATACTCATCTTGACTTATAATATATAGTGAATGACTTAAGTTAATTTATGGTACAACCTAGGGAAGTACAATGGTAAGTTGGTATGAGAGTCCTCTAATATTTAAATCATATAATTTCATAAGGTGTTAGTTATGATAAGGGTAAATATGTTTGTTTACATTGGAATGTTGATGTTTATTGGGTAGGTGATATAAGTTCTATAAATTCCACAATAGGGTATTATTTCTCTTTGAGTTCTAGTATTGTTTCTTAGAGTAGAAAGTAACAAGATTGTGTTGCATTATAATCTAAAAATGCTAAATATATCATTGCATCTATTATGAGTTATGAGTTAATATGGATTAATAAACTGATTATTGAGTTTGGAGAAATGTAAAATAATCCTATTTTTCTTTTATATGATAATCATTCTTGTATTAAGATAGAAAATAATCTTATGATTCATGATAGGTTAAAACACATTAAAAGTAGATATCATTTCATTCAATAACTAGTCAATAGGAAGGAGGTATACATGGAATATTATTTTAGATAAGATAATGTTGTTGACATACTCACACGTTACTTACCTAAGCCAAAGCTGGAATATTATAGGGCCCAATTTGGCTTATGTATATTTAGCACTATCTACAAGAGGGAGTGTTATAATATGTGATGTTAGTGTTATTATAATAAATCATGCTTACTAAGTTTGTTTAATAATTAATATATGGGTATGTTTTTGGCTAGCCATTCAATTGGTGCAACCATCATAGTTATATAAGAAACCCATTGTTACTACAATATAGAGCATTTGGACAATAGAGTCCTAACTCAGTCTAGAAATTACTATTTATAATTTTATAAGGATGTGAATCCTTAGATTGTAAGAACATAAAAAATTAGTAAGATAAGTTTGTTTGGTTTGATATGTTCTTATGTTTTTTAATGTTCCACTTCAATATTTTCTAGTACAAATTTTTTGATAGACCTTAGTTCTAATTTGAGAGTCGTTTATAAATTCCTTGAAGGATTAGAGAGGAGACCATGCAAATAAATCTTTTTTGTATATATCTATCATTACCTAATACCAATGATGATGGTGCATAGTTTTTTTATTTTTTTGACTAAATTTATTTTAATTACATGAGTAGAAACAAGCTCGAGTTTTGTATGGGAAGTAGAATCAAGCCATGTTTGAGAAACTAATGGAATTAGACAAGGAGGAGGTGAGCTTAAAATAAATGCCCATTTTTTAAATATTGGATACTCTTAAATATAAAAGTCATCCATTGGTTACAAATTTGGATGTGGGAAATTATAATTGATCACAGAATATAGAGGTTGGGAGACATTTTTCATCATTGGAAGTAATGTGGAAAAACAAAAATAATGCCCCAAGCTAAATGACACGTGTATGTAGATAATAATTTTGTTATTTTTTATACTCATATTTTCCCCTTACATTGTTTATAAGTATTGATATGCTATTATTTTTATTAAGATCGATGTATACATGTGAAAATTTTTATAATAAATAACTTTATAAAACATCAAACATGGATTCTTCACTTCCATGAGATTAAATTTATAGAAATAAAAATAGACATAAAATTAAATCACATCAAATTCAATACCCCTAAATGTTTAAGGCACAAACTAGAGCATCTAAAAATCAAAAATTTCAAAATACATTACATTAGAAAAGGATGATATGTGCATCAAAAACATGGGGGCCATGATTTTATTTAATTTTTTTGGGGTTAGTCAAAGTAATTTTGTTTTATGATTTATGATAATAATATTAAATTAATCATATGAATATTAGATGTAAGGAGAAATTTAAATAGACTAAAAATTCTTTTGATGATCATAGTAACCATATGGTCTCTAATGTTTCTTTCTTCTGTGATGAGTTCTCTCATATAAAGGGCAATGTTGAATGCATAACCAACATTTAATTATCAAAATTTGTAGTAGTATATTTTAATCCTTTTTAATACTACCCAATGGTATATCTTTGTTTTTCAAAACATTATGAATGTTTAAAAATAATTAAAACATAAATAACAATCCATGTGATAAAGCAAACATACAAAGTGCAAATGTTTGGCATCTTAAAAGAAAGTGTAAATGCTTGGCATCCTTAAAAAAAGATGATTTTGGATGTGTAATATGGATAAATGGCTTCCAATTATTTTTGATACACACACCCAGTTATTTTTTATTAGGTTAAGACATTTAAAAAGTGCATTTATGTATTTGTTAGCTATTAAATTATATTATTCTATAATATCTATATATATTTTATTTATTAATTTAGATTAAGTTCTATTGGTGTATTTTCTATAATTTTTTTTATCTTTATCATTTTATCTATCCTTACTCCTCTCTTCTCCTTTCATGTGCTCATATATTTCTAAATGTTTCCCCATAAACATACAATATATGTTTATTTGGTTTTGAAATGTATAGTGTATATTTTTGGGGTGTGGATCCTTCTTACCTATTAAGGGTCCCCCAAGTGTTGTGAGTATCATATTGCTGTTTTCCACCTATTTTTTTGGATTTCATGACAACATGATGCTAATTTAAATTCAAGAGGTGTACGTGTACACAAGCACATAAGTGTATTTAATCAAATGAAGAGAATGAGGCAATCAATGCAAGCCTATAGAGAAGGAACCTAAAAATATAAGGAAATATAAAAGAGTATCTACTATTGCTATTTTTACCACAAGTCAAAATAGGTCAACCCAATATAGTTGAAAAATTATATAGGGGATTATTAGGGTCTTGTAGGGTGTATCAAGGTCTTAAAAATGTCATTTGATGTGTCATTAGCTTTGTCATGGCCACTTTTAGTACTTTATGTCATTTAAGGTCATGTTTAGGCCATTTAATGAAGATTTTATGGTTTCCCTAGAAGGAAAAGTTTTATAAAGTGTTTTTCAATGTCTTTCATGTTAGATCCTTATCAAATATGTCAGTTCTAGTTGGAAACATACTGGTACTACATTGAAATCAAGAAAATAATTGGAAAATGAGAAAGTTTTGGAAGTTGTATGATTTATACATGAGTTTAGAATTTGTGGCATGATTATATAATTAATATTTAACTCCCCTAAACTCACTCTCACATTTGATTATCTTTAAAACACTTTAAAATAGCTTAAAACTATTATGTTGTTCCATCACTGCACTAGGCAAGTAGAAATGACTAACTGGTTTTGGTCTGATATGGACATTAGGGGTTGATTCAGGTTAAATGCACTTGGTGGTAGATATTAATATTAGTATACATCCATATCATGGTTATATTTTAATAAGTGGTTGCTTTTACTCTATGAACCAATTCTAAGAAGTTGTTTTATTAATTTTGGGTTAAGGATTTTAATTCCTAAATAATAAATGGGTCTAAAAAATGTAAATTAGTGAATAATATACTTTAATCAACCTACTAATTTGTGTAAATAGATAGTATTTTTGCCTTTTCTAAATATAGTAAGAAGTGACAGAAAATATAACTTAGCTTATTCTAGTTGATCTAGACTTAGACAAGGCATGATACTGGAGGAGCAGGACTATAAAATAGGCTAGAACAGATTATTGAACTTCATTTATATGTTGGATAGGAGTGTAAACAGTGGAAACCCTAATATCAAATGCTATAGTCCTATTTTGATGCTATTTTATTGAGGTATAAATATTTCTAGGTTTTATTCAACATGCTTATGTTACCCTATCTATGAATTATTGAGGCCTAAAAGCCTATGAAACTCACTGTGTGTCTAATTTAGTCGACAAAACCCTTAGGATCTCTTTATGCTTGAACTTGAATGGAAACTTGGGAAAGAGAGAGAAGTGGTTAGTGTGCAAAGGATACACTAGATGTACGTCACACACCATATGTGGGCACACTACCTACATACCAATACTCTAAAGAGGGATCAAGCTAATGTAGTTCTCCCATTAATGTGTTTGGTGTAATTGTGTGTGACATATAAAAATATATGCAAAATAAGATGTAATTTGGATGAATATGGATTATTATTAGTGCTTGAATAGGCTTGAAATGTTCTTTGAAGGTTGTATGTAGAGAATAGGTAAGAGTGCTTAAGTGTACTTGCTTGCATTCTTATTTCTTTCCTATAAATGAGTGTCAACCCCTCTAAATGAACTTTGAATGGAATTTTATAAGGTATTTAATGATCATGGGTTAATTAAACTTGTATTAGGCTGATAGGTAAATATATGAGGATTTGGGAAAATTTGACTGTTAGAGGTAAAAATGCACTTGGACAATAATGTCAAAAATAAGACACCCTAGGTTCTAGTGCTCCTATCTAATTTGGGAACTATTTTCCTAATGGGATGAGACTTGGGGGATAGATTCATTCCTAAGAGGGATACTTGGGTCTAAAAGAGATAAGTTGAGAAGGCTAGGAATGACCAAGAATCAATGAAAGAATAACCTAGAAGGGTTGCATGAAAAAGGAGGACCTATGGATTGGGTGTTAACCATGCCTAAGTCATCCAATTTTGAATTTTATATGACTACATTTTCCCTCTTATTTATTCTAGTGATGCAGCAAAGTAAAATACTAGGATAAATAAAAATAGAAATCATACTTGAACTTACCTCTAAGGGAGAAGCTCATGAAGCTATGTGATGCTAGATGTGCATAGAGAGAGTATGATGTGAAGTATGAATCTACAGTGAAAAAATAAAAGTAGATCAGTTCTTACTAGATACACTATATCTAAAATAAGAATGAATAAAATTTGAATAAAAGGAAGAAAAAAAATGAATACACCTCACCAAGTATACAAGCCAATACAAAACCTGTTATGTTGTTGGATTATGTTGGATGATGCTAGGTATGTGTTGAATCAATAGTAATATCAAAAATGGATATATGTTCTTAATTCCCTAGAAGGTGGCTCAATAATGCAAAGGTTATCCCTTTGGCTCCATCATCACCAACTAAGTGAAGTTAACAAATCATGTATGTGTTAATCAATGTCTAGATTATGTGGTCAATCCCTCAGAATAGGTGGCTCAAGAATACAAAGGCTAGCCCTTTAGCTCCATCATTTCCAACTAAGTGAAGTTAATAAAGTGATACCATTATAGAATAGATGTCATATGATATGGGTCATGGAGTTAATGGATGTTTTGTAAATCTGATAATGTGGCATAGATATCTTGAATGTGTGTTAGAAACTAGGCCACTCTTGGCCATTTTGAAAGATGGAGATTAGGCTTGTATGAAAACCACTCTGAAATTGATGTACTAGGCTTATATGAAAGCCAACTTAGGTAATCAAAAATTTAAACTTGTATAAAATTTCAACTCGAAAGTGATGCCAACCACCTATTAAAAGTTTAACTTGAAAGTGATGCCAACCACCTGTAGATGGAGCAAGACATGCAACTACTGAGAATGCCTAGAATAAATTGAAGTCAAAAATAAAAAAAGAGTAATGTGCTATGTACATTGGCCCCAATCACTAATGTCTAGAACATGGATTATGACCTGGAAGTTATGCCAACTACCTAATCTAAATTGAAAATGAGAACCATCATGTTGCACATGATAACCCCTTATATTTTAGAAAACTATACTAAAACTATTGAATCTAACTAATCTGGAAATGCAAAAACTATCCCTAAATTGAAATTTTTGCCTATTTCTATAAAACCTAAATTTTTTTCTACTTAGACAGGAGCACTAAAATGTGGACACCACTATGTTTGGTGCTAATGTCAATTTTTAGTGATATTGTTTGATGTGAAAATTGGTTACTGATATGGAATTGTCATTATTTTTCTATTCTATTTTGATTGATTTAACCTCTAGATTATGTATTTATTGGTCTAAATGTTTTTGTTTTGACTGTTAAGAGCTTTGGTCTCTACGATAAAACCTCTAGATTATGTATTTATTGGTCTAAATGTTTTTGTTTTGACTGTTAATTGAACCTCTATTTGTTGCCCTTTCTTTTGAGGGTAGGAATAATTGAACCTGCAATGTCTATCTCAGAATAAAAGAGTCATGTAAGTGTGTTAAGCTACATAGATACATGATATAGAAATGATATTTGACAAGATATCTCCATATATAGTAATGTTTGTCTTGAGAGATTGTTAGATCAATAGGGGTATGCCTAGATAGATATAATAATGTAAAATCATGTGCAACGTACTAAAATATAACTGATAATTAGTTATTAGTTGTTAGTTATCAAGGAGGAATGGAGCATGATGTCCAGCATGGCATTCAATAAATCAAGGGAAATGCATGATATGGATCATGTCATTTCACACATTGAAAATAAAATAAGTAATCAAGAAAATAAGTAAGAATCAAGAAGCATACAAGGATGGCCAAAGGGCCATGCAAATAAGGGACATGGGCACATGTCACTCAACCTAGAAAATAAGCATGAATGGCATGTTTAAATGCCACATATACATAGAAGTGAAATAAGTAAATCTAGCACAAGGGTTGCAGGCACATATAAGAGGAGAAGTAAAGGACATTGGCAAATGCCCTAGGGCACACACATAAATAGAAACAAAGCACATTGACAAATGTCCTAAGGCATAAGTAGGAGTCAAATAAGATATAAAAAATTCAATCACACAAGCTATGCTAAGTAAGCAATGAAAGCATGTAATAGATAGAAAGATACAAGAACATCTAGCTAATCAAAGCAAATGTGAAAGTATAAAAAACATGTGTAGTACAAGACTAGGTATATTCTATGAGATATACAAGTGCTAAATACTAGTGAAATATTGATATAATATTCTATGTAAGATATAAATTAATGTATAATAGTATGTTAACTTAGAGTGTGTATTATAGGAATGACATAACCTGGATGGTGTAGTCATGTAGAAGATGCACCTAGTGGGTATGTATATCAATGTGTGTCTTGATTGTAGAAGTAGGATTGACCACCTCAATGGGTAGAATGAAGTAGTCAAAGAGATGGATGTCACTATACACACTCAAAGAATATCAAGTGAAGCATGATAATGTAGAAAATTGACATACAATAGCATGAAATAGAAAATGTAAGTCTTAGCATGATAGTAGTAATGTAAAGCATGGATGATGCATACAATCAAAGAATTTTTGGTATTTTTGATATGTTTTGAATTTTTTTATTGTTTTTGTATTTTACATTTTTGTATTATTTTTATATTTTGATATACGTTATGTAAATTCAATGTAGAAGAGATTATATACAATCAATGCCAAGAAGAAACTATGTATAAGCATGTAGGTAAAGCAATGTGTACATGATAATATAAAAGACTAGGTTGGTGAGGGGAAGGGATCCAAAGATGGAGCCTACTGGGGATGGAAATGGAGGAAAGGGTCATGGCCATCATCAAATACATCAAGATAATCATCATAAGTATCATCATATGCTATAGATGTGTTTATGGTGTCATCATGCTGAAGGCAAACTAAAGGTTACTCTAGTGGGGGAGATGTTGACTCTACTCTTGAGATTTAGTCCTACTGGTAGATGACTTTAGTGGAATTGGTAGATATGGTGTTATTGGTGGTGTTATAATTTGAATAATGCCTCAATCCTATAGTTTATCCAATATCTACTATAAATTTGTACATGATTTTGTATTATGGCATGTAATCTTGTGAAAAGTACAAAATGGGTGACCATCCTAATGTGACAATCTAATGATAGATCTATGTCATACTATAGGTAATGTGATCAATCCATGATCAAGTAATATGTGTAACATAAACTGTCGCTGATGTTGTGTGTTGCCTACATTAATATAAATAACTAGATTTATATCCATGGAGGTAATTATGTGAACTGTATGTGCCAAGCAATCTATCTATGGATGTGAGTGTGGAACATATCCTAAGAGTGTAGTGTAAGATGATCGACATGATGTATGAGTGGGATGAGAGCTCTAAATTCATATTGGTACTCTCTTGGGCCAACTAGTGTAAATCTTAGTCCACATAAATAGTCATCTGTGAGTGTGGGTGTTGTATCATCATCTAAAGAAGCCTATAAATCTATATCAACATCATGTATATATGGTAACTTTGAATTTACCACAAGGTACAACTATGTTATAGGAGTCTCCTCAGTTTTAGTAGAAGAATAAGGTGTTGTTACCAAAATATATATAACTAGTGAAATAATTATGGAATCAATTAGAACTACTTGTACTACTATTGTTGATGTTAGATGTGTAATGGGTGTTGGACTTATGACTGATGAAGTAGCTAGAATGGTTGAAGATACTATGAATATCGAAAGAGCTAGTGTGATGGTGAAATTGTAAGTGGAGTAGTGTGGAAAGTGTTAGTCTTGCTAAAATCATATGTATGTATTTGATCAAGATAAATTCTATGAAGTGGTGGTTTTACTGTGAGATATGGTGTCCCATCTGATGAAATAGTCAAAGATGACTATGTAAGTTAAAAATATCTAAATGGTTGGTTGTCTATTGGACATGTGTATAGTTATCCCTCATGGAGACACTTAATAAATCGATGGAGAGTAGAAGGGATAACACCCATAATATGTATCTAGGGTCATCTGAGAAAATGATTATAGTGAAGTGGACCTGGCATGACCTAGAACTATGTTGGGAGGGTTTTTGGGCCCACCATGATATCTAAATTAATAGTACACAATGTATGTCATGGTATATCATCAAACCCTTGGATGTTTTAGATTAGAGGTAAAAGCAGGTTTTGAAGGGGCCCCGAAACCCTTTAACAAAGAGAAAAAAAAAAGGGCAATCTAAGCCCACAGGCAACGCCTTAAAACACTACATAGAGGTAGTAAAAATAGATATAGAATGGTCCTGAAACTATTGAGATACAGCCGAACAAGACCCAAAAAACAAAAGTCTGAAAGAACAACAAACTGAAAACTAGCAAAAAAACCAGAGATCAGTACCAGTTTCTTAACCGAAAAAAGGATTGGATTATTCATCTAGTTCCAGAATCAACTTCATGGATTCTTTTTCTTTCAAAGCAATTTCCTGGGTGGCAGCCTCCAGCAAGTCTCCTTTTTGTGTGTCTTTCTTTCTGGAACTTTGCCTTGTCCTCTTGCAGGGGCCCTCTATTACTTTCGTCTCCTCATTGGCACGTTTCCCAATACTGATAGCAGCTGCACAAAAGTTGGATGTTACTTCATCCATTTTCTTTCTATTATCCTTTATAAGCTCCCGGAGGTTGTTTTCATAAACTTTAAGCTTCATAGGGATCTGGCTTAACTGATTTTCCATGTCATTTACTTTGTTCCAAGCAGCTTTCATAGATTCTTCCAATGTTTCCGCTTTTTTCTTTAGATCAATGATCTCCCTACACAACCAGGCATCTAATTGGGAAGAAAACTCAGCTTTAATGTTAACCCAAATCAAAGGAGTGTGTATTTCCTCATTCTGTTTCTTCCCTTTCCAGTCCTCAACCTTTTCATTTGGGCTATTTCTAGCTTCTTCAAAGAAGTCTTCTTGGCTCTTTAATTCCCACTCGTTGAATCCTTCTTCAATTTCCATCTCCATGTTTTGAATATTTTCCTAGACTAGGATTTCCTTTTCATTCTTTGACATTGGGTCCTCACCAGAATCTTCTTGGACAGTGTCATCCTCCTCATCTTTCTGGTCTTCCTCCTTCTCTTCTGTTCTGGTAACAGAGTCCTCCTCAGTATTGACTTTATCTTTTTCCATATCCTCAGGTCCTTCTTCATCATTACTAGAGTTGGTTTCCCAACTCTCTGTTCCATCTTCTTCCACCCGTTTTTCCTCCACGGGTTCTCCAATTCTCTCCCGACCCCTTTCTCCTACTGCATCTTGTGTGTTGGGGTTAGGGGTCTTAATTTTTCCTCTTCTGCTTTCATTTACATCCTTTTTATTCCCTATCAACTTGTTTTTCCCCTGTTTGGGATTCTTTACCAGTGCCCTATTCTTGCAAAAGCCTTCAATGAGCAGAATAAGGCCTTCGTGAAGAATGGGGCGCAAGTCTTTCTTCTTATGAGCATAAAGGTTTTGAATCAGGGAGTAGCGAAGGTAGAAAGGAAAAGATATTCTTACCTTATGCCTGAAGTGGTTGAGGAAGACGAAGTGGAACTTATGCACTCATTTACTTCTACCATCCAGGATGAAATATTCCCTGATACAGCTTAGGACGTCCCTCCAAATCCCTTTTATCTGGTCCAACTCATAAAAATACCCATTTTTTACCATTTTCTGCTCCTATCAAACCCTTGGATGTTATTATATGTTTTTTGTATTGATGACAAATATACACCCATGGCTTGTAAAAATGTGATATTACATAAATTTATTCTAGAACCACTATCAATAGGACATCTTTTGATTGTATTGGATTTGACTTATCCTTGTATAAATAGTGGCAAATTTTGATGAATAACTATTTGAGAAGGCATGCCCTCACTATCAAAATAAATTGCATCTTCTATAGTTTTTAAAGTGTTGACCACTGATTCAAAATAAGAAGGTTCTGAATCAATAAGCAAATAAGTCTGAGTGATTTCTTGATAAATAATGTCCTTGAATACATTAGCTTTTTGAAGTGGTTCTAACATGGAAATTTTAGCTAGGGTGTTCTATAACTGATCAACAATGTCATATGCCTTGTGAAAATTTGCCTATGTGGGTGGGTTGGGCTTGGGATGGGTTGGAATAGTAGGGTGATGGGGCTCTTGGGTAGGTGGAGGAGGCATAGTGACACATTGAGTAATAGCTCTAACTATAATATCTACAATCCATATAGGAGTAGTAGTAGCTATGAGAGGAGACTGAAGATAACTGGCAAGTCAAGGAGGTGGATGGATAAAGGGTGTCAATTGGGCTCTCTGATGATGGGTAGTTACTTGGAGAAGAGTGAAATAGATCATACAACATGACTTGGTGTGAGGAAGGGGCTCCATGGGAGGTGATATAGGAGATGGATTAACATAGTTAAGGATAAATTGTTCAACATTATCCCATGTAATGAAAAATAAACATGAAATGCAAATAATAAAAATTTGTAGTAACATATGATAAAATTCATCATTCATGTACATGATAGGACCTATTATGGTTTTCTGATTATTTTCAAGAAATTTAAGAAAAGTTTGTAAATAAAAGAACATTTCTGCAATTTAGCGAGAGATGTAAAGTGATATTGCAAGAAGCAAATAGGTGCTAGTATATGAAACTAAGGATATTTCAAAAATATTTATGCAAAATACTATGAAGTTTTGAATTTGAAATTGATTTTTTTAGTATGATATGCAACTAAAAATTTCAAAAAATGATGCTAAAAGTATTGGGAAATAACTAGGAGTTTACTTGATGTAACTAGGCTTTTGAATATTTTTTTTCAAACTTAATGTAATAATTTGAAAATTTTAGATAAATTTGTAGAATTTTACTTGAAAAATTTAGGAAAAATTAGAAAATATTTATAAAATTAGCAATATATTTCTCTTAGTGTTTGAAAAGTGTTTATATGCAAATTGGACCTAATATGTGCAAACTAGGGTTTGAACAAAATATATGATATTTTTCAATGAATTGGTAGATTTTTTATTTTTATATTCAATAAAAATCAGAAAATTATGTAAAAAATAATTATCCCTAAGGTTTTTAGGGTTTTTGTGCAAAAAATCAAAGTAAATTAGGTTTACCAAATGTTTTATTAATTTTAGGGAATAAGGGTTTTAATTCCTAAATAATAAATGAGTCTAAGCAATGTAAATCAGTGAAAAATATACATTAATTAACCTAGTAATTGGTATAAAGAGATAGTACTTTTGCCTTTTCTAAATATAGCAAGAAGTGAGAGAAAATATAACTTAGCTTATTTTGGTTAATCTAGACTAAGATAGGCCCTGATACTAGAGGAGAAGGACTAGAAAATAGGCTAGAATAGGTTCTTAAACTTAATTTCTAGGTTGGACAAGAGTGTCTAAAGTGGACACCCTACTATCTGACACTGTAATCCTATTTTAGTGCTATTGTCTTTAGGGTAAAAGATGTTTGGGTTCTATTTGGCAAGCTTGTGTTAATTCTATCAATCTAAGAAGGACTTCATCTTGATATTTTTAGGTTTGATATTCATTATAATAATCTTCAAATCCTATTTTTGCATGAATATCATCAAAAACAATGGGGTTATCTTAACTATCATAAAATTGTTCATCTTCATAACTAAGGCCATAAGAGGCCCCACTACGAGTGAACCTTTAAGTCATGTATAAAGAGAGTTGTTCTGTGTGTTTGACTAAATTTGGACCAATGCTTGCCAACCAAACAAATTATGCTTTGGCTCTTTTTTAGACAAATAACCAAGGTACCAATGAGACTATAAGGTAGGGTGGTTTGAAACCATGTAAAATTTAGAATATTCGGTTCACAAGTTTACATAATCTTTGGTAAGGTTAAAATCATATAGATCAAAAGAGGGTAAGGTAACTAAAAGACCCAAGGTGAAAAATAGTACACCAAAGCTTAGATCTTTGTGATACACATATACTATAAAATCTAGTTTCAACTTTGACAAGTTGACCCTAGAAATTTAGAGGAAAGCTCTCTGTATTATGAAGAAGGTAAAATGAACTAAGCAACTCAAGATGTAAAAACATATGTGAATCACTAAGTATAAAGCTAGGACAAAATAGGTTTCACAATGTCACCACATGGTTCCAGTAGGATAAAATATGTTCTAAGACTCAAAGCATGAATGATACGCAAGATGACTTGAGTCCACCAAGATGATAATGTGATTTTGAGTCTTAATAAACAACCTTAAATTTGAATTTAAAATTGAACCCAAGTTAAAACAAGATTAGTGCACAAATGGAGAACCCACTTTGACACACCAACCCTTTATAACTCAAAAAGGTTCAATTTCAAATGTGGATTATAAATTAAGGATTTAAACAAATTGGGTAAAACATATAGACTCAATTAGGTAGCATGACTATGCCAAAGTGGATGACATGACATAATTTTGATAATAATTTGAACAAAGAAAAGATGAATTTTCCAATTTGGATAGTGTAATGTCTCCCTTGATTAAGAAAATTAAGGACAATGTGTTTTGGTTAAGTTCATTGGATTAACAATAAATTTTAGACATAAATCAAGACTAAGTAAGCTAATAATAAAAAACAAATGTCTTAAGTATAAACTAACAAGGTATGGCAAAGTGGGGTCTACTAAACTAGCAAGGTTTTGATCATTCTAGGGGAATTAATTGCACAATGAATTTCACATCAAATGATGTAAAAGCCAACCATGGAAATTGGGTGACTATGGCATTAGCTAGTTGTAAAAAGGTTTATTCCTTTTTATAACTACTATCTCATGTTGTTCACTCATTATAGTGCAATGTCCAAATGCAGTTATGTCCCATGTATAACTACAACTAGGAGCCAAATGAAGTCAATGCCAGAAGATGAAACCTTGGGTCAAAGCTTCCATAAATAACTCTTAGGAGGTAATGAAGTCCCCCTCATAAGCTAGGTTTACATAAAAAAAGAATGCATGAAATAGAAAGACTTTAGGGTTGTTTTCAAAGTAACCCAAACTTTGAGAAGTTTTTGGAGAATAATTTAGATGACATTATTTATATGCCTTGGACTAGGATATTTGGAATAGGAATGGTGATTTTGATTCCAAGGGTTCCCAAAAGGGGACAAATGGAAGAGCATACACATAACATTCCTTTTTTTTTCAAACAAGATCTAATTAAACAACTATTACAAAAAAAAATTCACTATTGTATTCAATTTTAAGCCCAAAAAAAATGTAATGAATTGCTACACCAAAACCTCAAGGTGTTAGTGAAATCCACCCATCATGATCATAACATCCCACCATACTTTTGAAGCCTAAACTTTGGGTTAGATTGTGCCCGTACCATAGGATCCTTATGTGTATGAGCCCCAGATGAACACTACCATGCCGACATAGCCACCTGCTCCATGACTTGAACCTAGGTGGAGGCTTTGATACCACATGTAATGAACTGCTACACCAAAACCTCAAGGAGTTAGTGAAATCTGCTCATCAGGATGATAACATAAAATATTTGGTGGTGTTCATCTGACCCCTTGGTATTAATATTGTGAACTTTAGAAACATTCATCTAAGCATCTAAATATTTCATTAAACACCAAAACAGAAATTGATTTTTAAACATGCAAAAGGTGATTTAAAACATGTTTTTAGAAAATGTCAAGTTTTTTCTTGCGAAAAAAATGTCAGCATGTCCTTTAGATTTGAAGATCTTTTTGGTTTGAAATAATAAACTTTAGAAAAAGAGCTCTCAGGTCTAAGTTTTTAAAAATGCAGTGACCAACGTCGGTTTATATAACTGATGATGGTTACATTTTCTAATTGATGTCAGTTATCTAACCAACATCAGCTATACCAATGTGACTAATGATAGGTATACAATCAATGTTAGTTTTACTACCTAATGTTGGTTAAGATATGTAATTGATGTCGGTCTTACTTGCTGACGTCGGTTACTGTGTAAAACTATGGAAAATAAAAATGGCAAAACAAAGTTAGAAAATCAATTTGAAATAGTTTTAATGGTCCAAATGAATATTTTAAAGTTTTAAAATGATCTTCTTCAGGTGTGAGATGCATCTAGTCCCATTAGGCATGCCAAGATGTAGAGAGGATTACAAATCAAATTAGTCAAACATTAGTCCATAAATCATGAAAAATGCATAAAGAACTAACTAACTAAGCATATTTATTCCTATAGGAATTAAAAAGGATAGAAAGAAATAAATGAAAGAAAGCAACATCATATTACCTTCCCAAATGGATTCACCATACCCATGTGGCTCAAAATCATGTTCTCCCTTAATCAAGCATCCTTGTCTTTGTCAACAATTGTGGAGAACTCTTCCAATGTCTCAAGAACAATCCATAAAACCTAGGCTCATGATTCCTAATCACTAAACTAGCCTATCAATGAAGCTTGTAAACAAAATAAATGGTCAAATGCAAAGGATTTTTGAAACAATTTAACATTATAACTTTGCAATATTCAATCTTTTTTAATTCTTGTCCATGGCCTCTCTATTTATAGATTTTTGAGATTGGTCAAGATCAACCATGACCATCCATCTCAAGATTGAGATGTGTGGCCATCAATAATCCTAATATTTGGAATCAAATCCATAATTATCTTCATCATGACCTTGGAAGAAGGGGCATTGAAGAGGCCTGGGAGGAATTAACTAGGCATGGGTGACCCATAACCCTGATATTTATGGCATTTATGGCCTAGGAATGTCTTCCCAAGAAATGATGTCACCTGATGATGTAGTTAATAGGAATAAATTTTCAAAAAAAAATATTCAACAACACTCATGGAAAATACACTTAAGCTCTTGATTTGGATTAATTAGCCTTAAGAAAGGTTAATCAACATTTGTACAATTATTTGAAAATTGGCCCTCAATTAATCAAAATGGTCAGAAAGTCATATTACTAGGTCATAATTTGACTAGAGAAGAATTGGAAGGAAATTTTAGATGTGTTGGACCTATATTCCCATTTAGGATGTTGTCAAAACTAAATAACAAAGGTGCATGACATGTACCAATGAATTAGAAGAAAAGAGTGATCCAGAGTACTAAATGGCCAAATTGTCATTTTGACTTGGAAAGATCTGATCAAATTTAGCTAGCTCATAAAATGCATTACCCTATTTAGAGATACTTTGAACTAAACTGGTACTTGTAAGTGACAAGTTTTAACCATTTAGGGTGTTTTTATGGATTTTGACCTAAAATGTCCATTTGAGTGCAATTTGAGTAAGATTGATAATTTCAACACAAATGGTGTTAGGAATTAGATGTCTACAATTTTGAGTATGATAAAATATTTTATGGAATTTTGAGGATGATAAAAATATTTGTAGACTTTTGAGGATGATAAAACATTTTGAAAAAATTTTAACATTTTCAAACACTTTTTAGAAATTTAAAGTTTATGAAAAACTTTGTAGGCTTGGAAAGTTAATCAAACATAATGCGAGGTTTTGGACCTTATGAAATATGTTGTAGGATTTTGAACCTTATAAAATACTTTATGGGATTTTTAACCTTATAACACACTTTATGGGTTTTAGAGGTTCATACAAAATGGTATGGGTTTTTTAAGTTCATGAAACACTTTTTGGGTTTTTAAAGGTTATGAAACACATTTTTCAAGTTTTTAAAGCTAATGAAAAACTTTTTGAGTTTTTAGAGCTTATGAAACACTTTTTGGGTGTTTGAAGGTGCATTTTACATGTTGCAATATTTAAAGGTATATTTTGCATATTTGTAGGATTAAAAGGTGTATTTTCCATGTTGTAGGATTTAAAGATGCATTTTGGATGTTACAAGATTTAGGCTAATTTCACACAATGGATGGATTTTCACAATGCTACTTAGTATGGTAGTGGAATATGATGTGTTTCTAGACATATTGTCAAAATTTGATAATGTGCCTGACATGGTACCAAAGCTTACCAAAGCTAGAGTTAGGCAAATTTTGGCTTCTTTCTTGATCTTCTATCAGCTTTGTCCATTCTTGCATTGCTTCATGGATACCTTAAAGTACACATAGGTATAAAAAAATATGAATCACCATCTTTATCCATCCTTTAAGTGAAAAATTAAACTGCACTCAAATTTGATCCAAAGTAGACCAAATACTTATCATGAGAAGATATCTCACCTAAGATTATGTAATAGGAATTATTACACACCTTATGTTTATCCTAAGTGTTAACACAATTTTTGTGCTTTACTAATACAATAAATGATGAATCCATCTTGTAGTATCTCATCCTTCATGAATCCTTTTTCATACATCCAAGGATGAGAACCTTACATGTCACAACATCTAACATCATGTGTCTCATTATGACTATCATATATAACCTTGTTTTCAAGTGTGGGACTTGGCTCTAAAACATGACCTTCTCTTTTCAAAAGAGGAATAGTAAAGAGATTATTAATATGCTCAATTTTGTCATTTCAAACTCCCAAAAAATATATCTCAATATGCAACTCAAGATTTATCCATTAGGATATGGAGTCAGTGTCTATTTTTCCAAAAAATTATGATCCACATTATTAAAACACCTCCAATTACTCTTGAGAGTGTAATTGGGGGTGTTTTCATGAAATGTAAAATTTCAAGACAATAAGAATAAGAGATTCACTAGTCAACATATGGATTTCCTATAATATGACACCTTATTGATGGAAGGAATTAAAAGATGGGATATTAATCTCTAAATCTTGATGATGAACCTTAGATTAAGAGATATTGATCCTAATATTCTAATAGACTTGATTGGGATCCTATCAAAAATTGGAGAACTTAGCCAAGGATAAGGGTTTCTCTACTTCCAACATGTTTTATGGGTGTGGAAACACCCTAATAAAAAATGAAGAGAGAGGAGGATGGAAAATAAAAGAGTAAAATGAAAAAAATATCTTCCATATTAATATCACTATAATTTTTATATAGATAAAATAACACTCATCCCTAATCACTCAAATTCATAAGGTTAGGTAAATAAAATTTAAATGGGTTAAAGAAGATAAGATGTCAAGGATTGGGGTTGGGTAATTGGGGTTGGTTTTGGATTTTTATGGTTCTAGGGTGAACATGTATTGGGTTTGAGTTTGTTGAACCCAATAGTCAATGATTTCTTCTAAATGATAATTCAAGGCATTAAGATAGAGGATAGTTGATGAGGAAAGTGAGTGGCAAAAAATATCATAGACATAATCTCTTGATAATTGTTAGTTTTGATGGAGATGTCAAGACTATGGATATACACATTAGGTAATATCCTACACATCAAGGATGGAATCACCCTGAAAACATCATCAGAAAGAGCAAGAAAGAAAATAAGAAGAGACTAATAGTAGCTCAAAAAAACTATGATTATATAAATCACATAACAAATATAATTCTTGAATGAAAACTATTCTATTTGCAAATGAAAGATAGAATATGATGATAAGCAATGATTTCAAACAAAACTTTACTATTCTAAAATGAAAATTACTATATACTCTAATGAATTTAATAAATGACAATCTACATTATGTTTGTGTATCTTTTAACATGATGAAAGCATACTAAAATTACAATTTATTAAGTGACAATTACTACTCAGTAATACACATGAAACAATGGTTGCAAATGACTACAACGTGAGATGGACAAAAAATAAATAGTAACACATGGACATGGTAGAACATTAAAAATTAAACAAAAAAAATCATAGGCTAGAATGAACTCATAAAATATTTAAATAATAATCATACAAGTTGGAAAATCCAAAAAATGTAGAGGATAGAAAGCCATCTAACAATATTAGAAAAGGGTGACTTATAGAATAATAAAGATAAAATGACAATGTTTATTACACACTAAAATCAAACATGGAACAAAAAAATTGAAGATTTAAATTAAACTTTAATTTACTATAAAAAAAATAAAAATTTAATAAGAAAATTACTTAAATTAAAGGCTGCAATCTAATAACTTAACACTTGAAAAAAACACACAAAACCATACAAACATTAGTGGAACAAAAACTATTAAGAGATAATATATGTTTGAATGTATGGTTTATGACAAATCTAAGATGAAGGAAATTTTAAAAACTTATCCAAACCTTGCATAACCTTGAATATAAAACACCAACACAACTAGAATATCAAATTGTGTGAACTCTTATTAACAAGAACAATAATTAAAACACTAATATAAATAGTAAAGTTATATCTAAAATTACTTAAATATATTATACTAATGATAGATTAAAACCTATTACCTACCTAGTGGTGTATGAAAAAATAGGTGGCATAAGAATTATCTAAAACTTCCTCATGGTTAAATTATTCAAATGGTGATAATGCTTTGTCTCAAGGCAAACAAACTCAAAGGTAAACATTATTCATAAATAGATTGAAACTAAGCTATGGTAGAAATGAATAATAAAATTGAGGTTATGTATCAATACCAAGTAGAGACTGAGATATGGGGATATGATTTTCTAGCTAGAGGAAAGGCTAGGGAGTAAGGATATATAGGATGGAAAAAAAATTAGAAGGGTCTATGCACAACTAAAGGTTCTAGGTTAAGGAAGAAAATGAAAAAAAACATGTGGAAATTTTGTTCTACCAATCCCAACCTCTTAAATTCCCATATGGCCTTTCATAAATAAACCATTGGTTCATGTAGACCAATGGTCAAAAAATAGCCATGATGATTATGTAACCATGAATAAATACATAGATGTTAGGGATATAAAAGAAAAGATGAAATAGATGGATGGGTTCAATAGATGGAAGGAGTGGCCAAAAATAGGATACGGTTCAAGATCTTAAGCTTTGGATATGTAATGCCATCAATGAATGAGAATGTTTCACCATGATAAAATTGGGTGATTACATATTTTACCCTCATTAGTGGTATATTATAATAATTGATAAAGTGAAATTTCCTAAAACATGCATTGGAGGAAAGGGTTAGATAAATTACCTTTACCTATCTATGTGTCACTATTCAAATTTAGCTAAGGCATGCATCCTCCTACAAAATATAAATAAAACATCAGGTATGTTATGATATATATGTAAAATTAATATTGATAAATGACATTGCATACTGGTGTAAGATGATCTTAAAGATCTTGATCTTCCAATAAGTTGTATCTATAGCTTTACAACTTTATCTATAAGTTTGATTGTTCTTGATTTTGTACTAAAAATTAAAAAACAAAATTTGAATATCATTAAGGAAAATTCACACATTTATTCACATGATTTTCATGTCAAGTGATAAGGTTTATATTCCTTTATAAACTAGTTTCTCAAGAAAAGTAGAAAAACTATATTTTATCCCTATTTAGGTATACAAAATACATATTACTTTATATATTTTTCTATGGAGATTTTAAAGAATGAAAACCATTGGAATAATTTAAAAATCAAGTTTATGTGTGTGTGTGTGTGTGTGTGTGTGTGTGTGTGTGTGTGTGTGTGTGTGTGTGTGTGTGTGTGTGTGTGTGTGTGTGTGTGTGTGTGTGTGTGTGTGTGTGTGTGTGTGTGTGTGTGTGTGTGTGTGTGTGTGTGTGTGTGTGTGTGTGTGTGTGTGTGTGTGTGTGTGTGTGTGTGTGTAATTTTATATAGTTTTCTTAGGATTAGCTTGAGATATAATCCACTTTTTATGAATTAAAACCCTAACCTAGGGTTTTAAGATTGTGCATTACCCAAGAGCCTAAAATTAATTAAATTTATTGGTTTATGAATGGTAAAGGAATAAAATAACTTATATTATATATTTTAGATGTTTTATAAACTCTAAAAAGTGAAATTTAGACTTTAACCATCATGAAAGGATACATAAAACACTTTTTTCTTGGATTGTAACATAAAAAACTCTATTTTGAGACCTCCAACAATTGAGAAAGAACATAAACTTGAGAAATAATTTTATAAAACAATAAAAAACTTTAAATCACCTCTTAAAAATCCTAATAATTTATAAAAACCATAACCAATTTTTTTAATTCATAAATTTAGTGCAATGATACACAAACCTGCAAATAGTCTTCTTGTTTATATCCATATACATCAACCAACTCACTAACTAGGATTCTGCTATTTTTTCCATGCATTATATTCCTCATATTTTTATGGTGTATGGTCTATCACTTGTATAAACTTAGTTTAATATTTTATTATGCACCAAGGATTAGTCAACTGACCTATGACTCCTCAAACATGCCTTATTTAGTCATAATCATACATTGATTTCACCTTATCAAGGTTTAAGACATGGTTAAAATTTTAAGGTTCAAATACATTTAAAAATAGTAACTATACCATAATTACCACTTAGATATGGATCAAGACCTTTATAAAATTATAAAAACCCTCAAACTATTCAAAACAAATTCAAAATTTTAAATTTCTTATTTTTGGTAGAAAAAACAAAAACACTTATAAATGATCTAAAAATAACCAATGAGGCATATATAAGGACCTGTATTGATCTCACACAACCTATTAAATCTTATATGAAAAAAAAAATCACATTTTTATTGGAGAGTTTTCAATGATGTCATAGTGATGTCATAGAAGAGTCCAAGTGAGTGGATGAAGTGCCTTAATAGTCTATGTGACAATGACAAAGTGTGCAATGTGCTTATCCTAGTATGATTGAAGTTAAATTTGTCAATCTTATATTTTTAAATGGTTATATATGATTAATTATTAATATGAATTATTGATCATGTGTAAGAGGTCTCATAATAGTTTTTTAATACTTTAAATGCTTGTGTGCATGAGTGGATTTCATCTGGTTGATCATTGTTTTCATCTAGACATTTTGGGTCTAATGGTAAAAGATCTAATTAGGTAGTTTGATGACATCACCATTAACATGTGTGGATGAGATATGGGGAGTTGGTCATATGGTTGTGATCTCATTAGTCCCTAGTTTCTATGCATAAAGTCTCAAGTCATGCGATGAAGTGCAACCAAATATATGTGTGTGCAAAGTTGGACTCCTAGGTATTTTGATAGTGTTTTTTATGTTCAAAAAGAAATGAGTAAGCATATTAATGAAATCATATCTCACATGTGTGAGGGTTATAGGATAATATTGACATATGGATGGAATTTTTTATGTAAGGTGATCTTATACACTAAATATTAGTTCATGCAACTAAGCACAATAAAATAAATGAAAGTGAAAAGTTAGGCTCCCAAGAAGTTTGACTATGTTTTCCCATACATAACTAAATTTTCATGTGGTGATAAATAGTTGAGTAAACATTTTTATGGTTTTATATTTTTTATGTGTGGTAGTTTCAGGAGAAGTTGATCATATGGGTTTGTTCAATTGATATGCACTAAATTTTAAGTCATGCAATGAAGCACAACAAAAGATATGCATGTTCAAAGTTGGATTTCTAGATAGTTCTTGACATAATTAGCTCTATGACAAAAAAATTTGAGTGAGCAGATTAATGGAGTTATATCTTGCATGCACAAAGGTTTTAGGATCTCCTTAATACATGTTTGGATTCTTTTTTGAAAGGAGGACATATGCTCTAAATTTTAGAACATATGATTAAGAGAGATAAAATCTATGACTATGTAAAGTTGGCCTTCTAGGAAGATAGCAATGGTCCCCATACTTAATCTATTTTACATAATGTTAAAGACCAAGACCAAATGGAAATCCAATGGCTCAAGGAATTTTTACAGATCAAGATTAATGGTGTGTGTTGAATGAAATGAGAACAAGTGTTTGAAGTTTAATGATAAGTAGAGATAAATACTGAGCTTCTTCCAAGATCTAATGGTGAATGTGTGTTCGTATATATATAGATCAATGGTGCATATTAAGTGAGATGTTTTCAAGGTGTTCAATGTTTAACATAGATAAAGACTAAGCTACATATAGGAGATTAATGGAGTGAATTAAGTCAAATGGTCAAGATGAATATCCAATGATGAGTGATGAAATTTAAAGACTGAGATATGTATAAGAATATTCAGGGTGTGTGTTTGATCTAAGCAATGAGGACACGAGATGATAGGAGAGTGTCTAAGGTTTATCTATGACTATTGGCATTTGAATATTTGAATTTTGTAAAAGGAAAAAATAGTGAAATATTTTTTATCCATAAATTTTTATCTAATAGGAATTCAAAGGTGCTACAAAAATTGAATTTGTGGATAACTCCAAGGCATATATGGAAATATATATTTGAAGATCTGAAAGTGTTTACATTCAAAGATATTGAGGTTAAAAGTTGACTATGATCTTGTTTCTTCTACAAATGACTTGATAAGGATACCTTATCTTATGTCGATGTTGTTTCGATGTTTCATGATGACTTAGATTTTGTCGAGAGTTGTAGACTCTATGAGGATCATCTTTATATATTTTATAAGAGTGATAAATCTATCTTGAGTATAAACAATGCTTAAGAAGTTGACGTGTGTTCATTGATGTTGTCCTTATGAATAAGGCTAACATTTGAATTGATTGAGATTGCACAAAAGAGTGTAATGATGAATGTAAGCATTTGAAAATGAGAAAGGGGTCTTGTGGAGTGGGCCTATGCATTTGGAAGTGGCCCTATGTTCTTTTTTTGCTTGATGATGTGTTAAAAGGATGAATAGGTCTCGATGAGACCTATAAGAGATATAAGGGCCTAATTAAAAGGTGTAGTTAATTAAGGGTGACCCATGAGTACTATGGCCAACCTATGTGGATGGTATTGATATGTGTCTCAATGAGATAGATGCCTTAAGAGTTAAGGCATGTCTATTGTCTAACTAATATGGTGGTGATCATGAATGCTCTATAAATAGTGAAGCTAAATGTGATGGTTTCTATACTTCAGTGAGATGAGAGTAAGAGAAATGAGCATTGAAGTGAAGAACATAGGATAGGTAGTGTGATTTTTGAATGAGTTTATGATAATAACATATTGAAGACTATGTGTATGACTTCTAGGTCATAATTATGTTGGTAGAATAGTGCTCTTGTAGATTGAGTATGATCGAAGGTGAAGAGTGATAATCAGAGGTCCATCATCAGGTTTTGAAAACATTAGTTCAAAGGTGGATGTATTCATAGGTTTTTTTGGTAGTTTAATATCTATGGGGTTGAAAAATGTTTTCAATGTGAAACTTGCTAAAGTTTTAGTTGTTGTGGCAGCTTGGCTATATAAGTGTTGTAGTTCTTTATGGGATTGTAGTTTCACTAAAATAAGTGATTGTAGTTACTTAAATAGTTATTTCTAGTTTAAATTGGTTATAATTATTATAGGATAGTAATCTAATTATAGGTTCCAGTGGGCTTTATCACCTAAGAGGGTTTCCCACATATGGCATGTGTTATGTGTTTGATCTTGCATTGTCTCTCTTGTTAATTTTTATAAATGATGTCTATGCTTCATGAATACTTATGGTAATTGATTAAGAGTTTGAAAATATTGAAATTGAAGTTGAATTATCTATGCTCACTAATTTACACCCCCTCTTAGTGATTATACCTTTAACAATTGGTATCAAAGTAGGTATTTTGTTGAATGATTGACATATTGAAGATGATCCAAGGTAAAATATGGTTAGTCATCAGGGACGTTTCTCTACTAAGTAAGCATCAATGTTAAATGGATCTAATTATGCCTTTTGGAGTGAAAAGATGAGGATATACATTATGTCCCTAGGATTTGATATATGACAATCTATTGTAGATGGTTATGTTGTTCCTACTACTCCTCCATCTAGTGTTGCAGACAAGAAGCTATTTGAGAATAATTCAAAGGCTATGAATTCCATTAATTATGGTCTTACAGATACTAAGTTAACCAAGGTAATCCATTTTATATATTCTAAAGATACATGTGAAAGATTATATATCATTCATGAAGGAGATTCAAAGGTTAAGTTGGCAAATTTGTAGACTCACCAAAGAGAATTTGAGAGTGTTAAAATGGAGGAAGATTTTGTGGCATCCTTTCTATAGAGATTTGATGAGATTGTGAATATCATCAAAGGTCTTAGAGAGAACCTTGAAGAGGCTACTATAGTTCAAAAGGTATTAAGGTCTCTCTCTCTTAAGTTTGATCTAAAATTATTTGCTATAGAGAAATTCATGGTCTTACTCAATTAAATATAGATCAATTGCATGGCACCCTTACTGCCTATGAGATGAGAGTAAATGATGATATACCACCAAATAAAGAAGTAAAATTCAAGATATAAATGAATATAAATAAAAATTCCCAAGGTAATAAACCTAAAGAGGATGAGATATATGACATTGATGGAGATGAACTAATTACTCTTATTTCTAGGAAATTGGAAACAAGCTTAGGGAAGTATAAGGGTAAACTACCCTTCAAGTGTTTCAACTATGGAGAGATATGATATTTTGCTCATAAGTGCCCTCATAATAATGATGATGAAGAATATGGTGAAATATAAGATGAAGACAAGAAGACATACAAGAAGAAAGGATTTAGAAAGTATAACAACAAGAAGAGTCTCTACACAAAATAAGATTACAACTCATTAGATGAGAGTGAAGATAGTGACTTAGAGTATGATCATGAAGATGATGGCCCTACTGAAGATGAATCTCTATTCATGGATAAGTAAGGAAGTTAGTCACATCAAAAAGAGTCTACTTGGAGTGATTCAGATGATGATGAAGATGAGGTGGACTATGAGACTGTATTGATAAATTTTCTTGAAGAATTAAAGATTGAGAAGAATATTAACAAGAAATTGAAGTCTCAACTCAAAGATCATGAGGATAAATTTAGTGTGTGAGGCAATAATTAATTAATACACTAAGGAGCATGAAGATATGGTCAAGCATCTCAGTTGTCAATTAGAAATCCTATGTACAAGCTTGAAAGCTAAATAAGATGAATGTTCAAGGTATGTCATTGAAAATGAGTCATTAAAATCTATGTTAGAAAAGACATCTAGTAAAGTGAAGTCATTTGTGATATTTTAAAAGAGATCAAGTTATCTAGATAATATTTTGAGTGGTCAAAAGCATGTTAGTGATAGAATTGGTGTTGGATATGAAGAAGAACAAAATAATGTAACTCAAGACAAGATGAAGACTAATGTGAATAAGGAAAATCATATTTTTAAGACACATCATCAGATAAGGAATGAAAGTATTGGTATAATGAAGATAAATCAGATCAGACAACCAAATGCCATGAGGTATGCAAGTTTTAATGGTTATTGTTTCACATGTAATAAATTTGGGCATAGAGATAGAGAATGTAAGAGACCTATTAGAGATGAGTTTTTATGAAACTATGATGGGTGTCATTAGTCAAAAAGTGTGAAAAAATTTAAGTGATTCAACTGTCTTGTTGTGGGATACTTTGAAAATCATTATCCACATAAGATTGGACAAGGTAAGTCCTCTTCAAAAAGAGGAGATTGTTTCATTTATCATGATAAAGGACACATTGTGAGTTTCTATCGAAAAAAGGTGATAAAAAATATGTTTTCATCAAGAATTATTATTTAATACAAATGTGAAAAGATTGGCCATATTTCTAGGTTCTGAAAGTAAAGGTCATCAAGTCAAAATAAGTTTAATTAGGCCCCTAGAGTGAAAGGAAGAAGGCAAGTCAACTCATAAAATCCAAAGGTGGTAAGTATGAGTCATGATGAGACTAAAATCCAAGTAATATATTTTATATGGTGGATAATACTTTAGAAGTTGAAAAGTGCCAATAGATCTCATTGTCTGCTCATGTTCTGAATGAAGAGACCAAGTTCAAGAAGAATACCAAGGTGTTGTTTGGTGCTAGTTCTAAGATATGTATGGATCTGAGTGAACATCATGCTATTGTTGAGCAAGAGTCATGCAAAGAACATCTTTTTTTATTTCCCAGTAATGAGGTTCAAAATTGCAAGGCTAATTCTTCAAATGAAAAGTTATGCCAAGACTCCTTAGTTATTCCATACGTTGTCAATTTTATCTTAGAATATAAGGAGAGTGATATAAAAAAAGGAACAAGTTATCATAGCTCAGACTAAGAAGAATAAGAACAAGAAAAAGAATTCTTATAGCTATAAGATGATTCTAGTGGTTACTAAGGAAATGTTGGCCTCTCTTGGCTTCACTTTTTTGTAGACCATTGTGGTGCAAAGGATGTCTCTATCTATGCTTCTTAATAGACTCCTTTCAGTGGAGAATCAAGCGTTATTATGTGTCAAGTTTCTATAGGGTCAGAATGGGTGTTTCCAAGTGGCATAGTGATATTTATACAATGTCTATAAGATTTTGATGCTCAGAAAGTTCTATTCACTCCTTTATGATGTTATCCAGGTGTTTTTAAGCTTTGAAGATATTTTGTGTACAATTAGAGATTTTTTGTTTTCCCTCATGTTTCCCAGTTTGTGATTAAGAGCATGTAGGTCCTAAAATGGGTTATAGTATGTATGTGTTACCAAATATGTGGAAGTACAAATCATATTCCATAAGTTTGTAATGGTTGTCTTCAGGTGTATAAGAAGTTTTAGAGGTGGACGTTGACCAGAAGGAGGTTTATTGACTCTATATGTTTTGAGACTCTAAGGTTTTGGGCTATGCTAGAAAAGTGGTTTGCCTTATGATTTTAATTATAAGGATTATTAATAGGTTTAATGGGCCAAATAGGTTTTAAAATCATGCTTCACATAGATATGAAGGCTTTTTATTTTTAAATTATTCATGCATTTGTCAAGATGGAGGCTTAATTGGTAAGTTGGTTTGTGAAGGAAGTATGCTACAGATGATGAGATAGGTAATTAAAATTGGTGTGTTTTATGGGGAATATGATGATGATTAGATATTAAGTTTCAATTCTTGATAGTGCATATAATGAAATTTGTGGGCTCTATAAGTTCTAGGTAGGGCTACAAGGAGTCTAGACAAGTATAGTGAGAAAAAGAGTGGTTTTTTGTTTAATTTATCCAAAATAGAGATACATGAGTATTTAAAAGAAATTTATTAGGTTTTTTAAGTGCATATTTCCTATTTGGTGAGTGTCATTAAGTTTTTTTGGTGGTCCTTGAGGTGGTTTGAGAGAGAAGGCTAGTAAGCATATGTGGTGGTTCTTCATGGTGTGTGGAGATTTAAAGATTATTAGGAGGTGAAATTGATCATAAATCTTAGGGGGAGTCCTTATTATATGTTTTTTGGTGAGTTTAATTATTTTTTAGTAATTTTATGTGTTTTTTTCAATGGTTATAGTGTTTTATTGAAGAGAGTGTTGGCATGGAGAAAGAGGAAGTTGTCAAGGAAAGAAGAGGTAGGCTCAAGATAAGGGGGAATTTATATCATATTTATAATATGTTTCTATCTTTTTGGTGGTATTTTTAAGTACATAGGATCTATTGGTTCCTATTTTATCATTGTGTCAAAGGGGGAGAAAGCTCTTATTGTGGGAGTGCTTGAAGAGAGAGAAGGAAGGTGAGCTATGTTATATGATGATTATTGACATCAATGATAAAGGGGGAGATTTTAGGAGAGTTTTTATTGATGTCTTGGTGATTTCATATAAGTGTATAGGTGAGTGGATAAATTTCCTTAATATTCTAAGTGACAATGACAAAGTGTGTAATGTGTTTGTCCTAGTATGCTTGACGTTGGCTTGGTTGATCTTCTATTTTGGCATGGTTAGAGATGATTAGGGATGAATATTAAGTATTGATCATGTGAAATAGGTCCGATAATAATTTTAAAATTCTTTGAATTATTGTGTACATAAGTTTATTTCATCTTGTTGATCATTATTTTTATCTAGATATTTTGGATCTTGTGGTAGAAAATTTGAGTAGGCAATTTACTGACATCACCATTGATACATGTGGATGAGTTAGGGGGAGTTGATCATATGGTTGTGATCAAATTAGTCCCTAGTTTATATTTGAAAAGTCTCAAGTCATGAAATGAAGTTCATCTAAATATATGTGTGTGAAAATTTGGGCCCTTAGTCATTTTGATAGTGTTTTATATGTTCAAACAGAGTTGAGTAAGCATATTGATGATGTCATATATCACATGTGTGATAGTTTGAATAGTAGATTAACATATGGATGGATTATAATATTTTAGGTGATCTCATATTCTAAATATTATTCCATGTGACTAATCAAGATAAAACATATGCAAGTGAAAAGTAGGGCTCTTAAGAAGTTTGATTGTGTTTTCTCATAGCCAAATTTGCATGTGACAAGAAATAGCCGAGTAACCATTTTTTATGGTGTTATATTTGACAAATGTGGTAGTTTTAGGATAATTTTATCATATAATAGTTTATATGTGCTAAATTTTAGGTCACATGATGGAGCACAATAAAATATATGCATGTCTAAAGTTGGCTTTCCAGACCGTTCTTGACATAGTTGACTCTATGATAGAAAAATATGAGAGTAGATTAATGGAATTATATCTCACACACATAAAGGTTTTAGGAGCTACCTAATACATGGTTGGATTATTCTTTTAAAGGATAACATATGGTCCAAATTTTATAACATATGATTCAATGAGGTAAAATATATGACTATGCAAAGTTGGCCTTCGAGGCAGATATCACTAGTCCCCATACTAAGTTTATTTTTCATGATGTTAAAGACTAGGACCAAATGGAGATCCAATAGCTCTTGAGAAATTTTAAAAATCAATATCAATATTGAGTGTTGATTCAAATGAAGATAAGTGTTCAAATTTTAATGACAAGTAGAGATAAAGATCGAGCTTCTTCCAAGATTTGATAATGAGCATATGTTTGTACATATATAGATCAATGGAACATATTGAGAAAGATGTTTTTAAGATGTTCAAAGTTTAACATAGATAAAGACTAAGATACATATAAGAGATCAACAGAGTTCATTAATTCAAATGGTCAAGATTAATATTAAATGATGAGTGATGAAAGGTAAAGACCAAGATACATACAAGAAGATTAATGATGCATGTTTGATATAAGAGGTGAGGACATGAGATGATTGGAGAGTGTCTGAGGTTTAACTATGATTGTTGGCATTTTAATATTTGAATTTTGTAAATGGAAAAATAGTGATCTATTTTTGTCCATAACTTTTGATCCAAGATAAATTTGAAGGTGCTATAAAAGGAAAATTTGTAGAGGACTTCACGGCACATCTAGGAATATAGATTTGAAGATGTGAAAGTGTGTATGGTCAAAGATATTGAGGTTCAAATTTGAATTTGTGTTTTTGTTTATTCTACAAGTGACCTAAGAAGGATAATTGAGCTTATGTTGTTGATGTTGTTTCAATTTTTCCAAATGACTTAGATTTTATAAAGTGTTGTAAACTCCATGAGGATCATCTATATATATTTTGGAGGTGTGATCAATATATCTTGAGTATGAACAATGATTTTTAAGTTGATTATGTGTTCATTCATTATGTCATTATGAAAAAGTATAATGTTTGAGTTGATTGAGATTTCATAGAATAGTTAAACGATGATTGTAAGAATTTCAGAATGACAAGGGGCCATGTGGATTGGACCTATGCATTTAGAAGTGGTCATATGTTCTTGTTTTGCTCGATGATGTGTTAAAAGGGTGAATAGGTCTTTATGAGACCTATAAGATCTCCAAGGGCCTAATTGAAATGTGTAGCTACTTAAAGGTGAACCATGAGTGATATGGCTGAACTATGTGGATGGTATTGAGATATGTCTCAATGAGATAGATACATTAAGGGCTAAGGCATGCCTATTGGTTGACCAAGATGGTGATGATCATGAATGCTTTATAAATAGTGAAAGAAAAAATGATGGTTTCTATACTTGAGTGAGGTGGGAGTAAGAGAAATGAGAGTTGAAGATAAGAAGAGAGGATAGGTAGTGTTCCTGTTGAATGAGTTGAAGATAATAATAGATTGAGGATTGTGTGTATGCCCTATAGGTCATAATTCTATTGATAGAATAATTCTCTTGTAGATTGAGTGTGAGTGAAGGTGAAGAGTGATAATCAGAGGCCCATCATTAGGTATTGAAGACATTAGTTTAAAGGTGGATGTGTTCATAGGTTTTGTTGTGGAATCTCAACATCTAGGGGGTTACAACCTCCTTTCAAGTTTAAAATTTCTAAAGGTCTGGTTGTGACAGCTCAACTAGATAGATGTAGTAGCTCCTTATGGAATTATAGTCTCACTAAAATAAGGGATGGTAGTTCATTGATCTATTTTATATGGTCTAAATCAGTTCTTGTTATTATAGGACAATAGTCCAATTGTAGGTTCTAGTGGGTTTTTTCCCGCAAGAAGGTTTCCCACATATGTCATGTGTTATGTTTGATCTTGCATTTTCTTTCTTATTCATTATTATAAATGATGTGTATGCTCCATGAATGCTTGAATTAATTGATTAAGATTTTTAAAGGATTGGAATTGAATTTGAATCATCTAGGATCATTTGTTCAACCCCCCTCTTAGTGATTGTACCTTTAATAATTTTGACTATTTACAAGTATGCACCTACATCAGACTACTAAAGAAAAAAATAATTTTTCATGAGATCCTACTCATGAGTTATTGAACACTATTTCCATGATTGATTATATAAAAAGGTGTCATCCAAATTGTATCATAAAGTGTATGGTTATTAAACTTGATCAAGTACTAAAATTACTCCTTGTTTTTGGTTTTCTTCACCACCTTCTTGTCTAGAATGGCTTCAATAGGTTCTGGTTATGCTTTTGGTAGTTGTTTCTCCCAAATGATGGTCTAATTATATTTTTTATCATGTTATATATCTAAGCTATTCTCTACTATAAAATTATGAATGTCTGATACATTAAATATATGTGATATTCTAATGTCAAATGGAATCTCCAATTAATAATCATTATGAGAAACATTTCTTAAGACCTTTCAATATCTAATTTTCTTCCTTTTCAACTTGTCATATCCTCTTAGAGGGAATATTTATTTTATAATATGGTAAATTAATATATAAAATAAATAAAAATTTACCTCCTTAATATTATATCAACATTTCTTTTGTACTTACTTGAATTTAATTTTCGCTATTATTTGACTTGCACGTGCAACTCTTGCATACCTTCTACACTTTTTTTCTATTACTTGACCAAGTTAATTAGCTCATAAATACCCCTTAGATGGATTACATATGCAATTAGAATGGAATATAAAATTTTATTTTATGTTTAGATTCAATAAATACAATTGTTTATTGAGCTAGTGCTTGATCCCACTATTTTGGATGGTCACTTACCAAACTTTTGAATATGTTTCCAATACTCTTATTAACCACTTCAGTCTAACCATTAGTTTAAGGATGGTAATATGATTTTAATCTTAAATTGGTCACCAATTTATTCAAAATATTATTATAAAATTTTCCAAAATCTTTGTATCCCTATTAGTCACAATGTTCTAGGAAGCCCATGCAATCTCACTACTTTTTTTATGAACAAATTTGCAATGTTTTAGATTAAGGTAAAATCAGGTTTTGAAGGGACTCTGAAAAAAATTTGCAATGTTAGTTACATTACTTATTTTTGTAAAAGGTATAAAGTGTTCCATATTATAAAAATTATAAAATATTTAAAATATGGATTCATTAAATTTTTGAGTCTTTGGCATACCAATTACAAAATCCATGCTCACTAAATCCCATAGCCTACTAGGAATAGGCAATGGCTAGCATAGGTCTGAATTTTGACTTTAACCTTTTACATGATGACATATAATGCATTTTTACATAAAAATATTCACATATTCTTGTATTTATGACTAATAATAGTGTTTAATAAATTTATAAAATGACTTTGTTTTCCCAAAGTGTCCTTCCAAGCTGCCACTATGTTTCTCCTTTAATATATTCTCTCTCATTAATCCTCTTGGTATGCATAGTTGGATACCTTTGAATAATAATAATTATTATATAATATAGTCCATCCATGGAATATTATATACATTTAATAAATTTTCACACGATTCGTAGGCCTCATTTAAATTATTATCTTATCTATATAAGTCTTTTAATGCATAAAAATTCAAGATATTCACTTGGAACTCCTGCATAACCAGACTTCTTCTAGTTATGCATCTGAATTTTATTTGGATTTTGAACTCTTATGCTTGATAACATAAGAAAAAATTGGAAAAAATTCAAAACATTTTTTATGCCTTTGACTTAGTTTAGTTTGAATACCAATGAATTTTAAGGCATGGTTATCTGTATATATTACAAAATCTTTAGGCATCAAATAGTGCCTTCATTTCCTTAGTGCTTGAACAATAACATCATAAAACTCTTGGTCATATTATAATTACTTATTCTTTACCTCATTTAGTTTATCATTGAAGTTGGAAATTTTTTATCCATCTTGGATAAAAATATCCCCTATAGCAATCCCACTTACATCATTTTATACTTGAAATAACTTGGTGAAATCTGCAATCATGTTGGGGACGCACTGATGTATAGAAGGGACACACTGGGCACACTGGAAGCACACCCAGAATTTGAATTTGTTGGGTGGTAGATAGAAGGTGCCCTTTTAGATGTGGAAAGAGTAGGTTTGAAGGCAAGTAGAAAACTAATTGTGGAGAACCAGGTAGGAGGTACAGACCCTAGAGGGACAGCAGGAGATGTAGAAAAAATTGTTGGGTCATAATTTTTGGATGATGTAAATAATGGAAAACCTTCAAGTGGATTTGATCCTTTTTGTGGGATCAGTGTCTCCCAACTAGATTCTCCTCCCTTTATGTTGGGGTAGGAGCTTGAACAGGAGAAAGATAATGTGCATTTAAATAAGGAAAAATCCTCAGAAGTGCTGAAGGTAGAGTATTCAAGTCAAAAGAAGTGGTCATTTTTGTTTGGCAAGAAACCCAATGGAAAAATTCTTTTCCCACCAGTGATTACTAAATCTTGTTGGGAGAAAGGTCAGTTTCAAGTTTTTATTCCAAAACCTTTAATAGATTTTTCTATGTCTTTTATGGAATTCACCCTAGTGGGTAAATTTTTAGGGGCAAGACCAGATCTAGAATCTCTTACAAAAATGGTTAAAAGGAAATGGGTTATTCGAGGAGAGGTAGAAGTGGCACCAATGTTGAATGGTTTCTTCTTGTTTAACTTCAACTGTAAGGAGGACATGAATATGGTTCTATGTGGAGGACCATGGTCTTTTGGTAAATGTTTTCTCACTATTAAAAAATGGGAGCCTAACATGGATCTTTCTGAGTCTTTTTTCTTAACTACTCCCATTTTGGTAAGACTTCCTGGCCTCCCTTTAGAGTTTTGGATCTAATTTGTAAGAAATAGGGGCATTGGGTCATGAATTGTCCTTACAAAAGTAAAAATTATCCTAGTAGTGATTTGGATGAGAGAAAGATCAAGGTCCAGCAAAAGAAAGTATGGAAACCCAAAGAAGATAATCGACAAGAACTAAAGAATAATGAAGATTCTAAAGCTCTAAATGCTAAGGTGGAGAAAGAGCTTTCTATTGAAGATCCCAAAGCTCCACATACTGAGGAGCTTGCTATTGAGAAAGAAGTACATGGGATGCAATCAAAAACCAAAATACCTATACAAAGAATATATGATTTGATAGATTTATCAAAACAAATCGTTGTCTATCAAAAGATAGAAGACCGATGGAGAGATGTAGATGACAAAATTGAGCTGGAGGAAGGAAAATTCTTGGCTGAAGTTGGAAATAAAATAGAGGAGGGAGATTCTCTTTTTTCTCAGTCTGAGGAGATTCAGGCTGAGAATGATTTCCCTTCGAATGAGCTTGCTGTAAATGATAATGGAGAAATCTTAAAGCAAATTCTAAACCAAAGAAAAACGACTGAAAAAATACCATGACTAAGGGGGTAGAAACTAGAAGCAATAAAAAAGACCAACAAATGAAGTTGAAACATCTTGATTCTACTCTAGATAAATCTAGAAAAGGAGATGAATAGCATTTAAAGGTGAAACCGGATGTTGTCTCTCCAGACAGACCGGGAAGAAGATCCACTAAGAAAAATAGAGAGCTAGAAAGTATGCAGAATATTGCTGATGGCAAGCAGACAACTATTATAGATTTTACCCCTAAAAAATAGATATTAAATCTTTATTTGGATTATTATGGGGCTGAATATAAAATGGATAATGATGTTGTCCTTATATTACCTGATTCTGTTGCTACTTTTTAGTAGGTTTAAGGATTGCTTATCCTGGTGCTTGTAATTGCTCTATCTTTTTTAATTCTATTAAATGGTTTGGGGTCCCTTCAAAACTTGTTTTTACCTTAATATAAAACTTGGTGAAATCTGACAAGACTAAGATTGGTTACTTATAACATTTTTAGTCAATACTTAAAAAATTATATCAATTTCATTCACTTATTGAAATATATATTTTTTCCTTTGATGATTTCCACTATTAGATCATAAATACCACTAAAATATATTATAAGTTTTTTCTAAAAGAGAGCCAAACCATGAAAACTTCTTACCTCAAATATAATCCTTAGAGTAGGCCATTCGACTATGGCTTTGACATTCTCTTTATCCATATTGAATCACTATTGGGAAAAGAAAAATCTTAAATAGACTAATTCTATATTTAGAAAGGTACACTTATTGAGATTGATTAATAAATTATATTCTTGTAGTTTATTTAATATGATTTTAAGATGTTTGAGATGCTCTTTCTTTAACTAACTATAACCCAAAATATCATCTAGGTAAACAATAACAAATTTACCTATGAAATCCTTTAACACCTCATTCATGAGCCACATTAAGGTGATTATAATGTCAATTAGTCCAAATGGCATTAAAAACCATTCATATAGTCCATAATTGGTCTTAAAATTTATCTTCCATTCATCTCCCTCTCTGATTCTAATCTGATGGTAGCCATTTTTCAAGTCTATCTTGGAGAAATATCTTGAACCACTTAAACAATCCATTAGATCATCAATTCTAGGTAAAATAAATCTATACCTTATTGTGATATTATTTGTGTGTCTTGAGTCAATTCACATTCTCTAAAATCTATCCTTATTATAATTTAAGACCATTGAAACAAAACAAGGACTCAAACTCTCCCTGATTATGCCTTTATCTAATAATTATTGCACTTATTTCTTGATATCCTCATTCTCTTTTGGTGTCATCATGTATGTTGCCTTGTTTGGTAGATTGGTTCCTTGAATGAGATCTATATGGTGTCTAATGATTCCCATTAGAGGTATTTCATTAGTAAATTCATCCACAAAAATATCAATAAATTATGTATTTATAAAGGTAGATCAGTTAATTTTGTGTTATAAAAATTATTCTAGGCTTGCCAACCAATGCATAAATTACCTATTATTTTCTTATTTGATAAAATAACTCTTTTAAACTTGTTAATATCAACTTTAGATAGTATTATATTGTGCATTATCTTATTTCAATGGTATGAGTGGGTGTTTCTTCCCATATTTATCAAAGGTGTAGGTATTGCTTCTTCCATCATGAATGGATTTTTTGTCAAATTTACAAGGTCTATCTAATAGGACATGATATACATCCATAGGTAGGACATCACATATCACCTCATCCTTTTAACTACCTATTTAAAAATCTACTTTGCATTATTAATTTACCAAGACTTGGTGTCCTTTCTCAACTATGACACATTATAAGGAGTGGGTTGTGTTAGCCTTTTCAATCCTAACTTATCAATAATTTATGAATATAATATATTATCATTACTTCCACTATCTATAATTAACTTACACCTTTTTATTTTCAAGTGGTTATAAATAATGTCTTACTTTATGCAAGTTCCTTAATCTCCATGTTGATCTTGAGAAACACTCTCTTCATGAGCAAGGGTTCTCCAATTTTAGGTGCATCCTCATTAAGAGGTGATCCCACACTCTCCTCATCATCTTGGATAGTTTTATTACTACCTTGAATTTTATAAGGATTATCTAGGCACTCCTAATATCTATGCCCCTACATTTTGCATGAACCACCCACCTATAAATTCTCCTCTTGTGAATGGTCTCCTACCTATAAATGAGTAAATACCTCTTATGGTTTGAACTTGACTTTATGAACTACTAGATTCTTCATTATGGATTTGAATCCAACTCCTTCCACCATGTTGTTCTCTACCTCTAAATTTTATTACTCTACCTATTGAATTTTGGGTGTGTTTCCTAGATAATTTCACCTCTATTTTAAGGGAAAATATTTCTCCTAAATTTATCTTTGTGATATAAGACTCATCTCATCTTGGATGTTGAACCTTTATCCATTGATGTATGTAGCTAGTTTTTATCATTTTATAATTTATGACATGTTCTAATGGTTAGCTTATAGACATCCTTTGTGTATTCCTTGACTGTCATTTCCTTTTGCCTTATGTTTTGAAGCTTCTTGAAAAGATAAATTTGGTATTATTTTGGTATGAATTTTCCTTTAAACTTAGCCACCATTTTTCCCAAATTTTTATCTTTGATTTACCTTTCCTTTTTCTCTCATTTTATACTCCATCATAATTAAATTATTTATCCATGGAATTAATATATTCAAATATCTCTTGAACATTCAACATACCTTCATACATAGGTATTTCTAGTTTGGGCTTGGAGCTGACCCCCATGACTACTCTAATAAGTCTCTCTTCTCCTCTTTTATCTCCTTATTCTTCTTATTCTACCTCTTATTCTTGAGGACATTTTATCTTATTTATTATTTATATATCCAACATCAATTCCCATTCTTTGAGTAAGCTCCATGGACTAAAAATAGGCTTGAATATTTCTCATCTCCTCGAGCAATACTACTTGAGTAGGTTGCCTCCTCTGACCTCCTCTAGATCTTGTTCTAAATGCCATATTTACAAGCTTATTCATAAATTGTAAATAAAATAGTTAGATACTTTTAAATTGAGAAAACCTAAATTATTCTCTAATACAACTATGGTTAAAGGTGATCCTAAAAATCTTCATCTTCCAATAAGCTAACTATACCTATAGGTTTAGAACTTCGTATTTAGGTCTAATTGTTATTTATTTGATAACAAAAATTATAAAAAAATATTGAATATAATTAAGTTGAATTCAAACATTAATTCATATGATTTTCATGTCAAGTTAAAATGTCTAGAGTCCTTTACAAATTGGTTTCTCAAGAAAAAAGAAAAAATGTATTTTAGCCCTGTTTTAGGTCTATAGAATACACAATCCTTTATATATTTTCCTATGGATATTTTAAAGACTATAAACCATTTTAATAATTTAAAAATAATTTTCAATCATGTATATATAAATTTTTAAGAGTTTTTAAAGCATTTGTTTGAGAGATAATCCACTTTTTGTGAACTAAAACCTAGCCTAGGGTTTTAAGACTATGTAGAGCCTAAGTGATTATAATTAATGAAATTTATTGTTTTATGAATGGTCAACGACTAAAATAATATAAATTATATATTTTAGGTGTTTTATAAACTTTTAAAATTAAAATTTAGACTTGAACCATCATGAAAAGATATAGAAGACACTTTCTTTCCTTGATTGTAACACAAGAAACTGTATTTTGAGACCTGTAACAATTGAGAAAGAACATAAAATTGAGAAACAAGTTTAGCAAACAATTTTTAAAAATTAATTCACATTTTAAAAATACTTATAATTTATATAAATTATAAACAATTTTTTTTATTCATAACCTTCTTGTAAAGATATAGAGACCTATAGACAATCTTCTTATTTACACCCACATACATCAACCAACCCACTAAACGAGATTATCATATTTTTTTCATGTGTTATATTCCTCCTATTTTTATTTTTTATGGTATATCACATGTATAAATTTAATGTAATATTATTTCATGCAATCAAGGATTACTCAAACAACACATGATTTCTCAAACATGCCTTATTTAATCATAATTCTATGTTGCTTTCACCTTGTCAAGGTTTAAGACATGAATTAAAACATTTATAATTGGGTTAAAGGTTAAAATATAGTTAAAACAAGTAAATATACCTTAATTATCCTTTTATATATGGATTAATACCCTTATAACATTTTAAAAAACCTTTAACTATTTATAACAGATTCAAAATTTTAAATTTCCTATTTTTTGGTGGAAAAACCAAAAACACTTCTAAAAGACCTAAATTTGACCAATGAATCCTAGATAAGGCTCTTTATTTACCTCATACAATCTATTATACCTTATAAAACCAAAATAATACACATTTTTACTATTTACAAGCATGCACCTACATCAGATACCATTTCTAAGGGAAGAATATACCACATAAGTCATCCTACGAAATGATACTAAGGTGTATGCTACACCTTCCAAGGTACACCGACATGTAAAATATAATAAATAATAAATTTAAATAGTATAATATGTTTTTCAAAATATTTGTAATTAATTAATTTAAGAGGACTTACCAATGAAGTGGGAAAATGATACTATTTGATGCATCCTACATTTCTTTAAACCTACAAAAATGCAATGGTTAGTAAAAACAAAAGTAAAACCTACCTAAAAGGCATTCGTATATCATGGTGTGAAATAAAAGGAATACAAGGTGAAAAAATAAAATAAAAATTCAAAGTAAAAGTAAGATATAAAATGTTTATACTACTAAAAAAATCATTTTAGCTTATAGTAAAACAAGAAAAAAGAGCTTTGGCCAACCGACAACCAATATTTAAGCATAGACAATTAACATGAAGAGCATGATGAGAGTATGTTAGTATTAACATATGTAGTATTTGGGCCATGCATACATATAATATATTTCATTAAACCTCTCTATACCAAGGTTACTTTGATTTGTATTGAAATTCACCCTAGGTTAAAGAAAACAAGAAAATGGATAGGAAAATTGTGAAAGTAGGGGAGATTATAAATGTAATTTGATTTTAATAGTTTTTATTAATGTTTCATTTTTATTTATTTTTTAAGCCCTAAGGCCATGGTAGATAAAAATATTATGTTTTTTTCATAACTACCATTGAATACAAGTGACAGTTATGTAAACATCATGATGATTGCATAACCACCACCTTAATTAAGTGAAAATTTAACCACATGATAAATGAAATAGAGTTTTTGAATACATATACTTATCAAAACCTCTTGTGCTTGAGTGTAGGTCATTTTCATCTATTGGATTTTATCTAGAGATAAAAATTGAATACTCAGTGTTCATGGGATGATTTACTCCAGATGAAAATTTCCAATTATAGAGAGTCAAGATTCAAATAATTTTAAAAACACCAATGAGGGAACCAAGTAGTCATATTTTAAGTGACATTATCTCTTACTAGGATTCATATTAGAATACATTTATGTTCCTACACCTATAGTTTGAGGGGAATATCACTCTATAAGACATGTATCAAATCATTGGGATTATATCGATAGAGAAGAGAATTAATTAAAGAATTTATAGACATATTATAGGGTCACATAAGGGACACATAATTTAGATATGCTATAGGAATTTTTGTGCATGCCAAGAATGGTGTATGACTGAAGGGGTATAGACAATAATGATCCCTAATATCCGCAAGGTCATTATCATATAGTTTTAATCATGTTCGTAGGGGAAAAGGGGATATACCATAGTTATTTAATTTTAGGCTCCCATTGTTATGGAGATAGAGGATAATATCAAGATATTCAACTAGGGATAATACATTCCTTCATATACATACCATGATATCTAATAGATGTTGGGATATGGTGCTCACATTAAGATACCCAAATCTAATCATGGATTTGGTCTATGAAATGTTCATCCTATACCAGAGAGGGATGTGGATAGTAAATGCCAAATAATTAAACTTTAATAGGTGGTTATGTTTGGGTAGATAGACATATATTCCCTAAATAGTGGCATCCCTAAATATGGTAAACATAATAATAGATTTTTACCAATATATTCTTGGATTATGGGTTGAGGAAAGGATAATCATGGTTTATTTCACACCCTATAACATGTCATACACCAATGGGTTCATTTAGAGGCACATATCACATACATATTTCCTCATCAATTTTTGAAAACACACATAGTATACCTACCTCATTTAGTGTTACTCCACATGGGATAGATTAAGAGGCAAGATTCATAAATGAGGCTTCTCATATGTATGTATGTTATACTAGGAATACCCATCATATCTCCATGGGTTAGATATGTAGGATAAAGACCTAATAGAGGTATAGTAATGTAACTATTTAGTGGGAGGAGACTAGGTAGTTTCCATATGATGGGACTAGCTAATATGATAATATGGAGTAGAGGGTTTAGAGGAGGGTGAAAGGACAATGGGATAAAAACCTAGATTAGCAGGAGGAAGACCTTGATTATATACTTTTGAGCTTGTATATTTAATTTTTTCTTAGATTAGCTTATAATAATTTATTTTTTAATTTTATCTCAAAATGATAGGTGGTGTGTTCTATGTGATCTAGGAATTGTAAAAGAGTTAAGTAGTTTTGTACATGACACATGCCTTGACATGTTCCTATTTCACATTGAGAAATCAAAAAACTATTAACAACATAAAAATCCTCTTGGAAATGTTTAATTCATGTCTAATTTGTTTATTTTTTAGTAATTTCATTTATAGGATGGAAAAATTATGTTAATTCCATAATGAATCTCTAAATGGACCTAAGTTTACTAAGAAAGGAGTGAATACCATGATTTTCCTTTAAGAAGAATGTGTATAGGATAGAAAGGATTTTAGTAGTATCAATGAAAATATTACATTTATAAAAAATATACCCTAAAATTTTATTTGTCATAACCCCAAATACACATTTATTAGCATTAAGACTAAAATTGAATTCCTTGAGATGGGTGAATATGGTCTGCAAGTCCTTGATATGGTGATATCATTTCATAGACTTTTCTAGAGGGTCATACACATACAAATATATAATTATGTGTAATGAGTCATGGGAAAGTGGGTCATATCCATTTGGTAAGTGGCACTCAAATTCTTAATTGAAAAAATCATGAAAAATTAGAAAATCTTCCCCCAAGTGTGGTAAAGGATATCTTTCTTTGGTCTACCTCTAGGATGTATATTATATAATGATGTGGATTGAGTTAGGGTAAAGGATATATTTATTTGGTATTTTGTCTTCCCAATATAATATCATATAATTATGTGGATTGAGTCATGGTAAAGGATATATTTATTTGGTATTTTGTCTTCCCAATATAATATTATATAATTATATGGATTGAGTACTATAAAAAGTGTGTTTTTAGATGCTTAAATTTGTATTTATATGTTAAACTTGTCTTGTATATTTGATAAATATATCTCAAGGCTCCACCCTTAAATTTGATCTTTTTCATAGCCAAAAGGATCACACTAACCACCTCAATAGGTATAATTAATTAATGTTTAGTCTAACCATGAGTATTATGATTATCTAGATCAGCTATAACCATAGAATGCCTAAAATATGATACATATCATCCATAGTTAGTTACATAACTTTCCTTCATCCTAGACAGTTACATTCAATAAAAAATAGTAGAATTGATGATATTATTCCTAATCCAATGCAAGTGTCCTTACCTTAAAAACACTCAATTTTTCAAATATTTTAAAGTGTATGGGTCGGTCAAAGAATGTCATTTTTTGATAATTATTCCAAAAGAACTAGTATAAATACAAGTAAAAGCATACTCATTTTTCATGTTCCATATATTTAGCATTTTATCAAGAAAGCTTAGGCACACTAGTGAATTTTAAAGTGAAAAAATAAGCTATTATTTCCTATTGATTCTTATTTACATATAAATCATTGGATCAATCATACGACATGTCTAAATCACTCAAAAGACAACCCATGAACAATATTTGTCAAGTTAGAAGATATACCACTACATGCATTATCATATAGTATATTTCATCTATTTGCACACACATTCCCACACATCAGCTATAACTACATAATTTTGATCCCCTCTTTGGAGTATTGGTTATGTATCTAGTACCCATTTATAGATGGGTCTTTAGGGTCAACTCAACATCATGAGACCACTAACCCATTTTTATCAAGGTAACCTAGCATAAGGTGGAGAGATAGGGATTGAGTTACAAATAGTCATCAAAAACCTGTGTGAAATATCCAATTACATCAGACAAAAGGTGACAAAAACCCTAGAAAGACCCAGGTGGTCACATCTTGAAATAATGATAAACTTGTACATGATAGTTGTGCCAGGATTTAGATAATAACATCAACATGAATGTTCATAGGATGACGTAAGTGTCCAAACATATAGAAATGATATTTATGAAATCTAAAAGATGTTTGTTAAGAATTAAGCAACATGTTTACACACTTTTACATATCATATTTTCACATTATTGCATAAGCTAAGTATTGTTTATTCTTCATGAGTATGCAATCAAAATAATAGTTAACATTGTACTTTTTATATTTAGTATTATTGTAATTTAGTAATGAAATAGAATATCATAAACTAAATTATTTAATTTGTCTACTTATGGGAATGGGTTTTATCATTTTTTAATAGCATATTCCACCCAACCCTTAATTTTTAAAAAGGTTTAAATAGGTTCATATCCATTTGGTAAGTGGAACTCATATTCTTAAGGGAAAAAATCATGACAAAGTAGAAAAACTTCCCCCAAGGATGGTAAAGGTTATATTTATTTGGTATTACTCAGGTATATAAAATTTATTATATATTTAAGTATATAAAATTTATTATATATTTAATATGCATCCTTTAAGGATATCATCTCATAACTATCCATAGAATCAACAATAACATCAATCAATGGTAAGTTAAAGTCATCACTGGGGCATACCTTGTTAAAATATCTAAAGTCAATATTTAATAATAGGGATAATATTTTAGATCCAAATTAAATAGTTGACTAAATTAATAAACGTAATTTTAATAAATTTACTAAAATTATTCCTTTACAATTAATTCCACTTTCAACTTTGATATTTATTATCATTTTATGAATCATCTCGGTCAAGTTTGGTGACTAGGTTGTTCACCATAATAAAATGATCAAACCTAATGATGTCAAAATAATCCTAAATGAATCAATCAATAAATTCAATTAGAATTTAAATATAGTATTGAACCTATTCTAGAGTAATATTATCCCCTAACCAAATAATGTGAGGCTTCTCATTGCTACCAATATTGATATCAGTATATCTTCCTAAGATAAGTGTGTCCTTTTTCAAACTAAGGTAAGGGAAAGGAAGTTATAACTCTTCATGAACATTAAAGATATCATCATAACAAAAATACCTTGAGGGGTGAGGAAGAAAATTAAAACCTATTTTATGATGCTCATTCAATAGGTCATCATAAGAATATATATATATATATATCTAGGAATAACTTCATCATTTTAGGCTAAGTCCATAGTACTCGGATTGATATTTTTCTCATATTACAACCCAACTAGATTGATTAAACTAGCTATTATACTTTAATGAAACACCATTTTAAATTAATATTTGTCTTATTAAAATAATGATGTAATATGCATAAACTAGTTTCATGTAAAATAATTTATTCTATATTAAGTATAACTTTAATAACTTTGATTTAAAATTAATTAGTAACTAAAATATATGTTATGCAGTGAGATTCCATTAATCCAAGTATAAAATTCAAATATGCATCACTCCTTTTGGGAATAAAAAACTATAGTGTTGTAAATAATAATTAATAATACTAACAACCATAATTTTAATGTACAGTTATTAATAATAATGGGTACACAAGTATGATAACCTTGGCTATATTGAATTATACAATACAACACTAGGTACACAATATTACTATTGAACAATATAAAACAAATCCTAAATAATATAGTAGCCATGAGTAAGAATCATATATTGGTTCATATCACCTATAATGAGGGAGAGCATGAGCTAGGAACTTTACCTCCAACCATAGACCAACAGTCTCCCAGACACCTCCCCATTAGGAGTGGCCCTTCCTTTCATGAATGGGAAAATAATGATTATGCAAGCATTCGAAACCATATGAGAATAAGTTTTTAATTAAAATAATCATTTCATGTAGATAGTCATATAGAACATAGGTAAGCCTCTATCTAGTATGACCTCAAGTAAAAATACAAACTAAATAGTATAATGGATAGATAATGTATAAAAATTTAACATCACTTTAGCCAAAGCATTTATATTCTTCAGACCTTAAAAATAGTTTGGGTCAATATCCACATATGAATTACTCTCTCCTTCAACATATAATCATCAGTGTAATTCTTTCTAAACTGATGATGAAAGACTTAAAAATAGGATAAGAAGAATGATTTTAACTAATACTTGGTTAAATCAGTGTATACATTACTATTGTAATCACATAAAATAATATATCTTGATAAGTATTAATTATATTTAAACAGGTAAACAAATGTCATGTTGGTTTATTAATCATATAATATGTCATATAATTTATCTTTTGGAAGCTAGATTGCTTAACAAGCCTCAATTTTAAATGTTACCATTATTATTGCATACTCATATAAATCCTTAAGATATAAAAATATTTTAATAATATATTATTGCAATTAGGAACTCTTAATATGATAAGCTACAATACTACATAAGACCAAAATATATGTCCATGCATGAATTTCAAAGTATCCTCCTGATCATAGTCATAGCCTAAAATAACATAGTCAATCAATACACGTAAATGTAATCATACTTATTTTGAAATGTGATAATAAAGATAACAACTTTCAAAAAGTGGTATACCTGCTAAGTCAATAAAATAAGAGAGATTTAATCACTTAAATTTTGTATTTACAAGGATTTTCACCTTTATAGGCTTCTAGGTGAGGGATTATTATCACCTATAGATTGATCAACAAATCTCTATTATGTATATATAACAAATAAATCAAATCATAAATATCAAGAAGTACAAGAGTTAAAGTTCAATTAAAACATATATTCCTCAAATACAAACATTTTGATAATATACAATACTCTATAAGACCAAAATATATGTCCATGCACAAATGTTAAAGTATCCTCATGATCATGATCATAGGCTAAAATAATATAGTCAATCCATACATGCATATGTAATCATACTTGTTCTAAAATGTAATAATAAGAATATAATTTTTAAAAAGTGGTATACCTACTAAGTCAATAAAATAAGAGAGATTTCATATCTTGTGTTTTGTATTTATAAGACATTTCACCTTTATAGGATTCTAGGTGAGGGAATACACTCACCCATAGATTGATTAACAAATATGGGTTATGTATATATAATAATTAAATAAAATCTTAAATATCAAGAAGTACAAGAGTTAAAGTTCACTAAATACACATATTCCTTATAGACAAAGATTATACAACTCAGCTTCAAGATAATTAGTACTACAACCACAAGGCCTAAACAAGCTACAAACACTATGGTATACCCACCGATAAATAAAATAACCATTTTTATTAAATTTTAGGTAATCCACTATGTTATCAAAATAAGCATCACTTTTGTAAACAAGCTACAACCACTATGTTATCAAAATAATTGCCATTTTTGCAAATAAACTACAACAAATATGTTATCAAAATAACTATCATTTTTTCAAACAATTTACACCCACTAGGGCATATACAAAAACAACCAAAACCACTAAATTATAAAAATAACCATCTTATTTTCAAACAAACTATAGCCACTATGTTCTCAAAATAACAATCATTTTTCAAACAAGATACAACCATTATGGCATACCCAAAAATAACCAAAATAACCATTTTTTTACAAGGTAATCTATAACCACTATTTTATCAAAATAACTATCATTTTTGTAAACAAACTATAACCACCAGGATAAAAAATGAAAAAAACATTGGGGGTAAGTAAAAAATATGATAACCCTAAATATTATCAAGATGGTTAAATAATATAAATACACCATGGCTAAACCACCAATGACTATTATGGTTTTCAAACATGATGACAACTTTGAATATAGGCATAATGGGTACCCTACTAAGCTAGGGTTTTCCATTCATTAAAACACTTACATTTATCCATTTACTATCAATATATAAAGAGATATAATGAAAACCCATTAAATAAATAAGTCCATACTTAGATTTTATTAACAAATTTCAATTCTCAGACTCATAAGCTCATTACTTTCCTAGTTTGTTTATAGTAAAAACCTAGTGACTTTGTTTCTTTATTCCAAATCTATTTGTATCTTGTCTCCTCTTTGTATTTCCTCTCACTATTATGTCCCATCCTAATATCCTTTTTTCTTCATTAATATTTTTGTCCTGAGTTTCAAAATAATAGTCACTTGTATTTCCTTCCACATTTAGACCAACTTTCAAACCCAAAATAAAACCATGCTACAATAGGGTCATCATCTTCCATGCTTATTATGCCACATACAATCTCCTCAATAAATAGAAAGTCTGAGACCCATGAAAATGAGAGTCAAATAAAAAATCCAACCATGCATCTCTATTATTTGTGCCCTAGTGGGATTATTATTCCATCATGTGAGCCCAAATTTTAGGGTTTCAACTATGAGTTACCATCATGAAAACCACTCACTCAAACCTCAACATTCATTGACTTCAAGTTGGGGAAAACCTAATCCAATTTTCTCCCTTAATTAATAATTACGTTTATTGACCCAAATATGATTTTCACCCTTTCACTTAAAATAACTCAATTATGTGTTCTGATAATGATCCTAAGTACCCCTCCATAATGTAAATAATGACAATGTCATCTCTACCACCTAAGGTGGTCAAATAAGTTAATAACTATAAGCACTTCCAATGTATGGGGTTATTTATCATGATAATCAACTTAAGGCCCATGTTCTAAAACATAAACCTTATTCATTTGATCTTTACCTTCATAATTATTACACAAACAAACCAAATATACAAATATACAATAAAGCCAAATACATGGGTCATAATACTACAAAATAAATCAAATGGATATAAATAAACCAATATCAATATATATAGTACCTACTTCACTTCATACTAGACATTGGTGCACAAGTATTTGTATATTATTTCAATAAAAATGGTTCAACACAAGCCACACAAAATGATAAAATCAATACAAATATCATACCCAAGAATAAACTAACATCATACATAATAATAAAAAAGATCTATGTAACCAATACTAAAATTAAATAAAATACAATAAAATATAACTCAATCAAAACTACGTGTGTGTGTTCTCATATCTCTCTATCTACACCTAGCTATCATGATCTATCACCCTCTCCCCTATGATGATCTCCTATAGGATTATAGTATGAGGGAATGAATGGAATATATTTCATCCACCTCAACTAAGGAATAGGGGTAGTTAGTACATTACCATATGTTTATCATAATAGCTAAAAGAACTAATTTGAAATTAATAGATCAAATGAAACCATAACATCACAATCATAATATAAATATAATCAACATAATCATCTATTTTTTACAACTAAATCAATTATGTAAGTACATATTCAAATGCAAGATATAAAAATTTGAGTTAAATTATTTACATTAATGTTGAACTCAATAATCCAAAATCTTAAATAGTATAAGTAATCATTAATGCCATAATATTTTTCCATTAAAGTAGCATGGGGTGTAACATCCTTCTCTCTTATAAAATTCATTATCGTGATGATGTTAATAAAATAAAACATAAAAATAAATGGCATACGTTTAGAATATTTAATAAAATAAATGTGAAAACCATCTATGAAACTCCTCATTATCCTCCCAAGTCGCATTATCTTTAGAATATTGGTCCCATTAGACCTTACATTGATCCACTTCTCTATTATGCAAGCTAAGCTTGCAAGTCTCAAGTATTATGAGAGGTTCTATTGTTACCACCGTTGGATCCAACACTTGTAAAGAATTCAAATATAGCATGTGTTAAGTATCACCCACATATTTCTTCAAATAAGATATATGAAAAACATTATGAATTTGAGTAAGTATTTGTGGAAAAGCAAGTTTATATGCAATAGGGTTTATCTCTTCTATAACCTTGAAATGTCCTACATATCTTTTTGGTAATTTATCTAATTTTTCAAATGTAATTGAAATCTTTCAAGGTGTAACCCATATAAATTTTTTATCTCCAAATGGAAATTATCTTGTTGTCCTTTTTAAATCAACATAACTTTTTTTCCTTTCATTGTGTCAAGAAAATAGATTTTGAATCAGCCTTACCTGCTCTTGTATTTCAGCAAGCATTTTGATCCCAAAAATTATTCTATATTCTAACATGTCCTAGATAATAGGTGTTCCAAGTTTTTTAAATATAAGGCTTCAAATGGTGCCATTTTTAGAGTTTAATGGAAATAACTTTTATAATTAAAAATAACTAATGGAAGATATTCTTCTCACTTGTATTATTGGTCAATGTAATACATTCTCAATAATTATTATAGGACTTGGTTTACCATTTATATTTTCTCTTGTATTTCAATATGATAGGCTATAATGAAGTTTATTTGTGTTCCTAAGGATACATTTATAATTTGTTATAATCTAGATGTTATATGATTATCCCTATTAGAAATAATTTTCTTTGGAACTTCATGTAACCTAAAAATTTCTTAAACAAACATTTTTACTAAAATTGATGCATCATTTGTAAAATTTCCTAGTATAAAACATGCAACCTTTATTAGTTTATCAAACACTATCAAAATCATGTCATGAATCTTTTTAGACATTGGCATCTCTTAGAGAAAGCCCATGTTAATGACCTATAACTTTGATTCTAGAATGTCATGTGGGTATATAAATCAAGCGAGAGGAACATGTTTTGATTTTATGTATTAACATTATAAATAGTTTTATACAAATTTAGCTACATATTTCCTTATCTGTTTCTAGAAATATAATGGCCTCAATTCTATCATTAGTTTGGTCACCCCTAGATGACCATAATATGGAGCATTGTGCAATTCTCAAAGCACTATGACTCTTGAATCTTATCAATCTAGCACATGCATCCACACATTTAATCTTAAAAACCCATTCTTATAAACATGAAAACCTTCATAAATTTATTCTTGTAGATTTATCATAAGGTCTTTCTTAATTTTCTCATAGAATTTGTCTCCTTAAAAGAATTTCAAAACTTGATATTGAATGGTTGAACAAATAGTAACAATAACTTGTATGTACATTTTATGGCTAAGATCATCTATGGAATTTTTATCATTGACACATATATAGAATATATCAAAGCCATAAACTTGAGCCAATGTCTTTTTCAAACATTCAAATTGAGTTAGGTGAAGATATGTTTAAGTCCCAAGTTGTCAGTATTAATATTAAATGGTATTCTTAGTATATAATGTCTCCTAACCTATAATGCATGACCTATGGTAGTTAATTATAATTCACATGGGACATAATTTTATTAATAATTCTTAAGCTTTTGGGATTTTTAAGTTATTAAATGGCCTTCTTGTAATAATACTCCTACCAAACCATCCTTGGAGGCATTTATTACCAAAATAAAATAGCCATTTATATCCAAAACACAACATTGGTTTAGATGTAAGCCTTTTTTTAAGGATTTGAATGTCTTATTCACACTTGTCACTCCATAATAAATGTTACTTAATCCATTATAGAGATATGATGAGGTCAACTATCTTTGAAAAATGAGGCATAATTTTCCTATAATACCCTTCTAGACCCATGAAAATTCACACTTCATGAAAAAATTTGGGTGTCAACCATTCCATGATGGATTTAGTATATTTTGGATCTATATATATATATCCATTTATCTAAAATAATATGCCCTAAATATTGTACTTTATTATAAAATAAAATGCATTTTAACAGTTTCCCGTAGAGTTTATGTTTTCTTAAGCATTTCAAAACCATTTGCAAGTGTCGTAAGTGTTCTTATTAATCCTTGGAATATATTAAAATTTAATTTAATAAGATGAGAAAAAATTTATCTAGGTAATATTTGAACAAAATATTCATAAGATTCATGAATGTCATAGGTGCATTAGTTAACCCAAAAGGTAGGACTTTAAACTCATAATGTTTGTACCTTGTCTTAAAAGCAACCATAGGGATATCTTCCTCATTAATCCAAAAATAATGGCACCCTATTCTGAGTTAGTTTTAAAAAATATCATTTCTCATCACATTTTTTCAAAAATATCATCAATACAGGGTAAAGGATACATGTTATTAATGTTTTCCTCATTTAACATTCAATATTAGATACACAATCAAAGAGTCTCATCCTTTTTATTGATAAAAACCATGAGCATTTTCCAAGGTGATACACTGGGATGGATTAATCCTTTAGTAGATATTTATTAAAGTTGGATTTTTTATTCCACAAGCTCATTTATAGTCATTATGTATGGTGCTTTGTATTGAGGCTCGGATCCCAGAATGATATCAATTGTGAAGTCAAATTTCCTTTTGGGAGGTATTCTAGGTGAATCTTATATAAATAAATATTAGTAGTCATAAAAAATGGATAATACTCGATGGTAGGTTTCTTGGTTATCTTACCCCATAAAATTTTGACTGCAAATATCTGACAACTCTTCCATTGAGATTTATTTAATTATATGGCTAAGATTTGTCTTCGCTTAAATTCCTTTTTCTCTCACTAAATTTGAGTTTGATTTCCAAAACTATCCAAAAGATCCACTTTATTTTAAAATCAATTTACTTTTACCCTATCCCTCCAAGTCCAATTTATTCCTAAGATTACATCATATGATCCTAATGAAGTTGCATACAAGTCTAATATAGTAGTGAAGTTGGTTGATTCAACCTTTGCTTCTATGAAGCATTTATCAACATTGAATTTTGATTAATTTTTGTATTACATAGTCCATGATTTTTATATATTCCAAAAATTTATAGAAATTTTATTAAGAAGATTTAGAGAAATAAAATATTCATTAGATCAAATATTTATCAAGATAGTAACAAAATGATCAAACAATGTACCTAACACTTGAATAGGTGAAATTTAGAAACCAACATGATTATTTTCAACTGTTGTATGAACTCATTATTGAAATCTCACCTAAAATGAGAAAGAGGATGGATTCTTTAATTTTTCACCATTTTTCCATTATGGAAAATATTTTTCATAATGATCTCCTCCACAATTAAAACATCCTCCTATGGGTCCCTTCCTTTCCATTAAATTGCCACTTTTATTTCCAATCCCATCTTTGAAACCATTCCTTAGTTTCCTTGACCCAAAAGCATTACTATACCTCATATTATTATTTTTGGACCTATGTTTAAAATCCCTATTTCTCTTCTAGTTATTCTTCTAAAATGAAGATTTAGGTCCCCCAAATGTCTTCTGATATTTATCTATAACTTCAACAAGAGATTTGAGATTTTGCTCATGTTTGATAGATTTTTTAAAGAATTGACTCATGGATTTGTTTCCATGCACATCCACCTCACATCCATGTTTTGGTATTAAACCTATGATGAAATTTCAAATTGGGAAACATTCATCCTTATAATATTAGGGAAAATATTTAAGAAGCTTTGTGAACTATGCCTAATATTTAATTACAGTCTCCTTGTTTTAAAATTTTAAAATCAATCAAACTTTGATCAAAATAGATTTTTGGAAACCACCTTGCCCTGAATAGAGCTAAAAATTGACCCCACTTAGTAGTTATGGAATAAAAACCCATCTCCATATTATTTTTGGCCCACTAGGTTGTCTCTTCACCTATCTATTGGTATACTCCGCATACTAATTTTATTACCTCTAGGTTATTTCATATCATAAATATTTATCAATTTATGTGAACCACCATTTATATCGATCATCCAACATCATTCCATATAATTTTGGTGGATTCACCTTTTTCATGTCTCAAGCAAGTTATGTTTCAACTTGATTTCTTGAAGCTTGATGCTCATATTTTTGCACTTGAATTTATTATTGATCATCTTGGTGATCATTTTTCTCTTCTTCCTCATCATACCAACATAATTATTATTATAAAGCTATTATTTTATCTTGTGTCTCATTAAGGGTTGTAAGTATATGATCTAGTTTAAAAACCTACTATGTTTCTAACTAGTTAGGGTTAGGTTGTTAGTACTAGTTAGAAGGATTTCCATCTTTGTGATCCATTTCATGTACCATTTATACTTGGTGTTCAAAAATTAATTACTTAAATTATCATTAGTGGACTTATTAGGTTTGATCATTTGAATATATAGTTTGATACCAAATGTTACAACCTAACTAGGTTGATTAAACTAACTACTAGTTTATTTATTTTATCAAATCATCATTTTAAATTAATATTCATATTTTTAAAATAATACATCAACATACATGAATCATTTTTCTGTAACATCATTTATGCCATATCAATTATATTTTTGATAATGTTGATTTTAAATTAATTAGTAACTAGTAGATATGTTATATAGGGAGATTCCACTAAACCAAGTACAAAATCTAAATATACATCAATCATTTTAGGACTCAAATAGATAGTGTTGGAAAAAATACTAATAGATACAACTATAATGTACAACAAATAATAATAATGGCTACATAAGCATTTCAACAACATTTGTTACATTGAACTGTAAAATATAACATCAATTACACAATAGTACTATTGAGTAATAGAAATCATCTCCTGAATAATATAGTAGCCATAAGTAAAGATTAGAGATTGGTTTAGATTAGTTATAAGGAGGGATATCATCATCAGGGAATTTTAGATCCAATAATAGACCAATGGTCTCCCACACACCTCCCCACGAAGAATGTCCATTACCTTCATGAAGGGGTAGATAATGATGATTTGAGCATCCATAACCATCTAAGAATAACTGTGTAAGTTAAATCACTATTACATATAACCATTCATAGAGACCATAAATATGCCTCTATGTAATATGACCTCAAACAACTATGAATACTAAATATTACAATGGATAGACATTGTATATAGATATAACATCACTTTTTCTAAAGCATTTATAGTTCTCAGACCTTAAAAAAAATTAGGTCATTTTCCTCATATGCATTACTCTATGAGTTAACATATAATCATTAATATAATTCTTTCCATACCGATGACGATTGACTTAAAAACAAGCATATTGCCGATCACACATCATCCCTTAGGAAACAAGGATGGTATTAACTAATACTTAGTTAAATCACAATATACATTATTATTTTAGTCACATAAAACATATTATCTTAGCAAGTATTAATCGTATAGTGACTGCCAAACATAATGTCATGTTGTATTATTCATACAAGAAGACAAAATAATCAATGTTGGCCTATTCACTTTAACCACATAGCTACTCTTTTTATAACTTCATTATTCATAAAATATGTCATATAACATCCCCTTAAGAAGTTAGGTTGCTTAAAAATCCTCAACTTTGAATGTTACCAATATTGTGTCTTACTCATATAAATCCTTAAGACGTAATAATACTAAAAGAATCTATTATTACAACTAGGAACATTAACTATGATAAGATATAATACTCCATAAGACTAAAATATATGTCCATGCACAAATTTCAAAGTATCTTATGATCACAGTCATAGCCTAAAATAACAAAATCAATCTATATAGGTATATGTAATCATGCTTATTCTAAAACATAATAATAAAGATAACATTTTTCTAGAAAGTGGTATACCCGCTAAGTCAATAAATTGAGAGAGATATTATCACTTAATTTTTGTATTTACAAGACCATTCACCTTTATATGCATATGGGTGAGGGAAAACTCTCACTTATGGGCCTATAAAGAGTGAATAATTCTCGTAGCCATGACAAAATCAACAAATTTGGGCTACAAATATATAATAAATAAATCAAATTAGAAATATCACGAAACATAAGAGTTCAAGTTCATTAAAGACAAGTATTCTTCAACTTTAGACACAGATATAACTTAGTTTCATGATAATAAGTACCCTAGCCACAAGGGATAAAAAATCAATAGTCACTATGGCATACCCAAAAATAAAAAAATTATACAAGGTAAGCTACAACCACTATGCTATCAAATAATCATCATTTTTGTAAACAAGCTATAGCCACTATGTTATACAAATGACTATCAATTTTGCAAACAAGTTACAACCACAACATTATCAAAATAACCATCACTTTAGAAAATAATATATAACTACTATGTCATACTCAATAATAACCAAAATAGTTGATTTTAAACAAGGTAAACTACAACCATTATGCTATCAAAATAACCATAATTTTTCAAACAATTTACAACCATTATGGCATACCCAACAATAACCAAATAACCTTTTAATACAAGGTAAGTTAAAACCACTATGTTATCAAAGTAGGCATCATTTTTTCAAACAAGCTATAGCCAATAGGAGTAATAAAAAAATGTGACACTACTAAATATTATCAAGATGCTTAAAAATCTAAATATTTCTTGGCTAAATCACCAATAGTTGTTATGGTTATCAAACATGATGTCAAGTTTAAATAAAGGCAAAATGAGTACCCTACTAAGCTATATTTTTTCATTCATTCAAATAATTGAATTTATCCAATTACTATAAACATATAAACACATAGATTGAAAACCCATTAAAGTAATAAGTCCATATTCATATTTTATAAACAAATTTCAATGCTCAAACTCATAAGCTTGTTACTTGTATGGTTTATTTGTAGTAACAAAATGGTGACTTTGTTTCACTAGTATAAATCCATTAATATCTTCTCTCCTCTTCATATTTCCTCTCATTGTTATGTCCCATCTTGATCTCCTTTTTTCCTCATTAAGGTTTTTCTCTAGGTTTTGGATATTCACCCTATTTACTATATATGTAGGTCAAATTCCATATCTAAAATAAAACCATGATATAATTAGGTCACCATCTTCCATGATTATTCTATCACATAAATTATCCTTATTAAACAAAGAGTATGATACCCATTAGACTGAGAGTCAAAATAAAAAATCATTCCATGCCTCTATATCAGTTGTGACCTAGTGTGACTATTATCCTATAATGTGAACCCTTATTTTAGGGTTTCAACTGTGAGTTAATACCATGGAAATCACTCACTCAAACCTTAAATGTATCTATTGATTTTACTTTGGGGAAAATATAATCCACTTATATCCCTTAATTAATGATTATGTTTATTAAACCAAATAAACTTTTCACCCTTTTACTTAAAATAGCTCAATTATGTGTTGTGATATTGATCCTAAGTACCCCTCCATAATGTAAATAATTAAAATGTTATTTCTACCACCTAGGATAGTTAAATAAGTTAATAAATCTAAGCACTCACACCCTATGGGGTTTATTTATAATGATAATCACCTTATGTATCATGTTATAAAACATAGTCTTTTTTCCTTTGATCCTTAACTTCACAATGAAAACACAAAGAAACCAAAGATATGACTATGTAGGAAAGTCAAATATATGGGTCATGGGACTTACAAATAAACCATAGGGATATAAATCAACTAACATCATCACAAACTATACTAAGTTAACTTGATACTAGACATTGATGCATAATTATCCCTATATTATTGCAACCAAAATAGTTAAACACAAGCCACAAAAAATGACACAAATTGATATGAATATCATATCCAATGATAAATAAACATAATACATAATAATTGGAAATATCTACATAACCAATATGAAAATCAAATGAAATCCAAAAAAACTATAAATCATTTAGTACTATGTGAGTGTGTGAGTGTTCTCATATCGCTCTATCAAATCCTAGTTATCATGATCTATCATCCTCTCACCTTTGATACTCTCCCTTAGGATTCCATTGTAATGGAATTAATGGATTGTCCTACATACACTTCAACCAAGGGAAAGGGTATTTATTCCATTACTAATAAAAATAGATGAAAAAACTACTTGAAATTAATTTTCCAAATAAAACCATAGCTTTATAATCAAAATATAAAAATAATCAACATAATCATCTATTTTCTACAGTTAAAATAATGATTTAATTATATAATAAAATTTAAGATATCACAATCTAAGATAAATCAATTATAGTATTACTAAACTCAATCATCCATAATTAAAAATAGTATAATTTAATCATTAATGTCATAACATTTTTCCATAATGATAAAATGAGATGTAACATCTCCATTGTAGGATAGGGCATCATGGACTTCCTTAGACTTTACTAGTGTCTCAACCCTCACTAAAACCATAAACTCATTGATTTAAATATAATATGTGAGGGTTAAACATAGGTGAATAAGAAGTTATATAATATACCAATTTGTTCTTCTCTCGAGGAATGGCCTCATTAAAAAAATCAAAATATGTAGCCACGATATAAAAAACAACCTAGTAAGATTTGAGGCATGTTGATTTGGCCATATAAATGCTAAAGATTTAGTTACAACCATTTGTAATTCAAAAAATATTTGATCTTTTTTAATTCAAATGATTTTATTGAAAACAATCCCTAATAATAGATATTGATGCTTATATATATTTTTAATGTATGCAAAGTCTAGATTAAAAGTGAAAGGAATGATACTATTTTAAGGGGAAATAATATTCACAACTACATTTGTATGGAGATAAAAATTAGGAATATCAAAGTGAAAGGTCAATAAACTTATAATAAAAACAACCTCACTTGATGAAGAGGCATCCCATCCCTATAATTCACCAATCAATACCATGCATATGTCATTGATGTAGTCTTTATGGACCAAAAGGGCCCTCTGAGACCTTAGTCTCTAGGGTACAAAGGATTGCATCACTAATATTTTCCTAATTATTATCCATGAGGTTCAAGATGGAAATGAAAGAAACATCTAAAGAGTGTAAGTCACAATAAAATGGAAATAAATTAGGATAATAAAATGATGATCCTTTTCTAGTAATTCCATAATGTGTGATGTATTATGAGTAGAATTTATAAATATTCCTAAAGTTTATTCCTTAGGATTTTTAGGGATCAAGGCCTTAAGATATCAATAAAAACTTTTAAAACCCTCTTGGAAAAACTTTAGTATCCTTAACAGGGTATTTATAATCAAGAGAGAGGCTTGATTATCTTAGTTGAGTGGAATGGTTAATACAAGTACAACTCTAGTTTCATCTTGGTGTTGTCTTAGTGAACATATAAAGGGTTAAGGTCACCATGATCCACAAAAATGTTTCCCAAGTGTAATAATCATATTTATTGAAAAAATCTAAATGAGATGCCTTTCACATAATGGATCCAAGGCCTAAAAAAATTATGTTATAATTATTTTCTTTATCTACAATGTAATTTATTTGGGACTAATTTTGGACCCCAAAGTGATAGGAAGGATAATATTCCCAATGGAAGTCAACTCAAGGTTATCTTAGCTTTATAAGGAAAACAAAATTTCCTTACGTTACATAATAAACATATATATTTATATCCTTGTCAAGGCAAGTGAACATTAAAATAAATATGGTTGATTTGGTCCTTAGGAGGAGGAATAACATTAAAAAAATGACTAAGTCATAAAGCCTCTAACAAATATGATCTATCTGTGACAAATTTATTTTAGAAATACTAATAAAAATATATGTGGAAAGGTTCTATTAAGAAAAACAATTGGATCATAGGATCCAACTAGTGTTGGATACCCAATGGTATCATTATTAGTCAAATAATAAGTTTGGGTAAGTTGGGGAATATAATCTTGATTACAGGTAGAAACATTCACTTATTCATCACTAAAAATATCCACTAATCTTATAAACTTAGTTTTATACTTTTGGTATGGTTTTCTAAAGAAGAGGACTCAGGATCAGTCATAGGTTGTGAATTTTATTTTAAAGCTTTGTGAAAATAGTTTACTTAAGTATATTTATCAATTATACTTGTGTGGAGATCATTGAAGCATTTCTAAATTATGTAGTATCATCTGGAGCATCGTAACACTTAGTGAAGTCACAATAAATCCTATTTATTTTTTGTAGGATAAATATTGTTAAGTTTTTGAATAAGTTGTATTTTCATGTCACAAGTACTAACTTAACTTGTGGTACTAGTTGTTCATGGAATTAATATCATGATCTAGTTTAGGACTAGTATAGTTAATTCATGTATTTTTAGAGTTGGTATATAATTTATGAACTTTTTAAAATAGTTTGGGAGACTTAATGTAATTTTTGGTAATATTATTGATAGATTTGAGGTTTATGGTAAGGTAACATATTCATTTATGGTTCTTATACATATCATTCAAACCACATAACTTGTGAAAACATTTAAGGGTATTGGTGATCCAAGGAGTGTAATTCTCAAATATTGGACTAGTTATTATTGGGTATGTTTCATTTTATGTGTTATAGTGCATCAGGTTATGTTACTATGTAATATGTTCATTTGTTATGTATGATCATCAATATTATATGAAATCATTTAATGTTATTAGTGGGTTATTAAGTACATAATGCAAGTAGGTCAGTATGTTGAGAAGTTTTTTAATTTATGTAAATATTGATGTCATTTGATGTCAAGGTTGGTGTCATTGATTTCAAGGTGCATTTGGTGAATATGCATGGTGAGTGGTCTGTGAGGTATGAGATTGTGTGCTTGATGTGACAAGGAAGCCATGTGACAAGAGAGAATTTGAAAGTAACCTAATGTCTCTCTATTGAAATATAATTTTAATTAAACCTAATGATTATTCTAAGGTTAATGTCAAGGTTCATGTCAAGTGATCATTAAATCATGTTTGAGTACTATTTGTTGAGTACAAGTTATCTTGAGAAGCCTAATCTAGACCATGTGAGATGGTATACATAGTGAGTTTGGTTAGTTAAGTAAGCACAAGATTGTGGTAGTTTTTTTTAAAATGTTTGATCATAAAATAGAAGTGTATATACTTTTATAATTATTTCAAGCTTAGTTGTCAATTTTCAAGTATTTGTTAAGCCTAATCATGGCACTAGTCATAGCATGAAGAGACCTTATGACAAGGTATGAGTATGATGGCTTGGTAAGATGATTAAAAGTAGGAATTAATGGATGTATAAGGTTAATTAAAAATTAATTTGAGGCATTGTATCACTCATGAGATTCTTAGGGTGAGCCTATAGGGGTAGGACCTGCATAACAAGTATGCAACTAGACTAATTATAGAACCTGCTTGGCCTAATGAGGCATCATGATTTTTTGTAAAGACATATGAAGGATGTATTTTAGTTTTTAATAATTAAATAGGTTTATTGAGTATTTTTTTTAGGTTAACACATGTAAATAATCATGCAAGTCTATTTCAATGCCTAATGTGATTTATAGGTCAAGGTCTAGAGAAAAAAGAGAGAGTGTGGCATAATGAAGGGTCATGATCAATTTTCAAGACATTTTTGCATATATGATCATTGAAAGAGGTATTATATGTTTTTATAATATTTTTCACAAATTTTGAGGTCATGGTTTGCAATAAAATCTATGAAAAGTGGTTTTAAGGTCTCTCGAGTACACATAATGAAGGCATGTAAACTTGAGAAGGACTTTTAGGTGTTCATTGGAATGTGTAAAATCTACATGGTAAATTGATATATTTATGAGAGATGGTTAAGGGCCTTAAATAATAACTAAATGCATTGGTTTTTTATTTAAGGGGCAATCCTTTATGAACAATCGTTAACACCAAAATTTGTGTTAAACCTCTCTAAATCCCTAACAAGAACCAAATGTGAAGGATCTTGTTAAAAATAGACCAAAATGGTCTAAAATGACTATAAAATATATATATTTTTTGTATGAAACTCTTCTAATAACCTCCAAGAATGATTTAGTTATCAAGTGTGTGAGTAGACCCTACAAAAAACTACTAATTTCCTAGAGATTTATTATAGCAGTTAGAGTTGACCAAGTCAAAAGTATGTGAATAATTGGATGAATAAGGTTGATAATTTTATTTTATTTAAAATTTGGATTATATACATGTTATATCCCTTAGGTATACAAACCTATTCATCCAAGATAGCCAATCATTAATAGGCCTAATGGTGAAAACAATGAGAAATCTAGGCAGTAGTGAGAAATTTATTAGGGATGTGTTATCATGAAATATGGATGAAAAAAAGTGTATTTAAATATTTTTTATGAATTTTAATATATTCTCATGTCTTATATAAGTGTTTTATGATATTTATTATATTTAAAAATCTGCTCATAAGTTGACCTGTCTAGTTCAAATGAGATAGTAAGATACAAGGTTTTGAGATTGGTATGCAAGACCAATATTTCCATTTAAACATATTATATTTCAATATAATAATGGTATAATGATCTCATAGGATCACATAAATGAATAATAAGTCATTTAATATGTATACACGGGTTTTAAAGGTATGAATCATCATGATTATGCTTTAAGGCAAACTGGTAGACTAGGTAAGCAAGTTATAGTGATGGGTTTAAGGTTCTATGCCCTAAGTTAAAGTATATAATGCACATGAAGTTTATTTTTGGTAAAATTTTTCACTATACATTATTTTTATAAGGTTTGAGAGTTAGGTAAATTGATTGAAATGTTGAATCCAAAATGGCTTGATTAGTTCTAGTTTGACTGTGTGTAATGAAGACAAAAGATTGGTCTACAAGACCAATATTTGACATTAGACCTTGTGATTTTTTTATTTTATAGTGGTATATAGATGTAAAATTATATTTTTATATTATTATTGCTCATGGGAACTATTAATTTATTCATTCAAGATCAAGTTGTTCATGGTTGAGATTTGGGGTGTTATGGCAGTTCTGAGTGGGCTATTTACAGAGAAATGTTTGACTGCTTTTGACATGAGTTGTGAAGTATAAGGAACATGGTGTTTTTTTTTAATATAAATATGTTTCTATTCATTATATTTATGTTAATATTTATGTGACTATATTATATACATGCTTCAATTTTTTTTGACAGACTTTCTATAGGTTCACATGCCTAATTGTGAATAGTGCCAATGGCATGCTTCAAGTGGTGGTTAGAGATAAAATGTGTCATGGAACTAATATTAGATTAATATATGTATATTTTTGTTTCATATAAATTATTCATACCATGTGTGGTGTTTGAAAGTGTTCCAAGTAGATCAAAGGGTAATGTGTACTAATGAAGGCCTAATTAAATTAGGTCTCCTTAAGGCCTAAAGAAGGATTTGGTCCATTAAAATTATGAAAAACATAATGTAATGATTGTTCCATGTTTATGGCATGTAATAATTAATATTTTCTTTAAAATCCATGTTTTTAAGTGTATATGTTTGACCAAGAGGTACATGATCAAGAATCTTGTATATATACAAAGAAGTTTTAGGCCTATTTAGTGTGTAGAGTGAAAGCAAATGATATAACACATTTTTGAGAATAAGAAGGTATTTTATAAAAAATTATAAGTGTATAGGATTATTTATGAATATTTTATAGAGGTTTTGTTTATGAAAATTAAGGTCATATGACCTAATCAGTCTTGAAGAGACCTAATTAAGTGAAGAAGCCTAGAAGGTAGTTTGAGAGGGATAAAAGAGAAAGAAGAGATAAATAAGGTCATCATAGGTTGGTGAAGAAATATAGTATTCCAAAATTTATCATCAAAAGTTTCAAATGGTTGACTTGGTACTGAGACATATAGGGGGTTGGTACCTCCTTACAAGTTGGTGCTTAGCTAGTTGGGGTTGGCGTTCCATGTAGAGTTGGTGATTCACTAAATTTGGTGTTTTTTTATAGGACTATAGTGTATTTATATATATCAATGGGTTTTCTTTGCCATGAGGTTTATATATATGTGATGTGTTCTTATGTTTTATGCTTATGTGGATAGGTGTTTATGCTTTCTATATCTATATGCTTCTTTGAATGGTTCATGATTGCTTAAGTGAAATTGATAAGAAAGTTTTTGAATACTAATTAACATCCCCCCATCTCATTCATTTTTATTCCTAAATTTAGTATCAGAGTAGGTACTTTGAAGTATGCCTAATATCTTAAAGGAGATAATATAAGTAAGGATGGATAGTCAACAAGCTCAAGGTGGTTTCTATATAAGTAAGGCTCCATTCTTAAATGAAATGAATTATGCATTTTGGACAATCAGAATGAGGACATATGTTATGTCAATGGGCCATGACATATGGTAGTTAGTTATGGATGGATACACTCTACTTCCTACACTACCAATTGATGTAGTGTGCAAGAAGGAAAGTGAAAACAATTCCAAGACAATAAATGTCATTTTATGTGGCCTATCAAAGGTAGAGTTTGTGAAGGCAATGCACTATGAGTAAGCTAAGGTGATATGGGACAAATTGAATACTATTTATGAAGGAGACACCAAGCTAAAGATGGCCAAGTTGTAGACCCATTAGAGATAGTTTGAAAATCTAAAGATGAATGAAGATGAAACCATTGCATCTTACCTATTGAAAGTTGATGAAGTTATCAATGTCATTAGAGGATTAAGAGAATAAGTGAAAGAATATAAAGTTTTTCAAAATGTATTTAGATCACTAACTCCTAAGTTTTACTCTAATGTATTTATCTTAGAAGAGATGAAAGATTTGGATAAGTTAGAGATGGATGAGATTCATGGCATCTTGACTACTTATGAGATGAGAACAAATGGAGGACCTCACAATAAGGAATCAACTTTCAAAGTTGAGAATAATTCAAAATCTAAGAAGTTAAAGGATGAGGTATGTTCAAATGTTGATGATGATTATTTGATAGCCATGTTTTCTAAAAAATTAAGGTTTGGATCTGATAAGTACAAGGGTAAGTTGACTTTCAAATCTTTCAACTATGGTAATATTGGTCACTTTGCATCTAAGTGTCCTAACAAGTATAAGACTAATCATAATGAAGAACATGATGAACATCATGATGATAATAAGGTCTATATTCTAAACAAAAACAAGAAATATGTAAGGAAGTATGAATGTAGGAAAGGGTCATTCAAGAATAAGATGAGTTTCTACCCCAAAGAAGATAATAACTCATCCGATGTGACAGAAGTATATCTAATAGTGATGATGATAGTAATGAACATGAATATGAGCATTAAAATAATGAAACCTTATTCATGGCTATATAAATATATAATAAGGTTTGCTCAAATGGGAAAAACCTTGTGGATGATGAAGCGTCAGATGAAAAAGAAGATGAAGTGAACCTTGAGGTAGAATTGGTGAGTTCTCTAGAGGAGTTAAAGTTTCAAAGAATAAATAATCACAAACTAAGATCATTATTTAAAGACTATGAAGATTAGATTGGTTTATTTGAGGAGATACTAAGAAACACATCTAAGGAGTATGATGAGATCATCAATCAGATTGAAGCATAGATGGAGATATTTAATACAAGCTGAAGGTCTAAAGAAGAAGAATACACTAAGTATGGAACTAAAATAGAATCCTTGAAATCTGAGTTGGATCAAGCTTCTATCAATTTTAATACCTTTATGAAGTTTTAAAAGAGTATTTATGACCTAGATAGCATCTTGAGTAGTCAAAAGTTTTCAAGTGATAAGATGGGTCTTGGTTTCAAAGAAGACCAAAAGGAGGTAGCTCAATTAAAGGAGAAGGTTAATGAATATAAGAAGGTCAACATGAAAAGACCAATAAGATAGACTAATGCCATAAGGTATGTTAATTCATTTAATGGCTACTTGTATGTATGCAATCAATTTGGTCATAGAGTAAGAGAGTCGAGAAGACCTTCTAGAAATAAATATTAATGGGATTATGAAATGAATCGTTAGTTAAGAGGTATGAATGATGTGGTTTTTTATAGTTTTCATAATGTAGGACACATTTCAATATTTTATCCTAATAGAGTTAGAAGGTCATCAACTCAAAAAAAGAGGTTTGAAGCTCCTAGAGTGTAATAGAGAAGGAAAATGAATGGGTGGAAACCAAAGACAATAAAAGCAAGTCATGATCAGTATACAAGTAAAAGTGGACTATTTTCTATGATAGAACATACTTCAAATGTGATATCAAGTTAGGAATGTTCATTATCACTTAAATTATTGTCCACATGGATGATGATGAAGAGATTAAAACAAAAGGACTAATAGAGCCTATAATGATCCTAAAGGATATCCAGTCTTGTGAGAATATGGAGATTAGAAATCTCTTGAGTTTGTGTTGTTTTTGTTACCAATGGATAGGGGTGACTCCATTAGAATTTATGGAGACACTCTTCAGTTAGCAAAATCATGATGGATATTTAATTTGAAGGGGAAATAGTTATATAATTCATAAGATTAAAAAGTGTTTAGTGTAGAGAAGGTATGTAGAATCATGAAGACAATTTGGATGTTTATGAATCTTGAATATAAAAATGAAGTTTTATATCATTTATCTCTATAGCATTAAGTTGCAAAGATGAAGCTAAGTAGTCTTATATACCTAAGTCTATTTGAATAAGATATTTTTTAGATAAGAACAAGTAGGATAGCCTAGTGAGTTTGAGTCATAGTAGTCATGTCAAGGACAAGAAATGTGGTCTTGTGATCAGAGTTCATTTTAAGACTATGCTTGGCCTAAGGAGGAACTTGGTATCTATAAGTTATTTTGAAGTTTTTGAGAATAGTTTCCAAATAAGGAGAATGTTTTTTTATAATATTTGTAGTGTGTATGATCCTTTTTCATTAATGTCAAAGGGGGAGCAAGTTTTTGAAGTGAGATTGACTAGATTGGGAGATAAGAGTGATCAGGTTGAAGAATGTTTTACCATCAATGATAAAGGGTGATTTTATTGAGATGTATTATCATTGATGTCAAGGTTGGTTTCATTTTATGTCAAGTTTGATGTCATTGATGTCAAGGTGCATCTAGTGAAGATGCATGGTGAGTGTTCTATGAGGTATGAGCTTGTGTGCTTGATGTGACAAGGAAGCCATGTGACAAGAGAGAATTTTAAGGCAACCTAATGTCTCTCTATTGAGAGAGAATTTAAAGGAAACCTAATGATTCTTTTTTGGTTTATGTCAAGATTCAGGTTGAGTATTAAATAATTTTTTAGTACTAGTTATTGAGTACAAGGTGTCTTAAGAAGCCTAGTGTAGACCTTGTGAGAAGGTGTGCATAGTGAAGTTTGGTTAATTAAGTAAGCACAAGATTGTGAGAGGTTGATTAACACTGTGTAATCATGTAAGAGAAGTGTATGTTAATAATGTGTACTAATGTATGCATGGAGTTGTCATTGATTTCATGAAATTTTCATTGATGTCAGCCTGAGTTATCTTTATTGTTCTTAAGTTTGAGTTCATGATCCATGTACTTGAGAGACCTAGTGTGAAGGTATAGGCTTGGCTGCATGTTGAGGAGAATAGTCTAAGGATTATGAAAAGTAGTTTTATATTCTATGATCATGGTATGAGGTCATATGAAAAGAGTATTAAGTTTTGAGAGTAGTATAATTGGCTTCAAGGTGTTTTAAAGGTCTAAGCGTAATTTACAGGTTTAGGCCTAGTGAGCAAAGAGACCTAGTGTGGCCTAATAAGGGGTAAGGATTAGTTTTTGAAATGATATATCTCATGAGATAATTTTAAGAGGTGTGAAAAATTATTTCAAGAGTTTTTCCTAAGTTTGAGGTCAAATTTTGAAGGATAAAGCATGAAATGTGTTTTTGAGGAGTTTTGTGTGCACAGAATGAGGTATTACATACCTAAAAAGGATTTTCTTATGCTCATTGTCATGTGAAACATTTGAATGAGATACTAATAAGTTCATATAAGTTTGGGGAGGATCTTGTCTCAAGTTTCCAAGAATTAGTTTCTGTATTAAGGGCCCAAGTTTTATGAATGATTGTTAAGACTATAAGGTGGTCTTAACCCTCTCTAAAACCCTAACAATGACCCAATATGGAATATGTTGATATAAATGGATTATAATGAATTATATGACATATTTTGATGATTTTATCATTAATATTAATCTCCCAAGTACCTTTGAGTGGTATTGATCTATCAAAAGAGTGAGTGAAAGCTACAAGAAACACTTATTTCTTGGATTTTTAATGTAGCAGGTAGAGTTGATTAGGTCAAAGAATTAAAATGATTGGAATATTATGTGTGAGACTTATATTTTATGTCCATGTAATTTTTTTATCATGTTATATACTTTAATTATGCTAAACTAGTCATGGAAGTTGGGCTATTGCTAAAAAGGCCTAGTGAGGAAGACAATGAGAAAACTAGGTAAAAGTGAGAATGATATTACAGATGGGTTATAAATGATTAGGGATGGATAAAAATGCATTGGATTATTATTAAATACATATAAAACATATCCATAATGGACATAAGTTTTGAATAACCTTTTTTATTTTATAAATTTGATCTCAATTTGACTCATCTAACATAGTGAGGTCTATATATAGTGAAGCCATGAGATTGGTCTATAAGACCAATATTGCTATTTAATCTATAATATATTTATTTTAAGTTAATATTATGATGCTTTAGGATCATATAAACCCATTATAAGATCATGAAAGTGAATCTATAGGCATTTTAAGTCATTTTTTACATGATTGTGTTTTGGAGCATTCAGGTAGTTTTATGTGTTAGTAAGATTGATGTTCCTAATTCATTATGCATAAATTTTAAGAATAAAATGAATATTAATTTTTTATATAGGTATCATAGGTTCATTTTAATGTATTTTTTTCATGATGAACTCCTATGAAGTTGTTCAAAGTCAAAGGTTCTTGATTGGGTTTTGAATCCTATTTGCATTTGTGAGTAAGCATATAAAAGTGGTTAGTTTGAGGTATTTTTTGATATACATTAAAGTATAATGGAAATTATAATTAAATTAAGATAATTTAGGTTATATCAATGTTATATTTTTAAATTATTATTTGGAAAATTTAAGTGTATGATTATATTATTCAAAGCAAACTTTTTGCCAGTGAGAAGGCCTAATTATGAGTAGACCTAATGGTGTGGTTCAAAGAGTGAAATGAGATAAATGGTGTTAGGTACCTAGGGTGAGATTATAAGGGATATAATTTAATCATATTTTAAGTTTTTCATCTATTTATTTAATCTAAATATGCTCCAATTTGGTCAAGATGAATCGTGTGCCTTGAGAAGGCCTAATTGCATTAGGTCTCCTTTAAGCCTAATGGTGGGTTTAGTCCTTATGAGTGGTGACCAACCTATGTAATGGTTGTTTAAAATTTTAAATGTATTTTTTGATATATTATAAGTTTTATCCAATTATGGAAAGTTTTTTGGCTGAAAAAGGTATGTGAAAGCAAGAGTCAAGTATAAAAAGAAGGTCTAATAGAGCTAATTTGAGTTAGTTGTAATACTAAGTGAATGAATGAATGTAATAAAAGTTTAGAAACCTGATATATGGTTTTAATATAATAATATATATGTGTTTAATATTTAATTAAACTATAGTGATGATTTTATAGATAATTATCAATGCCATATGACCTTATTCAATCAAGAAGAGTGTTAGTTGAGCGAAGAGGCCTAATAGGCTATTTGAGAGGTATAGGAGAGTGTGAAGAGAAAAATAAGATTATCATCATCATATGAGAGATAAATAGGTATCCAAAGGTGATTATAGGTTCTATGTTATTTATTTGGTACTAAATCACCTAGGGGGTTGATTCCTCCTTACATGTTTATGTTTACTAAAGGCCTAGTTGAGTTGGTGCTTGACTAGTGTCGGGTTAATACTCCTTGTGGGGTTAGTGCCTCAGTAAATTTTAATTAATTAATTATAATAATGTATTCAAATATATTTTTTACTTGGTTTTATTCCCCATGAGTTTTTCCTATGTATCTCTTCTATTCATGAGGTTTTAATGATTAATGTATGATAAGTGAAATTAAAATAAAAATTTGTATAATAATTAAAAAAAACCTCTCATTATTTTTACTTCCAATAATCGGTATTAGAGTAAGGTTTCTTGTGCATGCCTAACAGTCTAAGGGAGATCTATGGAGCACATATATGGATTATGATAATGAAAGTGTTTATTATGATTACAATGAAGATATATCCATAGTATTGTAAAAATATTGTAAATTTTTTTTAAAGAGAATAATCATATGGAATAATATACCCATCTTAGAATGAAAGTAAAATATTTAGAGGAAAAAGTAGAGAAATATGCAATCAAGATGAAGACATATCATAAATTTGAGGAGAGTACTAGAAAACTTAAGAGTATTTTGGATAGTCAAAGGTTATATCATGATAAGACATGTCTTGGTTTCAAAGAAGACAAAAATTATTTCAACGAGAGTTAGTTTCCAAAATTCAATGATCTATCAAGGAGTGATAATGTTGGTAGAATAAAAACTTATGTTAAAGTGGTCAAGTTTTAATTCAATCATCAACAAGCTAAGAAGGGTTTTGTTCCATTAAAGGATATTAAAGGTAGTGGTGTATCATCTAATGAACATCAAAAGATAACTAAAGTGAGACAGTTAAAGTATGTGGATTATTTCAATGGTTATTGTTTTTCTTGTGGTCAATTTGGACATAGAGTTATTAACTGTAGATGGAGAAGTAGAATCCTATGTTATAACTACAACCAAAGAGGACATAATTCAAGAGATTATAAGATAAGACTTATGAGGAAGACGAGTTAGGATAATAAGATATTTAGTCCTGATACTAAATAATAGATCAAGAAATTAGACCCTTCGGGTAAGATAAAAGAGAAGTAGGAATCTAACAGAGAAGAATATATGATTTCTCAAATTGCCTTTCATAATTAGAATGAATATTTGAAGTGGCACATAGATAGTGCATATATAAGTTACATTATATGAGATAAGATAAAATTCATCACTTTAAATAAGAATTCCATAGGATTAGGGAGGTTTAGAGATAACACATTTGCTAATATAGTTGGTAAAGGATCCTTGAGATTGGATAATGGCAAGACCAAGATAGAAAATGTATTATATGTAGATGAATTGAAACAAAACTTATTGAGTGTAAGTCAAATATACATCTAAGTACATACCTTAACTTGTCATGACAAAGGATGTGAGATAAGGAGAGCAAAAACAGGTAGGTTGATTCCTAAAACTAAGAGAACTAATAATAATCTTTATGTATTAAATAAGATTACAAAATAGAAGTGATTTATGATCAAGGTGTATGAAATTTGGCTATGGAATAGGAGGTTATGTCATCTAAAATTTGAAAATCTAGTCAAGATCAATTCCAAGGGGTCTATAAATAACATGCCAAAAATTGCCAAACCTATAAATGCTCTTTTCAAGGTATGTCAACATGGTAAGTAGATGAAGAGGAGATTCAATTCTAAAGAATAATATACAACTATAAATTTAGAACTAATTCATACTAATATGTGTGGTCTTACAAGGATTTAAAGCATTGAAGGTGACATCTACTTCATGCTGCTTATAGATGACTTCACAAGAATGACTTGGATAACATTCTTGAAAGAGAAGTTAGAAGCTCTAGGTAAGCTCAAAAATTTTAAATCTTTGGTTGAAAATGAGATGAATATGAAGATAAATTGGCTTAGGTATGATAAAGGAGGAGATTTTTGGTCAAATGAGTTTGATGTGTTTTGTGAGGTAAATGGAATAATAATATAGTTCTCTACTACCAGAAAACCTCAATAGAATGGGGTGGTTGAAAGAAAGAATAAAACAATTAAAGAAATAGAAAGGACCATATTGAATGAGTGAAATTTATCTTATGTAAATTGGAGATAATTTATGGGTACTATAGTTTACACTTTGAACAGAGGAATATTAATATCAATAGAGATAAGACTCCATATGAATTGTGGAATGGCAAACCTATTAGAGTTGAACATTTTAAGGTGTTTGGAAGTGAGTGTTATATAAAGAGAGATGATGAGGAATTAGAAAAGTTTAATTCAAGGTCTAATGAAGGTACTTTCTTGGCATATTCATTAGTTATTTTTGCCTATAGATGATACAATAAGAGGTTACAAAAGATAGTGGAGAGTACAAATGTGAAGATTTATGAGATAAAGAAATCATACTCTCAGTCAAAGAATGATGAAGGATCAATAGAGATAGATGAGGATGAACAATAAATTGAGGAAATAAAGGACTCAAAAGGTCCTTCTAGGTATATTAAAAAGTATTATCTTGAATCTCTAATCATTGGTAAGAAGAGTGTAAGAATACAGATAAGAAGAAGAATGTTGAGTGATGTTAATCAAGAGAATACTACCTTACTATCTAAATTTGAACCTAAAAGATGTGTAGAATCAATTCAAGATAGATTTTGGATAGATTCCATGAATGAGGAGTTAAATCTAATTGAGAAGAATGAGACTTGGGAGTTACTACTTAGGCCTAAAGACAAAAATATCATTGGTACAAAATGGGTGTTCAGAAACAAGTTGAATGAGAATGGAAACATCACAAAAAGTAAGTATAGACTAGTATGAATGGGATATGATCAAGTAGAAGTATTATACTTATAGGATATTTTTTCCCTAATAGTAAGGTTAGATACTATTGGGTTGTTTATTGCCTATGTAGGTTTCAAAGGCTTCAAGATATACCAAATGGATATCAATTTCAACCTTCCTAAATGGGAACTTTGAGGAAGAAGTGTACATTGAGAAAACAGAGCATTTTCTATTGATTGATAATAAGGAATATGTTTATATATTGAAGAAGGATCTCTATTGTCTAAAACAAGCCCCTAGAGATTGGTATGCTAGACTAGATAAGTATTTTATACCAAGGTTTCAAGAGAGGAGTTTTGAAAAGAAATAGTACATCAAGACTAAAAATGATCATAAATTGATAGTGGTGGTGTTTTAATTTATTTCCTTCATTTATTATTTTCTAAAGTAGATAAAAAAGTGAATATTAAGGTGTGTAGATGAATACCTAGTATAATGTGTGCATTGGTCTAGACGAATGTGAGGACTCCTTTTTGGCTAGGAAGGACTACCTAAAAATCACAAGAAGACTAGAAGAAAAATTGTTAGATGGTAGGTTGAGTGGATTTCCTATCATATGATATATCTAAGAAGCACGAAGCTTTTTAGGAGGCTATCAATCCACTTTTAAGATAATTAAGTCAAAATTGATATAAGAAATATACTTGAATTCAAATGATAAGAAAGTAAACATGTAAGAAAATAATTAATGTACATGTTTAATAAAAGTTATGGCATGATGCACAAATGTACCAAGGTCAGGTCTCAAAGGTTTGGGTAGGGTCTATAGACAAGTCATAATCCAAAATAAGGTCTAGTAGGCTATGAGGAAGGCTAAAGTAAAAGATAATTATTTTTTTCTGACAGTGACCGATGACAGTTAGGGTGACTATAAATGGTTGTCTTGATCGGTGATGGTTACGTGATTGATGACGGTTGCAAATAAAGAGATGTGGCTAATTAGTGATGGTTATAGTAACCATCTATAGTTACTTATGGGATAATGGGTAAAAGGCTAAAAAGGAAGTAAAGGGATGTGGATAATTAGAAAAAGGGTAAAGTAATGTGTTTTAAGGATGTGTATAGGTATGCAGGTGAATAGATCAAGACAACAAATTATGATAAAGGGTGAAAACACCAAAAAAAATTAAAGATACCTATATGATATCAAGTGGATGATAATTTAAATCTGAAGAAAGTTAAACAACATAACAATACTCCTACCTTTAAAAGTCATGGTGGATAGAGCCTCATGGTCCTCGATTCCTACACAAAGAGAATAAGAGAATATTAATTCAAATTTATAGATCCATAATTCTCCCAATAACCCTATATTTATAACACAAAATGCTAAGTAAGGAGAGGGAAGCTTGATGGAATGTTGCTAAGTTAGGAGGGGATGAAGTTGCCTATTTTTGTTCATCCTTAAAAGCTGATTTTAAAGCAATTTTCCATTTTAGAGGATGCTTATCTCAAACAAAGATGGATCTAATTTAAAAGCTTAAGGTAATTTTATGACCATGACCATCAACGGTAAGGGTGAGTGTTAATGGTTACCCTAACTGGTGATATTGAAGGGGTCATGAGTAAATGTGTAAAAAGGTCCTAAATGAAGTGATATATTTTGGATGATTTTTGACATAACACTAGTAAAATAGGTGGTCCATTGGATGAAGAGTTGATTAAGGGTCCACAACTCAAGACACCACTAAAAACTATTATGGTGTAGCTTTTAGGTGTCTACATTTTTCCCTTTTTTGTTATGCAAATTTTAGGTCAATAAGTCATAGAACAAAAATGAGTTATCAGCTGGTCAATGTCTAGTTTCCTCGAGTATAGGAGGAAGGTATTCCCCATAAAACTAGGATCCAATGAGGCAAAGGTCAAATTGGGCTAGGGTTTGATAAAAGGTTTAAGAAAGGTCATGATGTTGTGCATTTGATATGTAAAGACATGCATAAAACACAACTAATTGTGATAGGCACAACCACACAAAGATAAATATTTCCATGTTAGTAAAAATGAGGTCAATGTTTAGGATGAGTGATAAGGTAACTCATCCCTAGAATTTGGCATATTTTATTAGGTCACACTTGTCATAGGCCTATAAAAGGGTGGTTTTTACTCAAGTATCTAGTGTAGGAAGTGCTCTTGAAAAAAACATAATGGATTAGGTCATGCATAAGGTCATGCATAATGCAAAAGGTTAAAAAGGTAAAATTGCCCAAGGTGGTAATCATGACCAAAACAAGGTTATTTCAAGGTGCATGAAGTGGGTAAAACTATCAAGGTAGGCAAAGGTAAATGGTTCAGGTGATTGGGTGGTTAGGGGGTGGCTAAGTTGACTCCTAATGTGCTAGGAAAGAGGATGTTACCTACATAGTCCTTGTAGATAGTGGATCTAACATGGAATTTAAGCCAAATTTAGTTATTAAGAGGGAGAAGGTAACTCTCGAATAGATTAAGTTATGGCAATGAAAGGGTTTTCAAAGATAGAGGTGGTGAAAGGTGGAAAAGTGTGGAAAAATATGGAGAGAGGCAACTGGTGATGGTTAAGTAGAACTAGTGACAATTAGGTAATCATCGATGATTAGAGGTGACTCATGATAGTTAGGGTCAATCATCAATGGTTAAATAGCCATAAATGGTTGTGTGAAAACCATAAAATTATGTACAAAAAGGTCAATGGGGGCCCATTTTGTTCTTATTTATAATTTGTGATTTGTCTATGTTGGGTATTGGTACGAAAAGTGTTCACGAGTATTTGGGAGTTCTTTTGAGTTATTGAGAGGAGATTGGTGGGTAAGAGTAATGGTGGGGAAGATATGAATGTGGGAGTTGCTCCTAGATAAGTAGCTAGATATGGATTGAGGTGGTGCTATTAGTCACAAAATGAGGTAGGCAATGTTTTCAATTTAGTAGTGAATGTCAATAGTTGAATTTGAAATGGGAAAAATAGAATCAAATAGTTGAAATTATTGTGAAGTAAGGTTGTTTGTAACTATGGGGCTAGGGTTTGGTTATTATTTTTGTGTGTGTACAAGATGGTGTGTTTGGGTAGATGTTTTAGTTGTATAGAGGTAGATAAACATGTGTAAGGGTGTTAAGGAGTAGTTTTAGGTGGTAGAAGGTGTTTTAGGGATTTTAGAAAGAGGTTAGGGGGTTGAGGCTTGCCACCTTTGGTCACCTAATAGTAACCATCAGTGGTTAGATCCAACTAGTGATGGTTAACTAATGGGGTAAATGGCCCCAAGGAGACCATCAATGGTTGAGGGGATCCATTGACAGTCGAGTCAAGTTGGGATGGGAGAATTGAATGGGGTATAGTTGTATTGGGGGAATGGGAGTGGGGTAGGAGTTGGGATAGGTATAAAGTTAAAAAGGGGTAAGAGTGAGGTTAGTGGAATTAGAGTGGGGTAGGAGTTGGGATAGGTATAGATTTAAAAAATGGTAGGAGTTAGGTTAAAAGAGTTAGGTAATGGGATTGTAATGGATTTTTTGAGGAGTTTGGAAGGTAAGATAGGATTAGAGTTAGGGTAGGATGAGGGTTTGGATGGGTTAGGAGTTGGGTTAGTGTTGGAGTCATGTTGAGATAAGATTTGATAGGGGTTATTGATAGGTGATATATTTTTTATTATAGGCATGAGATCAGATCCAGTGATGAGATAGGGTTCCTGATATTTTTATCGAGGTGAGGGATGCCATGTCTATGGAAGACTAGTGTCACATGGATGTAGTGGGCTTTAGAGATATGCACCACTACCAACACCTTCTAAATGATGTCTCTATGATAGTCACCCTCATCAAGAGATGGGACCCAGTGACTAACACCTTCTAGTTACTAATGAGGGAGATAAGAATCCTATTAGAGGATGTCCACTGGGTTATATGACTACCTATCTATAAAGATCCTATCTATCACGTAGAGGGGGAGGATATTGATGAGTGTATGGAGATATTATATGGGGATGATGGAGTTGATGCATACTTTCACTCAAGAGGCTTTAGAATTAGGTGTCTATATCAAAAGGATCTTGGAGATAGGCATTTGTTGATGATGCTACAAGTGGTAGATACCTACTATGCACTACTAGATTCTATGGGAGGGAGATTCCCTAGTGTGTTTTTGGGGGTATTAGTGGAATTAATATTTAGGAAGATATTATTTAGATATGGATAGGTATTTTTGGTTCAAATTTATAGGGATTTATGGGGTTTAAGAGATCATAGGTGCTATGGTATTAACATTAGATTTATTTTTCACTGCTAGGCATATGAGCACATATGTGTGTTGAGGCCATTGGTCCTACCTATATACGCATATCTATTGATAGACTATAAGGTGGGGTTTTTGAGATTGAAGAGAGGAGGTGTGATCATAATAGGAAATGGTAGTATGAGTGATCTAGAGTGGTTTAGGGGTGCTTTGGAGAGTCTAACACTAAGAGATATAGTATGGAGGCCATATATGACTTGTCCTATATAGGATGGATACATGTAGTATACATATGTTTTACAGAGCTAGAGATGGGTATATGGTAGATGAGATGGTGAGATAGATATCATTCTCATGGAGAGAGCGTGATTATAGTTTAGACTCCAATAGGGTATTCTACCAAATTTTCCTCATTGCAAGAGAGAGGATGTTGAGTTCTTATTTCCAATGCCACAGCCTCATGAGGAGGTATTAGTTTATAAGGAGATTTATGATAGGGTGAGAGATGATGGTAGTGTTACTACATATTATTTGACATGGTTTTAGGGTAGATATAGGATAGTAAAATTTGGTTGGGGAGATTTAGGGTCTTATGGATGTTAACCCAATAGGAGATTGAGTTTATAGTGGTAGATTGCCACTCTTGAGGGCTAGTTGGGAGGAGTGACAATATAGAGAGATTGAGTTTAGTCATAGGTCACCATTATATAGGGTTAAGTGGCCACTTTATAGGGTCAGGTGGCTAGTTTATAGGGATAGATTATGTCAGTGATAGGAGAGTGGGATCAAATGATAACCTTGATTGAATTAGTGTCATAGGAGAGAGACTCTTTATGGTGGATAAGTGGGGTAAAGTTAGTATGACCATGTTTTGTGACATAGGCTAGGTATCTAGTGGCCATACAAGAGTTGTGTTATTATGAGTGTATTATGTTAGCACAATATTCTAATAAGCCATGATGGGGAGAGTACTAGGTTAGATTGATAGGTGAAGCAATGATTACAACCCCAAGTCAGTCAATAATAGTAGTGGGTTAGTTGATAGGGCCTCCACTAGGGATAGGTGTACATGGGGATGGTAGCAGGGGTGTAGGTATTCTTGGGTCATGATGATGTATATGTATTTTAATGTTTTTGATATTAGCCTACATGTCAAAGATGTGAGATGTATTTATGAGTGATGTGTGTTTCATGTATAGACATGATTTGATTTTATATATATATGATGTTTAGATTTATTGAGATGTTTTCTAGGTTTATATTTTAATGAGATGGATTCTTTGTCTTGATAATGTGTTGAATATGATTGATGTTGCTTTTAGATGTTATAGATGATGATTATGGTGTAGTTTTGCATATTTATTTGGATGTAATGTTATGGATTATGGATTTTTATTTATTTTTTATTATTTGATTGATTATGAGTATGATTATTTGGTCATTCATGATACTATTATTTTGTATGATAGTAATGTTGAGTTGATTGATGAGCAAGTTTTATGGGATAGTGTGAATGTTGATGTTAAATGACATGCTAAGAAAATGTAATGTTTGATTAATGGATGTTGGGTTGGTATAGGTAGAGGAAATGTTCACATCTATATTTTGGATAAGAAATGGGGCATGGTTCTCTACTAGAGAGAACCAAATAATATGAATCCATAGTTGGAATGTCCTAGTGAACATAAACCTATCAAACACATCATAACAATGTGCTTTATTGAGAAAACTAGAATCTTAACCACTTCAAGACAAGTAGGCTCATAATCCCTTAGGTTCATTGGGGATGTAGGTGATAGTTATAAATTTGAATTTGTGGGTAGAGGAGAATAGAATCTATGGGTAGTAGAGTGATTGGTTTTTCCATAGGTGACCAAAGAACCCTAGTAAACAAGTCCATGCCATTGATATGCTTGTAGGCTGATCAATTTAGGAAGTCTACATGTGTTATAAAATTTCATTTCATCTTGATTGGATAGTAGGTAGATTGATTGATGTGGGAAGTCTACATTTAGCAGATGTAAGAGTTGATAATGGCCTATTGATTTTGTATTTTTATTTATTGCTTTATAAATTACAAAATCTAATCAATGTAAGAAGATTCTAATGAATTTTTTTCAGCCATCCTTTGAGGGAGTGGTCTAAGATTTTATTTTGACATAGTTTTCCTTGAAGGGAGAAGTCTACATTAAGTAACTTTTGATTTAGATCTAGCAGTTATCTTATAAGGGAGCAATCTACTATTTAATTTTTTTTAAGCATGGATATATTTTAGACTAAAATTAGGCATGGATAGGTCTATTTAGGTTTGAAAAGTCTACCCATGTAGAAGCGGGACATAGACATGGAAGGTTAGAGAAATGGATATTGAGAAACAACTAACCATGGGATTCCATCTATGAAAAAGATGACAAGTATCCATAATAACTATTCTATGGGTAGAGATAGGGTACCCATATTTAGGATTAGGTTATTACTATGATGGATGAATCACATATTTATATATAATCAATTGATCTCAAAAGAGATGGAAAAGAAGGTTAATGAACCAATAGATAAGCTTAAGTTAGACATGGAAGTGGGTTTGAACCTTGTGTTAAAAATTAAAGAGACATAAATATGAGGCATTGATGGGTTTAGGTTCTAGCATACCTTTAAGAGAGGACAAGTGATAAGCACCCAATCCAAACTTATGTGTTATAATTTAGGGTCCTAACTAGTTAAAAGCAAACTTGCCCTTCTTGGTCTTTTCCATGTTAGTAACATGTTGGTTTTCCTTAAGGATGAGGTCACTGATGTTAAATTCTTGTATTTTTAGATGTTTTTTTTTTCTGATCATTTGATATTCTCTTGATAAATGTGAAGATGATTGAGGGTAGCAAGGTAACATTCATCAAGAAGTTCTAAGTATGCTAAAAATTCTTGATGATAGTCACTTTCAGAAAGAATCTCATACAAGGATATGTGGAGAGATGGAATTTGGACATCAAGAGGTAGGACTACCTTGGATCTAAAGACAAGAAAAAAAGGTGTAGCACTTGTGGCAATTTGGATACTAGTGTGATATGTTAAAAATATTGTCATTGATGTCAAAGGTCTAGCATTATTGGTGATAAATGCCCCATTGCATTTAATGGTGTTTTTAATATTCATATCTTGGCTAATGTGTGTTAATATTTATTTAATATTAATGAATATATTTTTAGTTGCATATAAGTGAAAAGAGGGCCCATAGAGAAGTCAAAAAGTCATGGGGTAAAAGACAAAATATGAATGGGACACATTTTCTCATGAAGAGTCATCTTGAGGAATTCCAAGATTCACCATGTGAAGATAAAAGAGGTATGACATATTTTTCCATGAAGGGACACTTTGAGGAATATGAAAAGTCACCAAGATAAAGATAAAAGAGGAAAGGATGATTTTGCTTATGAAGGGTCACCATATGACTTTTCAAATGTAAGGATACAAACGGTCATGCAAGTTTGACACCATTTTCCATGAGGATTGAAGGGTCATAAAGGGTGAATGCCAAAGGTCATTTGGAAAGCTATAAATAAAGACTTGAGAAGCCATTTGTAATATACAAGAGAGTACATGGTTTGTATTTATTTTTGAAGAGAGAAAAGTAAGAAATATTGTAGAGTTCTATCATTTGTTGAGTAAACAACATTGAGAGAGAGTTATGTTTTATACACAAGAGGGGTTGGTGCTCCTATTGGTTGGTGCTCACAAATAGTTGTTATGTTGGTGCTTGGTAAAGGGGTTAGTGCTCCTACAATTTCCTACTTACAAACTTTGTATTTTGAATTGGTGCTCATTCATATACTTGAGGATTATTCTCCACGGTTTTTCCCACTTTAGGTTTCCTCATAAAATCCTACTCTCTCTCTCTCTCTCTCTCTCTCTCTCTCTCTCTCTCTCTCTCTCTCTCTCTCTCTCTCTCTCTCTCTCTCTCTCTCGTGTGGTGAAAATTATTGTTTCAATTTTATTACATATCTTGAATGTGTGATTATGTGGTTAAATAAAATAAATTAGATTAAGTATGTATATATATATATATATAATATTGATTCACCCCCCCTCTCAATAGATTTCATTCTTAACAATTGGTATCAGAGTAGGTTTCTTTTGAAAAAGTTTTATGGCTTGAAGGTAGATCAGGAAAGCATAATGGCTGGATCACATGAAGGATTTTATACAAATAAGGCACCTTTGTTTGATGGGATGAATTATGTTTTTTGGAACATATAGATGAAGACTTAGTTGATGGCCCTTGGATTCGACATATGGAAAGTAGTGGTGGAGGAATATGAAGAGCCACATACACTTATAACTACTCTGACAAAAAAGAAGGCAAGTGAAAATAATGTTGAAGCTTTAAATGATATTTAATGTGTTTTATGTGAATCAAAATTTGTTAAAGTTATGCAATGTAATATGCTCATGAAACTTGGGTAAAACTTGAGAATATTTACAAAGGTAATGGAAAGGTTTAGCAAGCTAAGCTTCAGACTTTCAGAAGATAGTTTGAGAGTTTAAATATGGAAGAAGAAGAAAATATGACATGTTATCTTTTGCAGGTTGATTAAATAGTTAATTAGGTTCAAGGTCTTGGAGAAAATTTAGAAGAATCAATTATGGTTCAAAAAGTTTGGAGATCTCTACCATTGAGATATGATGCAAAAGTTTTGACAATTGAAGAGATGAAGAATTTAGCCAAGCTAAAGATGGATGAGCTTCATAGTATTCTTACATCATATGAGATGTAGAATGAACAAGATAAACCCTCAAAGAGAGAAGTTAATTTAAAGACATCAAAGAAAGATAAGGATAAGATTCAAGAATCAAGTGATAGTTCTAGTGATGATGAAGATGACAACGAAGCTTTATTCAATCACAAGCTAAAAAAGGAAATAGGTAAATATCAAGGAAAATTACCTTTTAAATGTTTTAATAATGGAAAGATTGAAGAGTTTTAAGCTAAATTCCAAAATAAGGGTAATGATGATAATTAATAAGGAAACTCTACATACAAGAAGAATTTCAAAGGTAAATTCAAGAAGGGATTCAAGAAGAGTTTGTATTCTAAAGATCCTAGCTCAGTTGAAGATAATGGAGTCAATGATTCATAAGAAGAAGAGATTCTATTCATGGCCATACATGAAGATGCCTCTATAAGAAAAATTATAGATTATCAAGAAGAAGAATAGGATGAAGCCAAAGTGAATCTAGAAGGATAACTCATTTTTGCCTTATAAGAGTTAAAAGCTCTTGAAAATAAGAATTGAAGATTAAAGCTCCAGATCAAGAAAAATGAAACAGAGTCAAAGGAAATAATTGAAGATATACAAGTACACTTTGAAGAAGCTAAGAATAATGAATATGATCTAATGGCACATTTGAAAATAGTAAGTAAATAATGTGAAAGGTATGTTATTGAAATTTCTTCTTTAAAAGTAGATCTTGAGAAAACAAATAAAGATATCAATGATAGAGCAACCAATGATTCAAAATTTTAGAATAACACTAATATGTTGAATAAGATATTAGAAAATCAAAGATCATTTTCAGATAAGATATGTATTGGATTTAAAATGAGAAAGAGGAGGCCACTACTTTCATAAATAAGTAAAAAGGAAAGATCTATGCTAAAGCTCTTACAAAAGAAGAAATAAAAAGGGAAGAAGTTAAGAATATAGAGGACATCTAAACAAAGAAGGCTAGAGGGAATAGAGATACAAAAAACAATCAAGTTAGAGATATACAAATATTTAATATTTTTATGGTTACTATTTTTATTGTAATTGATATGGTCATAATAAAATAAAATATCAAAAAGGGGCTAATAATTTCAGAAATAAGAAGGAAATTCATGCAGAGTTAGCAGAAGCCACAACTCTTTTTCTCCTCTATTAGGTTTTAATGAAGAGACCATAATATGTTATAAGTGAAACAAATTTAGACACATATCTTGGTATTATATAATCATGTTCAAGTCAGTCAAGAAGGACTAGAGTTTCAATGCTCTATTCATCAAGAAGAAAGTTCAGACAGGTTCATAGCAAAAGAAACAACCTAAAAAATCTATGTTGGTGTGGACATCTTTGCATGTAAGAAATGAAGAAAATCCATGGTTCAATGACATAAGATTCTTCAGGCACATGACATAAGACAAGAGTAAGTTCATAACCTTGAAGAAGATCAATGGTGGCATAGCAAAATTCAGAGATAATACTACTACCAAAATTGATGGAAAATGTCCACTAAGTTTGGATAATGGTAGAACTAAAACTAAAAATGTTTTGTATGTAGAAGTTCTTAAACATAATATTCTGAGTGTAAGTCAAATATGTGATCAGGGGTACACACTAAAGTTTTATGTATAATTTTGTGAAATTATAAGAAAATATTTAGATGTGTTGGTTACAGATGCTCAGAGAATAGGCAATAATTTGTATATGCTATCAAACACTAAAGGTCAAAGATGTTGTTTGAGTTAGATTGAATAAATTTAGATATGGCACAGGAGAATGGGGCACATAAATTTTGAAAATCTTATAAACATTAGTAATAATCAAGTATTCAAAAATATTTCAAAGATTACAAAGTCATTTGACATGTTTTGTGAACCTTATCAGCATGGAAAGCAAGCTAGAAGGAAGTTAAAAATTAAAGAGTACTCGACCACTCAGATGCTAGAGCTTGTTCACACTAATCTATGTGGACCTATGACAAATCAAAGTAATTAAGGTGAGAAATATTTCATGTTTCTTGTTGATTATTTTTCATGTATGATGTAGGTAATGGTTTTAAAGAAAAAATCAAAATCTTTCAAACATTTCAAAGTATTCAAACCATTAGTTGAGAATGAAACTAGTTTGAAGATTAAGTGTCTAAGATCAAATCAAGGAGGATAATTCATGTCAGATCAATTTATTGAGTTTTTTGAAGACCATGGAATAAAGAGACAATATTCAATAACTTGAACTCCATGATAAAATAGAGGAGTTGAACGGAAAAATAGAATAGTTTAGGAGATGGTGAGGACAATGCTAAATGAATCTAAGATAGTAGATAAATATTAGAGAGAGCCAGTTGCTACAATAGTGCATATTCAGAATAAATAATTATTGAGATTCAATAGTGACAAGACTCCTTATTAGATATGGAAAGACAAACCATAAATAATTGATTATTTTAGAGTTTTTGGCAGTAGATGCTTCATAAAGAGAACTGTGAAAAACTTGGTAAGTTTGAATCTAGAGTAGATGAAGGTATATTTCTTGGTTATTCTTGTAAAATTAAAGCTTATGAATGTTGTAACAAAATAAGTAAGAATTTTTTTGAAAGTGAAAGTGTCAAGATAGAAGAAAATGGAACACAAAGAATTAGTGACCCAGTAGACATTCTTGAAATCATTGAAGAGGAAGATTTTGAAGAATTAGATGAAGATGAGAAGGAGAAAAGGGACACCAAAACTCTATCCAAATATGTTCAAATAAATTATAATGAAAGTGACATCATTAGGAACATAAATGAAGGAATTTGCACCAGAAGAATGATGTTAAGTGAATCTGAGCAAGTTAATTTCTCTTTGTTATCCAAAATTCAGCATAGAACTTTTTTAGAAGCTAGACATGATAATCATTAGGTTAAGGATATGGATGAAGAATTAAATTAGATATAAAATAATGATACTTGGGAATTAGTGACTAGACCAAAATATCACAATGTGATAGGAACAAAATGGGTTTATAGAAATAAGTTGAATGAAAATCGAGAAGTGACCAGAAATAAAGCAAGATTAATATGTACAGGATATGCTCAGATTGAGGGAATAGATTTTGAAGAAATTTTTGTACCAATGGCAAGGTTAGATTCTATTATAATTTTTCTTTCATATGTAGTGTTTAAAAATTTTAAAGTGTTTTAGATGGATGTCAAATCTACCTTCCTAAATGGGAATCAAGAAGAAGAGGTGTACATTGAGTATCTCAAGGGATTTATTCTCTCAAATATTAGTAGCCATGTATGTAGATTGAATAAAGAATTGTATGGATTGAAACAAGCTCCTAGAGCTAGGTATGTAGACTTGATAAGTACGTACCAAATCAAGGTTTTAAGAGAGGATTTGCTGATAGTAATCTTTACATCAAAATAGAAGGTGAACATCAATTGATTATTGTGGTATATGTTGATGACATCATTTTTTGAGGAAATATTGAAAATATGACAAAGTAATTTTTTGATAATATGCAAAAATAATTTGAGATGTCTATGCTTGGATAATTGTCATTTTTCTTAAGATTGTAAATATTTCAGTCAGATAAAGGAATTTTCATATTTCAAAGTAAATATGCTAAGGAAATGTTGAAGAAATTTGGTTTTGAGGATTATGCACTAGTTGGAAGACCAATGTTTATAGGAAATAAGGTGAACAAGGATGAAGATTCACTTGTTACAAATCAATCTTTGTATAGATTTATTATTGATAGTATTTTATATTTGACAACATCAAGTCCAAACATCATGCATGTAGTAGGTATGGTTGTAAGATATCAGTCATCTCTAAAAGATAGTCATGTTTAATTGGTGAAGATAATATTTAGATATATCAAGGGGATAGATATTTTACTTTCATTACTTATATAGATTCTGATTGGGAAGAGTGCTTGGATGATAGAAAGAGTACAAATGGAGGAGTTTTCTTCCTTAGTGATAGCTTAGTATCATGGCTAAGTAAGAAGTAGAATTTAGTATCACTTTCTACATCTGAAGCAAAATATATTGCATCAATATTGTGTTGTACTCAAGTGCCTTGGATGAAGCAAACTTTGGAAGATATCAAGGTAAAGTATGATGAACCTATTTCTATTTTTTGTGATAACACAAGTGTTATTAATTTTTCAAAGAATCCATTGATGCATTAAAGAACAAAACATATTCCCATTAGTTATCACTTCTTGAGAGAGCATGTTATAGATCAATAGGTTAAGATGGAGAATATTAGTACTACAAAGTAGATTGTAGATATTTTCACAAAGGCACTACCAAAAGACATATTCGAATATCTACAAGAGAAGTTGGGATTAATTTATTTTACTTCCTACCATTGAGTTTTATCATCAGTTAAGGGGGACCTAAGTGTTAGCTCCAAGTAGGCCCTTTGCCATTGATGTCAAAGGGAGAGAATAATAAGTATAGGTGTAGAAATAGGTATAGGGAATAGGTACAGGTTACTACAGTAAGGGGGAGTTATTGTATGTTTTTCAAATGATAGTATGTGTAGGTTTCAGGATGTGGTAGCTCTATTTTTATGTCACCATCAATGACAAAGGGTGAGATTATTGAAAATATTGTCATTGATGTCAAAGGTTTAGCATTATTGGTGATAAAGGCCCCATTGAATTTAATAGTCTTTTTAATATTCATATCTTGGCTAATGTGTGTTAATATTTATTTAATATTAATGAATATATTTTTGGTTACATATAAGTCAAAAGAGGTCCCATAGAGAAGTCAAAGAGTCATGGGGTAAAAGATGAAATAAGAATGGGATGCATTTTCTCATGAAGAGTCATCTTGAGGAATTTCAAGAGTCACCATGTGAAGATAAAAGAGGTATGGTGCATTTTTCCATGAAGGGGCACTTTGAAGAATATGAAAAGTCACCAAGATAAAGACAAAATAGGAAAGAATTCTTTTGCTTATGAAGGGTCAACATATGACTTTTCAAATGCAAGGATACAAAGGGTCATGAAAGTTTGGCACCATTTTCCATGAGGATTTAAGGGTCACAAAAGGTGAATGCCAAAGGTCATTTGGAAAGCTATAAATAAAGGCTTGAGAAGCCATTTGTAATATGCAAGAGAGTGCATGGTTTGTATTTGTTTTCAAAGAGAGAAAATTAGGAGATATTGTAGAGTTCTAATATTTGTTGAGTAAGAAACATTGAGAGATAGTTGTGTTTTATATACAAGAGGGTTTGGTGCTCCTATGGGTTGGTGCTCACAAATCTTTGCAAGGGGTTGGTGATCTTGTGGGTTGGTGCTCACAAATAGTTGTTATGTTGGTGCTTAACAAAGGGGTTGGTGCTCTTGTAAGTTGGTACTTAAGAACTTTGTATTTTGAGTTGGTGCTCATTCATATAATTGAGATTGTTATTTGTGGTTTTCCCACTTTGGGTTTCTATGTAAAAATCTAGTGTCTCTCTCTCTCTCTTGTGTGGTGCAAATTATTGTTTTAGTTTTATTGCATATCTTGAATATGTGATTAAGTGGTTAAAAAAAAGAAATCAGATTAAGTATAAAGATATATATAATATACTAATTCACCCCCCCTCTCAGTATATTTCATTCTTAACATGATAAGCCCATAAAGCAAATGGGATGTGAAGGTGCCAATCCTTGCCTAAATCATTGACTACCTTAGTAAACATTTTGATGAGGGTTTTGTTGGAACCCTCAGCTTATCCATTATCTTTCAAAAGATAGGGTGAAGAAAAGCTTAGGTTTATACAAAATTAATTATAAAGTTCTTGGACTTTTTTATTTTTAAAGGATTTATCATTATCAGTGATGATGTTGTGAGGAATACCGAAGTGACAAATGATGTGGTGGTTGATAAAATCAATGATTTTTTTATCTTTGATCAAGATTAGTGGGATGTATTATAATAACTTGGTGAAATAAGACATGGTGATGATGATATATTGATATTATTTATAGGAATGTAACTTGATTTCTCTGATAAGATCAAGACCCCATTGTGAAAAAGTCTAATAGTCAGTTGATACTTGAATACCATGAGAAGGTGCATGATGAAGGTTAGGATGTTGTTGACATTTGACACATTTCTTGACATAGTCACAACAATCTTGATTGAGTGTGGGCCAATAGTAACCTAGGCTAGACCACTGATGTTCCCCTACAGATGTTGTCATGTGCTTCTTTAATGGCATGAAAAGCCTCATTACTATGAAAATAATGAGGGAGGAGATCATTAAAGCTTGATTTATAAATAATTCCCCCTAATATTAATTAAAGAGAGGTGATTTTAATGAAATCTATATGAGCATTCCTAGAAAGATCTAAAGGGAAGATATTGATGTTAAGGTAATCAAAGATTTGATCATACCAACTATCTAAGATGATGTTTCTATTTGATAAATGGTAGAAAGATTAGGAGTGAGGTAGGATGGTGTGATAAAATGGTGGATGGTGAAAAATAGTTTAGAGTTAATAGGTTGATATGTAATTTGGGACACAAGGGAAGCCATTGTATTTGAAAATTTGTTGGTAGAGTGAGGGACTAATTAAATAATATAATGGCCAAAAAATGTTAATAGTTTGTCAACAAGTTGTTTGTAATTTATAAGAATGTAATTTTTACATTGATAGGATCTTGTGACTTGGTTGATAATAAGTTGAGAATCTCTAAATATGCTCATTTTTTTGAATCCCAAAGCTAGAGTAGTTTGGAGACCTATGACCAAGGCTTCATATTCAGCTATATTATTGGTACATTCAAAATCAAGTTTAAAAGATAGGGGAAGAGGTTCTCTGTTAATGGGAATGATAATTATGTTGGTTCCCCCACCATTTTGACATTTAGATCCATCAAAATACATAGTCATTTGGTAGGTAGGTTCTTCCAAAGAAAGGGTAGCTATAGACTCATCTAGAAAGTTAAGATGAGGAGTTTGATTATCAGGGAGTGGAGCTTCAACTAGTTGGTCTAAAATCACTTATCCCTTAATGGAATTTTTTGAAAGAAAATCAAGATCAAACTTTGCTAATAACATGAGCCACTTAGTCATAAAAATTAGTTGAGATATGGCTTAGAGTGCATATACTTGAGGTGATCAATGTTAGTAATTATGTAAGTTTTATGGTTATGAAGATAGTGATGAAGTTTAGAGGTGACAAAAACTAAGGAAAGGCAATGTTTTTCTAGATGGGTGTATTAGGTTTCATAGTCAATGAGGGTGTGGCTGATGTAATAAATGGCTTACTCCTTATTTTGGTCATTGTGATGAGTGAGCATGCCCCCAAGGAATGATTAATGGTAGATATGTATAGATAAAAATGTTGATCCTCTTTTGGAGGAATAAGGACTGGTGGAGAGAGAAGATACTCCTTAATTTCATAAAAGGATTATTGACAATCATTGGTCTATTTAAAGGAGGTATATTTTTTAAGGAGGTAGTGAAAAAGCTGACAATAATCAAAGAGTTTGGAGATAAAGTGGTGGATTGACTGAAGTTTGCCTTGTAAGCTATGAAGTTATTTTAGGTTATTAGGGGGAGGCAATTCTAGAATGGATAAAAATTTTATAGGGTCTATTTTTATTCTATGGAGGGGAACAATAAAGCCTAGAAGTTTTATTGATAATACCCTAAAGAGACATTTATTTGGGTTGAGCTTGACATGATAATGGATGAGTCTTTTGAAGATGATAGTGAGAACATCAAGGTGATCTTGGTAGTGTTTGGATTTACTAAGAAGATAATCAACATAATCCTCATCTATTTTATGAATGAGGTCATGAAATATATAAGCCATGTCCCACTGATAAGTGTCTCCTGTATTCTTTAGGCCAAAGGGCATGATGCAATAGTAGAAAGTTCCCCATAGGGTGATAAAGGATGTTTTATGTTGATATTAAGGGGTGATCAGGATTTGGTTATATCTTAAGAATCTATCCATAAGGCATAAAATTTCATGGCCAATAGTGAGATTGAAAAGTTGGTCTATGTTAGGTAGGGAAATTCATCTTTGGGGAATGCAAGGTTAAGATTATGGAAGTCCACAAAAGGAAAAATCCCCTAGTGGGTTTGGAAATAGGAACAATGTTGGAGACCCATTATGGATAGTCAATGGGTTGAATGAAATTAATAGATAGAAGGCATTGAAGTTCTTCTTTAACAAGAAGAGCTATGTGAGGGTGTATACAATGGATTTTATTCTAAATGGGATTAACTTCAAAATGGGTAACGATTTTATGAAGAGTGATGGAAGGGTTAATATTGAGAATATCTTGATAAAACTAAGAAAATGCTATGCTATGGTCACAAATAAAATATTGATAGTCTTTTCATTCTTCAAGGGTTAAGGATTAGCCAATATTGACAATATGAGGGTCCTCATAAGTGCCCAAATTAACTTCCATGGTCAATTTATTTAGCATTGTTTAGTTTTCAAGAGGGAGGGCTTTTTGAAGAGAAGACTCCCCCTCACCCAAATAGGTAATAATATAATTGTCATCTTGACATTGGATGGTGTTAATGGTGGGTGACTCATGTGTAATCATTTTAGGGTGGATAAGAGGAATGGTTTGGGTTTGGCCTTCCTGTTGATAAGTCAAGGGACCCAAAATGATAGTGTTGATCAAAAATAAAAATTTATGTGGGATGATATCGATGTCTTCAAATTGGAGAGATGAGGTTGGTGAGGATAGATATTTATCAAAGTGGAAAAGTGGGGTTGGTGAGGGTAGAGGTTCATCAAATTATAAAAGTGAGGTTGGTGAATGTAAAGGTTTTTCAAATTAGAAAAGTGAGGTTGGTGAGGGTAGGGGTTCATCAGTAGTGGTGAGAATTAGTTTGGATGATGTGGGTTCTTTTAGGGGATCATATCCCAAGCCAAATAACTCATGAAGTTTTTAGGTTTTGATGATGGGAAGATCATGGGGTCCTTATTCATAAAGGCTAAAACTAAACCCTTTCCAAGCATACCAATGAAGCTATGTTTGGGCAAAGGTTAGGTTGCTAAGGTAAGAAAATTTGGAAGTGAATGGCTAGACATAAGGCATGGCAGTGGGAATAAGGAGTGGTTTATCAAGTCTGCCATAGACAAAGTATGTTCTATTGTTGGGAAGGCCAAAGGGGACAAGGGTACTGATATTGGGATCATAAGATGGATTAATTTTAAGGTTCCCAAATTCATGTGGAGAAGGAAAAGTGTCCTAAGATAAAATTAAATATTCCCCTAGCTTAAGATGTTGAAACATGGATTACAAGGGGTGTTCAACTAAGATTTGATATGAAGGGTTAGTGGAACTAGTGGATGCTTCCTCATTATTGAAGATATAAGTGTTGTTGGATCAGGTTGACATGGTGGCTTGGCTAGAGTTTTGTTGTGAAGAGGGAAAAGATGGAATAATAACATCATTGGGTTGATATGTCATATTACAAGAAGTAAAAGGATTTGGATAGGATTTTATTGTAATGACTTGCCCCTCATGTTCAAATTTGACACATTGATGAAGGGTAGAAGGGATTCATCCCATGGCATGGATCCAAGGGTGATCAAGTAACACATTATATTTAACTTTTCCCTCTACTACATTAAATAGTTTAGGAATAGTTTGAGGCCCCAAACAGATGTGGAGAATAACTATTCTTGGAGTGGTGGCCAAGGAATCATTGAATGACCAAAGAACTACCGAGCTTTCTAACATGATGTTTTTAGGTAGTTGGATTTGATCATAGGCATGGGAGGAGATGATATATACTCACTCCCCTATCAATCATAACTATTTTTACATGTGTATGATTGATGGATGATTTGATAAAAAGAAGGGGATCAAGGTCTTCATTATGACAAGGCAAAATTTTAGATTCTTGAAAGGTGAACATGGTATCATGTTGGATGGATTTAATCAAAGGTACAAGAGGTTGGGGATCATATGGTTGAACCTCTATAAAACACAGTTCTTTGATTAAAGCTTAATGATGTTGAGGTGAGGCACTAACTAAGTCATAAAAACTCATTTTCACTACCAATTGTGAATTTGTTTTAACACCAAGCACTAGATGAATAGAGATGTATTGGAAGAAGAAGGGGCTTCCAAAATGGAGACTTTGGTGTCAGATGGTTGTGAGTGTAAAGGTGAAGTTTTATTTATTTGGGTTTGGTTGGATGGTTGGGGAGTTGAAGGGTAAGACCATAGAATGGTGGCCTTGGCTTTGCCTTTTTCATTTTGTTGGATGGATTTACCCTTATCCTTTTGTTTAGATTGAGACCGATTCACCATATGAATGGTATGGATAAGGGGATTGGTTTCTTTCTTCAGTTCCTCTTCTTCACTTTTTTTTGGAAGTAAAGAAATAGATGATTGGTAGGTAGATTAAATAGGTGGTAAAAGAGGCAAGGCAATTAAATAAGCTTCATATAATAGATCACCCTCCTCCAAAAGGCCATAAATGATAATTCAGATATCTTTAAAGTTATCTGTATCATTCCTAGGGGTCCTATGGTAAAGATAAATTAGATTTTCATTGAACTAGGTTGGCTTTATGAAAGTGCAGTCAAAAGGCTTGATTGGTGGTAAGCTAATGGTAGAAGCTTGTAGGAGCCTTTGTAAAATAGTTGTATAAGTATTTTGATAAAGTTTTTGGAGGTGGTGGAGTTTAGAATATTGGTGTAAGAACCTTATTAGGCAAAGAATTCTTTATAAGAGGTGTGGTTGGTGGATTGAGCTTAGCTGGTAGTTTAGAAAGAATTGGCTTAGTTATAATTGGTTTAAGAATCGGGGGTCTAGATGATGAGTGTTTAATAGATGGGAAATTAGATGGATAAATGTTGGTAAGGAATGATGATGAACTAGAATATTGGGTTATTATAGGTGGAGAAAGGGGAGATGGTTTCTTAGAGGAAGAGTAGGTAATGCGAATGGTAGAAATATGTGGTCCCAAAATAGAGGGTAAAGGTGAAGGAGTCAGTATGGTCCTTCCTTGAGGTTGTGGTATAGGTAATCCTTCCTTATTAATGGGCTTAATTGGATTATTTCTTGGTTGGGTTGATGTAGTTAAATTCAATCTCAAAGGAGGGTGAGTAGGATTGGGCATGGGAAGGATCCCCAAGTTCTTGATTGGCTTGATAAAAGAAGAATAGGGTGACTTGGTAATTTTAGGTGGGGTTAATTGAGATGGTTCCATGTTGAATTTATGAAGGGTAGTTGGTGGTGTTTTAACAAAAAGCTTAAGAGTGGACTCAAGTGAAGTAAAAGGTTTAGTTTTATTTTGATATGGGAGTCCACGCTGATGCCAAAAGGTGGCTCTATCAAAGTTATGTTGGGAGGTGAATTCCAAGCTTTGAACTAGTTGAGAAAAAGTTTATAAATGGGTTTTGTTCCTTGATCATTAGATTCAAATCTTGAACCATTTAGGGAAGTTGAAGGGGTGGTTTTAGGGTTTCTATCCTTGGTATAAGGTTTCAAAGGTAATGATTGAGTAGGTAGTGGTATGGTCTCTTGGAAAATAGTTTCCAAGGGAGGTAAGAATAATTATGTAATTGGTGTGGTAAAGGTAATGTTTTCAAGTGGAAGTTTTGGTATAGATTATTCCTTCATTTGAGTGTTTAAAGAAGTAGGTGGTTCTTCTATTTGGTTTGAAGGAGTGGATGAAATGGTCAATGAAGTGGTTATATCCTTGGGTATTTCCATCATCAGAGGGGTAGATGGAACCATGGTTTTACCCAAGGAAGTAAAAGGGGTAGCTACTTCCTCCATTTGGGCATATAAAGGAATAGGTGGTGGGTTATTTTCCTCTATTTGGGTGATAGAGGTGATGACTTCTTCAGTAGTGGGCACATTACATATGACATTAATTACATATGCCTCATGTGAATTGAAGGATTCAAGTTGGATTTCATGGTGTTGGGTTGAAGGTGGATGATTTGGGAATGGTTTTTAGAAAATATCAAGATATTGGTTAGGAGTATTTGTGTTATAAAACAAAAGATTTCCTTCATCAATTAGGTCCTAGGATAATGCTCTTAAAGGCATTGCCTCTATCGGTATCATGTCCAACAATCTGATGATAATCATAATGATCATTATCATTTTACCACCTAGGAAGCGGGTGAGAAATATCAAATTTTTGAGGGGGATTGATGGGTGGAAGTTGGATTAGATAGTCTTTAAGTATTTTTTCCAACACCAATGCATAGGATTCCCCAATTGGGGTAAATGGTTTTGAAGGAGCCTAGTTTTGGGTACAGTTTTGGTGATTGGAAGGATTGTTGGTTTGAGGTGTTTGGTTGATGGTTGGAGGAGGTGTGGTTTTGAGAAAAAATGATTGTGTTGAAGCTTTTTCTTTATAATTGGTTGGGTTTATGGTTTTTGTGGAGGATGACTCAGTGGATTTGAAACTAGAATTTTATTTTGAAGCTTCAACTTCCCTTCATTGATAGTATAGTTTTCCAATTTGTTATCCATAGTGAATGTTTTGTCAAAGGTCATAAAGGTTAGGACTTGGAGAGTTGGAGCAATGTGTTTATCACACCCTTGAGAGAATAATTAGATTAATTTAGGTTGGGGTAATGGGAAGGTGAGTTGATTAATGAGGCCCCTCCATCTAGAAACAAAATCAATAATGGATTCATATTCAAATTGTTTAATGGAGTATAGGTTGGTAATGGAAACATTTTTAGATATGTTTACTAAAACATGTTCTAAAAAGGTTTGTGCCAATTGAGAGAAAGAAAAGATAAAATGAGTGGGAAGGGAACTATGCCAATCAAGGTGGACCCAGATAATGATAGGGGAAAGGTTTAGAGGAGCAGAGTGTCATCATAAGTGATCAAGTAGTAAGCATGACAAAAACATCTCAGGTGTTGTTGAGGATCCTCATTACCTTGGAATTTATAAAAATTTGGGAAATTCCCATTGAGAAGGATAAGCATAGATGGGCATGGAGGGGTGGATGACAAAAGATTAGTTGAGGCAGAGATGGATGACTCCAAACTAGTCATTTTATCCATGAGAGTTTTGATTAGATTGGGATAGGGTTGAGAAGCCACATAATTGAGATGCATAGTTTATTAGGGTTGGCTTGTGGAAATGTATGAATAGGTGGTAGATTGTCAGACATTGACAGATTTGATGATTGGCCTATTATGCGACCTTCGTCATAAGATGGATGAGGGTCATAAAGCTTGGATTAGTCACAGTTTCTACATTTGATTTTCATTTAGGAGAATACATACTTTTTAGGGATATTTGATATGCAGAGTGGTTGGTATGACTCCCTGATTCACCTGCCGATCAGTTTGAGGATCTGACGTATATTGAGGGAGATATTAATATTTGATTGATTTAATATATTAATTATTTGGTCTCATTAATAATTAATTATTAATTATTAATTATTTGCTCTAATTTTAAATTAGAAACCCTAATGCTAATTTAAGAAAACCCTAATTGCAAGCATATCTTTTGAGGGTATAAGGGTTTCACATGGAGGCCATTGTGGTATGCTATTGATTATTGATTGAAAATTGAAGGTGGACTAGGTTCCAGGATTCCATGCAGTGAAGAATATTGTGTGTGATTTAATGAAAGTTCATAGCTTCATTCAGAAGATCAAGAGATTCCAGGTTTGAGAGTCACACAGAAGTTATCACAGAGCTTTCCAGGTATTTCTTGATTTTAGTTCATGCTTTTTGTTTCAATAAATTATACAGAGAGAGATCTGCTGTATTAGATACCATAGATTTCCAGATCAGGGATCAACAGACAGGTTGTGCTGAGTTGGCGGGTTCCGTACAGGTCCGTACAGATCCGACTAGGCACCGACATCAACAGAGAGAGGGCTTATAGCGACCGACATCGGTCGACTGAGGACCAACATTCGGCGAGATATCGACCGACGACGGCGTCTGTGTGTCGACACAGAAAGGCCGAGACCCTTAGATTCAGATTTCACTCCCAGATTTGCAACACACAGAGTTTTAAGACCCGACTGTAATATTCTTTAATTTGTATGCCAGAGACTCAATTGTGTAATCATCCAGAAGAACAAGTAATGAGATCTTGATTTGTTATTAAGAGATTATACTGTGATTTGTTTATGCTTATTTGAATATATTCTGCGAGTTTGTATCTTGTTCAGAACTTTATGTGTTTATATATTCCCTGTTTGAAGGGGACATCACAGTGGTATCAGAGCTTTTGTGCAGATAAGAGAGCCCCTAAGTAAGGGACATCACAGTGGTATCAGAGCCAAATTCCTGCCAACCTGTTGGGCATATCAGAGCTAATGTCTTGCCATCCTGTTGGGTAGTTTGGGTAGATTGAATTAGCAAAGTATCATGATGACTTCAAGTACTCAGAAACAGTGGGACAAGGATATGAAAAAGCTGAAACAAAGTTTGAATCAGTTGGTTGAAACCCAGAGGAGGATGAATGAAACTCTTTCAGATCCTACATTTGAAGACAAATTACTACGGTATATGGCATCCATTCGTAAAAGGTCCACATCACAAAACAAAACAAAGGAGAAACAGGAGGTCTCTACAGGGGTTGAGGGCAGCGCTACACAAGTTGTTAGACATGTGGATGAGCTTAGTCATGGGGATTTAGACTCTCAGTTAGTTGCAGAGGACGTGGGAGCGGGAGATTGTGATGATGAGATAGTTTCAGCAGCAATTTCTTCAGAGTTAGATGAGGATGAGTCTGATGTTTGCACTCAAAGTGTAGAGGTGTACTCAGATGTTAGTACACTGAGTGTTGATGATCTCTTAGATATGTCAGAGATGGTAGTAGAGTCCCCGGATCCGATTATTACAGATGACACCCAGGAGAATGCAGTGGACAGTTTTGAGGACTTAGTCTCACCGGTAGTCTCTTTCAAAATAGAAGAGTTAGACAGTGATGCTACAGTTGTTGATACTCCGTATGTTGATATGAGCTATGGAGTTGATTCACAGGTTTTGAGTATGGATGGTAGTACTCCAGAGATCAGTGATTCTGAGTCTACTCTTTTGGACCATGCATCAGAGGAGGATTGTAGGAGACAGTCTAGCCAGTGCCACCATGTGTCTAGTCAGCTGAGAGTTAGTGAGCGAGACATTGCTACCACTTGCAAGCATTTCGATGATGCTCATCAGTTGTTAGCAGTATATGGATGGGGTTCTCCTACTAGCATCGAGCAGGGAGGTAGTTATTTGTCCTTGACAGAGATCCACTCTTTATGGGAGGCTATCCAGATTCTGAGACAGGATTATATGCAGTTGGTCGCCGACAGAGATTATCTTATGGAGTGGGGTAGCACAGCATATGATGCATTGTTGGTCAAGGAAGATAAGGTGAGTGAGCTTACTCAGCAGCTAGAGGCGACTTCTGAGATTCTTGAGACTACGTAGTTAGCTTATGAGGAGTCACAATTTCATTTGGCTGAGATGACCATGGAGTTAGAGCATTTACGGTCTTCACCAGCCCCAGACTCAGAGGTTAGTACATTGAGTGTTGTTGGTGAGTACGTTCCTATAGATGTAGCTGAGGAACATGTTGTTGACGCTGACACACCGGTTCAGGACTTGGGAGTACCTAATTCTGAGGGGATTTTACGAACCCTTTCTACTATGTTACCTTATAGGGATGTTGAGGTATTGTTTGTTGAGCCGAGATTGGAGCCATCCATTGAGTCCCAGTTTGGCAATAGTGTGCCAGTAGCAGAGTTTGGGGGTTCTTACCAGCATCATACGGTGAGGTATGCTCCTTATTTTTCTTTGCATTTAGAGATTAGTTTTGGTGTTAGTGACTCAGGGACCCATGATTGTCATATCCACGGTCCAGTTGGGTGTGGGTATCAGTTAGACAGGGACTTGAATTTTGACAGAGTGGATGTTTTAGTTGGCTTGAGTTCCACAGTGTGGTTTCTTCTACCGGCACCTACAGTTGGTCTTCAGATAGTTGTTTGGGTATCGAGTGCAGTTTATCAGTTGCTGATTTTGATACTGTTGATGCTATTGCTGTTGATGATTTATTCACATAGGTTGATTGGTGACATGATGAATGTTACACAATTGTTTCCTTGGGATCCAGGTGGATCGAGTAGTTCATTGTTCTGAGATTGCTTGGGGACAAGCAATTTTCGGAGGGGCGGATTGTCATGTCCCCTTTTTTGTGGACATTGATAGATTTGATGATTGGCCTATTATGCGACCTTCGTAGGCTAATAAGATGGATAGAGGGTCATAATGGAGCTTGGATTGACTTTGATTCACAGGGTTTCTACATTTGATTTTCATTTAGGTTATTTCAGACATATTTGGCCAGGGCCCCTACTTTTTAGGGATATTTGATATGCAGTGGAGCACCTTTATTTTGGTATGGTCATATGCGGAATCACTCCCTGATTCACCTGCTTCGATCGGTTTGAGGATCCGACGTATATTGAGGGAGATATTAATATTTGATTGATTTAATCAAATATTAATTATTTGGTCTCATTAATAATTAATTATTAATTATTAATTATTTGCTCTAATTTTAAATTAGAAACCCTAATGCTAATTTAAGAAAACCCTAATTAGGGCAAGCATATCTTTTGAGGGTATAAGGGTTTCACATGGAGGCCATTGTTGAGTATGCTATTGATTATTGATTATTGAAAATTGAAGAATTTCTTCTGTGAAGACTGAGCCAAGGGTTCCAGGATTCCATTACAGTGAAGAACGTTCCCTCTTCATTGTGTGTGATTTAGAGGCTGTGAAAGATCAGCTGATTTATCGCCAAATTGAGAGATAGCTTCATTCAGAAGTTATCACAGAATTCCAGGTTTGAGAGATAACTTCACACAGAAGTTATCACAGAGCTTTCCAGGTATTTCTTGATTTAGTTCATGCTTTTTGTTTCAATAAATTATACAGAGAGAGATCTGCTGTATTAGATACCATAGATTTCCAGATCAGGGATCAACAGACAGGTTGTGCTGAGTTGGCGGCCGTACTAAGTCCGTACAGGTCCGTACAGATCCGACCAGGCACCGACATCGGTAGAGAGAGGGCTTATAGCAACCGACATCGGTCAACTGAGGACCGACGTCGGCAGAAAGCCGACCGACAGAGACTGACGTCGGTGAGATATCGACCGACGACGGCATCTGTGTGTCGACACAGAAAGGCCGAGACCCTTCCAGATTCAGATTTCACTCCTAGATTTGCAACACACAGAGTTTTAAGACCCGACTGTAATATTATTTAATTTGTATGCCAGAGACTCAATTGTGTAATCATCCAGAAGAACAAGTAATGAGATCTTGATTTGTTATTAAGAGATTATACTGTGATTTGTTTATGCTTATTTGAATATATTCTGCGAGTTTGTATCTTGTTCAGAACTTTATGTGTTTATATATTCCCTGTTTGAAGGGGACATCACAGTGGTATCAGAGCTTTTGTGCAGATAAGAGAGCCCCTAAGTAAGGGACATCACATAGATGGTATAGAATAAGCCACATGCTGATAAGTGGTGTCAAGAGGTTAAGATGGTGGCACATAAGAATTAATTGATATAAAAGGTTGGGTGGTTGATGGTATGTACCCTTGTGGGTTAGGGACATGCTTATAATTTATCATAGGCACTTATTGAGGAAAGGATGTGGTTGGTATTGTTGAGGTAGGAAGAAGTTGGGAAGGTTAAGGTTGGGTAGTTACCCTAGTGTTGATTGGGGGAAGGTTTTGAGGTATGGAGAGAAGTAGGTTTTGAAGTGGAACTATGGTCAAGGGATTGGTTACAACCAAAGGGAATATATAACTTGGAGTGGAGGATAATACCATAGTAGATGGGGCGTAGGTGACTAATGGTAAGGTTGAACCCATATGGGGTATGATAGGAGGTGTTTGGTTGGGAGGGGGAAGGTTGGTTTGATTTTGGGTGGATAGGATATTGGAAGAGGCCTAATTCAATGGTTTGGTTGAAGTGGTCCCTACCGTGAGGTGGGATGGCATGCCAAGGATCAAAAGAAGGAACTGAAGTAGTGGGGTACGGTGAGGCAAGGTGTTAAGGTAATGTTGTAAAGAAACTAGATTATTGTCAAAAAAAGGTAGTAAGGTCTAGATCCCCTTCAGATATGATTAGGATTCTGGAAGGAGAAGGTGGTGGAGGAGAAAGTTGAGGTGAAGCATGAGGAGATTTGTCAAAATTTGAGGTATAATCCATAGATGAAGAAGGTGGTGGTTGGTTTTTTTGAGTTTTCACTTATTGTCTAGTTAAAACCATATGAGAAAATAGGTAATGCTAATATGACAATCACACCTCAAGTAAAGAGAAAACCCAAAAAAACTTCAAAGCAATCAATGCATAAACCAAGAAGTGTGTTTTAACCTTAGGATTACTTTTAAACCTCTTTTGGCTTATGCCTTAAAGAGTGTGATAAGGGAGGTTGGCTTGTAGAAGTGGTACTAAAGAGGAAGTCTAAGGATATTTTTAGGTTGTTTAGGTTCTCAAAATGAAGATCTATGTTGAACTTTAGTATGTGTCTTGGTGTTGGGGCCTACCCCCTCACTTCACAATCCCATAGTGGTAAGGGTGTCGGGTGCTTAGCTAAGATATACTAAGTCCAAAGTTTATACTTAAATAGAGAGCTAAGTTGATTCTCTCCTTGGTGGTTAAATCTAAGTGGGATAGCCAATAGGGGGTAAAGTTTCCATCAAGTGATGAAATCCTAGTCGGTCCTTGTCTCACTTAATATTTTGATATGTAAATTATTTTGTGGTTCAGTTTTGTGTGTGAAAACAAGTGTGAATGCTATGATAAGATTAATCTACCTCTTAAGTTACTAGATAAACTAAAATCAGTGAGAAATTAATGAATGTAAATGGTTAATCTTAAGCCCCAAAATAAATGATTTCATTTAATGAGTAAAAGAGTAAGGAAGAAAGGGAAATGGGTCCCACCAGGTGTGCCAAAATGTTTTAATTTATTTCCTTCATTTCTTAGTTTTGAAAATAGATAAAAGAAAGTCAATATTAAGGTGTGTAGATGAATACCTGGTATAATGCATGTATTGGTCTAGATGAATGTGAGGACTCCTTTTTGGCTAGGAAGGACTACCTACAAATCACAAGAAGACTAGAAGAAATTTTTTTAGATGGTAGGTTAAGTGGATTGCCTGGCGTATGCTAGATAAAAGAAGCACAAGGATTTATAGGAGGCTACCAATCCAATTTGAAGATAATTAAGTCAAAAGTGATATAATAAATATACTTATATTCAAATGATAAGAAAGTACCTATGTAGGAAAATAAACAATGTAACTATTTGATAAAAGTTATGGCATAATGCAAAAATGTACCAAGGTTAGGCCAGAGGGTTTGGGTAGGGTCTATAGATAGGTCATAATACAAAAGAAGGTCTACTAGGTGTGGGTAAGGCTAAAATGATAGACTATTATTTTTTTCTAACAGTGACTAGTCACAGTTAGGGTGAGTGGCAATAATTATCCTAACTAGTGATGGTTACATGACTAATGATAATTGTTATAAATAGTGATGATTATAGTAATTGTATATGATTACTTGTGGGATAATGGGTAAAAGGATGAAAGGAAAGTAAAGAGACGCTGATGATTAGAAAATGGGTGAAGTAAGGGATTCTAAGGGTATATATGGGTGTGTAGGTGAATAGATCAAGATAGCAAATTGTGATAAAGGGTGGAAACACCAAAAACAAAGGAAATATACATGTATGATATCAAGTGGATGATAGTTTAAATCTAAAGAAAGTTAAATAGTATAATAGTAATCCTACCCTTAAAAGTCACATGAATAGAGATTCATGATCTTGGATGCATGCATAAAGAGAATAAGAGAATTTGGAAGTAAATTTTTGGATCCATAACTCTCCCAAGAGCCCTATATTTATAACACAAAACTACTAAGGAGAGGGAATCTTGAGGGAAAGTTGTTAAGTTGGGAGGGGATGAATTTGATTATTTTTATTCATCCTTAAAATCTAGTTTTAAAGCAATTTTCCATTCTGGAGGATGTTTATCTTGAACAAAGATGGAGCTACTTTAAAAGATTAAGGGAAGTTTATGACCCTAACCATCAATGGTTATGATGACCATTGATGGTTACCCTAACTAGAAATGGTTGAGGGGTCACAATTAAATGGGTAAAAATGTCATGAATGAAGTAATGTATTTTGGAGGCTTTTTGACATAAATCTAGTAAACTAGGTGGTCCACTAGATGAAGAGTCAATTAAGGGTCCATAGGTCAAGGCAACACTAAAAACTATCATGGTGCAACTTTCAAGTGTCTACAACTAGTCTATGTAGATGATATCATATTTAGTGTAAATAGTTTGAACATGACCAAGGCCTTTGTAGAGGAGATGAAGTCATAATTTGAAATGTCTATGATGGGAGAACTATCCTTCTTTCTTAGACTTAAAATCAGTTAAGCTAAAAAGGTATGTTTATTTCATAGAACAAGTATATAAAAGATATTTTAAAGAAGTTTTAAATGGAATATTGTAAGGATGTAAGTACACATATGGTTATAGGATGTAAGTTAAGCAAGGATTATGAATCTTTAAGAGTTAATTAAATAAAATATAGATCAATGATTGGGAGTTTATTATATACTACTACCTCTAATCCTAACATCATGCAAGTAGTAGGTCTTGTGGGAAGATTTTAAGCATATCATAAGGAAATTCATCTACATGTATTCAAGAGGATACTTAGGTATCTAAAGGAAAATATGGAGTATGGAGTGTGGATTATGTTACCCAAAGAGTAATAAGTTTGATTTAGTAGCCTATATAGATGCAGATTAGGTTTGGAATATAAATGATAGAAAGACCACTAGTGGAAGAACCTTATTATTAGGTGAGTGCCTAGTCTCATGAATAAGAAAAAGTAACCGTCAATGGATTTATCTACTTGTCACATTGAGTACATTGTAGCAGCTTCATGTTGCACTCAGGTGGTGTGGATGAGACAAACCTTAAGAGACTATAAAGATGAGTTTGATGGCTCTAGTCCTATTTTGTGTGATAATAATAGTGCCATAAGTGTTTCAAAGAATCTAATCATGCATTTAAGAACCAATTAAATTCTTATAAAATATCATTTTTAGACAAAATGTAAGTGAACAAAGTATTAAACTTTGATTTATGTCTACTAAGGATCAGATTGTAGATATCTTGACTAAGCCTCTTCCAAAGGCTACTTTTGAACATTTGAGAAAAAAAATAGGTGTGATTCCTAGTCCTAGAAGACACTAAGCAATTAAAATGCGTAGGGGGAGATAATGAGGAGGTTCTTTATCTCTAAGATTAGGAAAGAAATGCACAAGATATGAAGTCAAAGGGGGAGTCATATCAATTTGTTAAGAATAAGATGTTTGAGGTATGCATTAAGATAGGGGATATTGTTGATATGATCTTTTATTACTATTTATTGATTTTTGTTTTAGATAGTTATTTTTCATTAATTTCAAAGGGGGATATTGATCTATATAGGGGAGATGTATCCTAGTGAGATAAGCTTCTTTGAATGATTACCATCAATGAGTAGTTGCCATCAATGACAAAGAGGGAGATTTTTGAGAATGTGTTGTACGATATGCATGGATTTTTCATTGGTTTCATTAAAGTTTCATTGGTGTCATTCTAAGTTATCTTTATTTTTCTTAAGGTTGAGTTCATGAGCCATGTGCTTGAGAGACCTATTGTGAAGGTATAGACTTAGTTACATGTTGAGGATAATAATTTGAGGATTCTGATAAGTAGTTTTTCATTTTTTGAGCATGGTATGAGGTAATATGACATGATTATGAAGTTTTGAGATCATTATAAGTGTCTTCAAGGTGTATTCAAGGTCTAAGTGTAACTTACAGGTTTAGGCCTAGTGAGAAAAGAGACCTAGCTATGGCCTAATGAGGGGTCAATATTAGTTTCCAAGGTGATAGATATCATGAGATAATTATAAAATATTTTAAAGGTTATTTAAAGTGTGTTTACCAAGTTTTAGGTAAAATTATAAAGTAGAAAGCATTAAATGTTATTTTGAGGTTTTTGTGTGCATAAAATGAGGTATCACAAACCTGAAAAGGATTTTCTTATGCTCATTGGAATGTGATAAATTTACATGAGACCCTAATAAGTTCATGTAATTTGGGTAAGAATCCTAGATCATGTTTCCAATCATTATTTTATGGATTAAGGGCCCAAGATTTATGAATGATCGTTAAGATTATAAGGTGGTCTTAACCCTATCTAAAACCCTAACAATGACCTGATATGGAAAATATTGATAAAAATGGATCAAAATGAATTGGATAACATATTTATATTATTGGATAATGTAGAGGACCCTACTAGGTACCTCCATATGGTATTGGTATGTTAGAAGAGTGAGTGGAAGCTATAGGGAACCCCTTAATTCTCATATTTTTATGTAGTAGGTAGGGTTGAATAGGTTAAAGCATGAAAATTATTGTAAAATTATGTTTGAGACCTTTATTTTGTGTCCAAATAATTTTTTGAGTAGGTTAAAAACTTCAAATATGCTAAACTGGTCATGGAATTTGGCCTATCACTAAAAATCCCTAGTGAGGAAGATAGTGAGAAAACTGGGCAGAAGTGAGAACGAGATTAGGGATGGGTTATAAATTATTAGGGACATATCCAAATTCATTCGGTTATAATTGAATACCTATAACACATATCCATAATGGATAAATTTATTCAATAAGCTTGTGTATGGAAAAAAATTGATCTCAAAATGACTTATCTAACATATTGAGGTCTATGTATAGTGAAATCATGAGATTGGTCTATAAGACCAATAATGCTATGTGATCCTATAATATATTTATTTTAAGTTAATATAAGGATATTTTATGATCATATAAAACCATTCTAAGATCATGAAAGTTAATCTATAGGTGTTTTAAGTCAGTGTTTACATGACTGTGTTTTGGAGCATCAGGGTATTTTTTTGTGTGTTAGTAAGATTAATGCTCTTAAGTCATTATGCATAGATTTGAAGAATATAATTAATATTAAGTTGTTATATATGTCCCATAGGTTCATTATAATATATTTATTTTCATTATAAAATCCTATGAAGGTGTTAAAAGTGAAAGTTTTTTGATTGGGTTTTGAATCCTGTTTGCAATTTTGAGTAAGCATATGGAAGTTACAAGTTTGAGGTATTTTTCCCTATATGGTAAATTATAATGGACATTGGAATGGACATAAGGTCATGTGGGTTATATAAATTTTATTTTTTATATGTTTATGTGTAAAATTTTATTTTATACTTGAGATATTCAAAGTAGACTTTTTGGTAGTGAGAAGGCCTAATTGTGAGTAGACCTAATGGTGTGGTTCAAAGAGTGAAATGAGCTAAATGGTGCTGGGGAATTAAGGTGGTGTTATAAGGGATATAATTTAATAATTTTTTAAGTTTTTAATATATTTATGGAATCTCAATATGTTCCAAGGTGGTCAAGATGAAATGTGCGCCTTGAGAAGGCCTAATTACATTAGGTCTCCTTTAGGCCTAATGGTGGTTTTGGTCCTTATGAGTGGTGATTGACCTGTGTAATGGTTTTTTAATTTTTATAAACATATTTTTTGATCTATTCAAATGGTTATACAAGTATTTATATGTTTTTTTCCAACCAATATATGTAAAATCAAGAGTCAACTTCAAAAAGAAGATCTAATAAAATTAATTTGAGCTAGTTAGAATATTGAGTGAATGAACGAATGAAATAAAAGTTTGGAAACTAGGTATAGGGTTTTAATATCATAATATATGTGTGTTTATTATTTCATGAAATTATAAAAATTATTTTATAAATAATGAGAAAGGTGATATGACCTAATTCAGTCAGGAAGAGGGCTAGATGAGCGAAGAGGCCTAATAGGTTGTTTGAGAGGTATAAGAGAGTGTAAAGAGAAAAATAAGGTGTCAATCATCATTTGAGAAATAAAAATGTATCCAAATGTGATAATAGGTTATAGGTTACTAATTTGGTGTTGATTCACCTAGGTGGTTAGTGCCTTCTTGCAAGTTGGTGCTTTCTAAAGGCCTAGTTGAGTTGGTGTTTGACTAGTGTGGGGTTGGTAACTCACTAAATCTTGATTCATTGCTTATATGATTATATTCCAAGTTATTTGTTAGTGGGGTTTATCCCCCATTATTTTTTCCCACATATCTCTTATTTTCATGTGTTATGTTCCTTCTTAATACTCATATGAATGGTTGCTTATGCATTGTTATATCTCTATATTAGTTTGAATGATTAATGAATGATGAGTGGAATTGAAAGAAAAAATTATACATTGATTCACCTCCACCCTATTATTAGTTGTGATTCCAATAGTGTATATACTTTCAAAAGTGTTTCAAGGTTAGTTTTTAAGTTTCAAGTGCTTGAGAAGCCTAGTCATGGCACTACTCATAGCATGAAGAGACCTTGTGAGAAGGTATGAGTATGACGGTTTGGTGAAGTGAGTGCAAACATGCATGAATGGATGTATAAGTTTTTTTTATCATGAATTTTATGCATTTAATTACTCATGAGAGTCTCAAGGTGATCTTACATAGGTAGGATCTATAGATAAAGTATGAAACTACACTAATTCTGAACCCTACTTGGCCTAATAAGGCATCATGATATACTTTCAAGACATGCATTATTTATGGCACTATTTAATCATTATATAAGTTTATTTAGTATGTTATTGAGGTGGAGAGCACATGGAAAGAATCATGAATGTTAGTTTCAAAGTCAAATGTGATTTTTAGGTCAAGGTCTTAAGAATAAAGAGAGAAATTATGTCCTAATGAGGGGTCATGATCAGTTTTCAATAAAATTTTATATATGTGAGAGTGGACATAGGTATGATATTTTTTTCAAGAATTTTCACAAAGTTTGAGGTCATGGTTTACAAGAAAAGGTATGAAAAGTAATTTTAAGGTATCTCAAGTACAAAAAATGAAGGTATGCATACCTAAAAAGGAATTTTAGGTCTTTATTAGAATTTGTAACCTTTTCATGGGAACATGAGATATTTAGGAGAGATGGGTAATGGTACTAGATAACAATTATAGGAATTGTTTTTGGATTTAAGGGGCAATCCTTTATGAATAATCGTTAACACCAAAATTTATGTTAAACCTCTCTAAAACCCTAACAAGGACCTAATGTGAAATATATTGTTCAAAACATCATATAATTTTCTCAAATGAATATAAAATATATTTTATGTTGTATTGAACTCTTCTATGCATCTCCAGGTGTGATTGAGTTATCAAGTATGTGAGTAGATCCTATAGGAAAGTGCTAGTTTCTCAGAGATTTGTTGTAGCAGTTAGAGTTAACCAAGTCAAAGTATGAAAATCATTGGATGAATAAGTTTGATACTTTTATTTTATGTCCATGGTGGTTTATTTATAGGTTTTACCACTTAGTTATGTTAAACTAGTCATCTAAGATAGTGAGTTGCTAACAGGGCTAATGGTAGAAATAGTGAGAAATTCAAGAAACAATGGGAAGTTGATTAGGGATGTGTTATCATGAAATAGGGATGAAACCAGGTTCATAGAGATGTTTTTAAATAATTTCAATAAATTCTTGCATCTGATATAATTTTTGGAGTATAGTGATTATAGTGAAAAAGTTACTCACAAGTTGACTTATCTGGTTTAGATGAGATAATAAGATACAAGGCTATGAGATTGGTCTACAAGACCAATGCTACCATTTGACCATATTATATTTCAATATAATAATGTTATAATGATTTAAGGAGATCATATACATGAATCATAAGTCATTAAATATGTCTACATAGGTGTTAAAGGTATGAATCATCATGATTATGCTTTAAGGCAAACTAGTAGTCTGGGTAAGCAAGTTATAGTGATGGGTTTGAGGCCCTACGCCCCAAGTTGAAGTATCTAATTCACATGATGTTTTTTTTTACATTTATGTCTTATAAATTATTTTTATAATTTTTTAAATTTGGTGAAAGTGATTGAAATGTTGAAGCCAAAATGGCTTGACTGGTTTTGGTTTGACTATTTGTGTACCGAAGATAAAAAATTGGTCTACAAGACCAATATTTGACATTATACCTTATTATTTTTTTATTTTATAGTTTTATATATATGTGTGTGTGTGTGTGTGTGTGTGTGTGTGTGTGTGTGTGTGTGTGTGTGTGTGTGTGTGTGTGTGTGTGTGTGTGTGTGTGTGTGTGTATAATTATATTTTTTAACTTATAAATGGTCATAATATGTTCTATTTCATGTATTTAAGATCAATTTGTTCATGATTGGGTTTTGGAGTGTTATGGTAGTTTTGAGTGGATTATTTATAGAGAAGTGTTTGAGTCCTTTTACCATGAGTTTTGAAATATAAATAACATGGTGATGTTTTTAAGGTATGAATTTTATTTTAATGATATTTATCATCATATTTATGTGACTAAATTTTATACATGCTTCAGTTTTGTTTGATATACTTTCTATAGGTTCACAGGCCTAATTGTGAATAATGCCAATGGTGTGCTTCAAGTGGTGGTTGGAGATAAAATGTGTCATGGAAATAATATGATATTATTATGGATATATATTAGTGAAATATGAATTTTTACTACCATTTTTCATTATTAAATTTTTTATAAGGAAATCGAACGGTAATGTGTACTAATGAAGGCCTAATTAAACTATGTTTCCTTAAGGCCTGAAGAAGGATTTGGTCCTTTAGATCTATGGAAGACATAATGTAATGATTGATTAATTTTTTGGAATTTAAAAAGTCTTATTGTGTTTAAAATCCAAGTTTACAATTTTATATGTCTAACTAAGAGGTATATGAGTAATATGATTGTTTGTATATGTATAAGGAAGTTTTAGGCCTATTTGTTGTGTAGAGTAAATACAAATGATTTAACACCTTTTTGAGTAGGAGGTATTATAGATAATAAAATTAGTTTATATGAATATTAATTAATATTTTACATAGGTTTTATGTATAAAAATCAAGGTCATATGACCTAATAAGTTTGTAAGAGACCTAATTGAGCGAAGAAGATTAGAAGGTAGTTTGAGAGGGATAACAAGAGTGAGAAGAGCTAAAGAAGGTGTTCATAATATATTGGTGAAGAAACATAGAATTATAAAGGTAATAAAAAAATTTATGTGGTTGAGTTGGTGTTGATTCATCTCGAGGGTTGGTGCCTCCTTACAAGTTGGTACTTGCTAAAGCCTAGCTAAGTTGGTGTTTCGCTAGTTGGGGTTGGTGTTCCATGTGAAGTTGGTTATTCACTAAATTTGGTGTTTGTCTTATAGTACTATAATCAATTTTTAGATATCAATGGGTTTTATTCCCCTTGATGTTTTCCTAAATATGTGATGTTTTCTTATGTTTCATGATTATGTGGATAGATATTTATGATTTCTAAATCTATATGCTTCTTTAAATGGTTCATGATTTCTTAAGTGAAATTGATAAGAAAGATTTTGAAGACTTATTCACCCCCCCCTCTCAATAATTTTACTTCCAACATAGTATTTCACCTTGATATACATTTGCCTATACTCATGCAAGGGGGATTTCTTTTTGAGAGAAGCTTCTTGTTAAGGGTTTGAAGATATATTGTAGAGTTTATTTGCAGATATAATTAAACATGTATAAGACTATGAGTTAACATGAAAATATTTGAGGAAATAATATTTTAATGAATATCATTTATATTTTTGTGCTTTTATCATTTTGTGTGTCATTATAATTTTTTGAAGTTAAAATCAATAAAGATCTATTTTTTTAACAATTATTTTCATATTCCACTATGTAACTTTTAAGTTGCTAGGTCTAAGGCATATATTAACTAAGGCATATAATCATAAATACATCAATTTAACTTGAATAATTTTTAATCTTATGCCAATTTCATGATTCATTATTCATGGATGTTTTTTTCTCTTAACCCATATTGGAGATGAAATATTTGAGACACATAGTTTTTGATTGGGTATCTAGATATGTATTATTTAGTAGTATACTAAGTATTTTTAGCATGTGAAATGTTATCTTCAAGTGAAGTGACCTTTATAGATAAGGTTTAGACTTATTTTTATAAATTATATATAAAATTCATTATAGTAAGCATATAATGTGTAGAAAAAGTGTAAATTTAAATAGGTTCATTCAAGGTTTAAGCCTTATCATTAATGGTAGCACTAGGTACACTACTTTTCATGGGTTGGAAAGATATAACTTTATAACCATAAACCCAAGAAATTTTTTATTCAATAATCATGATATATGTGTTACTAAGGGAAACTAATAATTCTTCATATATAACAACATCCTGAGTTTCATTGTGTTTTAATTCATCACTTTTTCTACTTCTTTGTGTTGTGATAACATGTACTTTTGTTTCTAATATAATATTAGGGTAAATAATAGGGGAGGTTTTTTGGATATCACTAACATGAGGTCTTAGGGTAGGAGGAAAAAAGAATCATACATTCCCTTTCCCTTTGAGTAATAATTAGAAGGATCTGAGATTCAACATTCATGGACTATGTGTTACTAAGGAGATATAATATTTCATCATGTGTAATATCATCATTAATTTTATTGGTTTTTGATTCATCACTTGTATTTGTCTCAAATATAAATGCATTATATAATCGATAAAAGAAATACATAATAGTCAACACCATGACTATAAATAGTAGGTATAAATAGTTTTGATCCATGATTACAATCTTGAGGGTGTATGCATGAAAAAGATAAATTTGACAAGCTATAAATAAATAATTAACCACCTAGATAAAATCATGAGCAATATAAGGAAATAAAATGAGGTTTTAGATCAAATTATATTAATTAATGGATGAAATCAATAATTTATCTAGAAAATAAATATATCCTTTATTCATTAGACCAATTTTATTAAATAAATAGAAAACCTAATTTTATAAAATTGATATGAACTTTTGGGGGAAAAATACTTTTTTTAATAAAATCAATTTGACTGATAAAACCCTCTAAGAGTTTTAAATATAGAGTCATTTTAAATCAAATATCATTTGAAAATGTATGAAGACAAGAAAAAACTATAATAAGAGAAACCTTAATAGGATAATAAACATGCATCCCTATGTGAAATGGTAAAAATCATATTTTCTCACACAAGAGTGGGAAATTATAGATTATACCTAAATTTCAAATCCTAATAGAGGATAAATATCAAACTTTGAGAAAATATGAAACCCTAACATAGAAGAAACCTAGGGTTTTTAATGGTTGATTCAATGCTCAATTCGATTAGAATGTTTTACTTATTTTGGATTGGGTGCCCTAGAATAATATAAAAATATGGCTAATTTATATTATGTAAAATATTTAAATAACATACAAATTTAAATTAAGAAATGGATAAATAAGATATTGCACTTAGATGATTTGAGCTTGACAAGGAGAAATAGGAAAGTTGTACTTAGATAATTTATATATTTTATTGTTTAAAATAATTATTCTTGATTTTGAGTTCTTGAAAATATTATTTATATGTTTTGTGACTACTTAGATAAATAATAGTGGCTTAAAACCCTACATAGATGTTGTTGGTAACATTGATACCCTTATGGTGACTAGTATTATCATAGTTCTACCTATAATGTCCCTATAGGTTGTGTTGTTCATAACTCCTTAAACCCCTACACCTACAACTATATATGCTTCATGTGAATTTCTTCACCTTAAATCCTATGCATTGGTCTCTATTTTACTTCTCTTTCCATTGAAACCTTAATCACACTTTCAACCACAAGATGACTTTTAAAAATGGGTAATATCCTTAGGTTGGACAACTCTAACCACTCCCCACTGAGTGATTGAGTGTTTACTACATTTTAATACTCTGAATATGGATCACACTACATGTAGTTATCTTACCTCTATGTGTGTGCAACATTTTGATCAATATAAAATGTAAGGCAATATTTAGAATTCAACACTCAGATCCATGCAACTTTGACTTGTGTGTGTATTTAGACTTTACTCTAGGGATAATCCTTTGATATTTTTATGTATTTATGATAATGTCTCAAGAAAGTTTTAGTGGATTTCTCATGTAGTGATCAATTAATTTCCAAGTTATCTAATTGTGACCAAGTGAGTATACCTTAAGATTTATTTTTATTTATGGCTAACTCTCTATTATTTTATACTATGGCCAACCCATGAAACATGTCTAAGTATATATAATTTATATTTCTAAATTTTAACATCCATTGTATGCACTTGGAAACTGTCAATAGTAGTAAACACCTATTGTAAATTATTATTATCTAGCTATTATTTGCTTTATCTTAGGAGTGAAAATTAGTGATATGAGATATGGAAAAGGTCTATATAGGATTATATAATGTTGTTTTATAGGTCGTTTTGATCCTCAATAGTTATATCTAACAAAAAGAGTTGGGCAAGATAATAGATGGATAGACAAATAAAGTGAAACTATTTACAAGTGTCAAATGTGTATGTAATGTCCAAATATGTCAAAGTGTGCCAAATTTGATGTTTTTAAAGTGTCTAATATAAAATTTATGTGTATATAGTATCCATTTTATAAATTATATAGTATATATTTCACCTTAATACAATGAGCCTCTTAAAATAGTGTTTTAGTTTTGACATCTTTAAATATATGCATCAATTCAATGATATCATTAGGTTTTTATATGAGATACTTTATAAAAAATGTAAGGTATTCAACCCTTGATTTTTCATCTAAGGAATCTTGGTGAAACTGATCTATTTAATTGTTATTTTTATTTTGATATCTGTTCACATCATTATCATTGAAAGAAATACCGTTATCACTTGCAATTGAAAACACAACTTGTGGGGACAACACTAACTATATTTCCAAATTCCATTTTATTTTTCAAGTAAGATATGGATTAAACCAATGGAATTTTAGTAAAATAAACATGGGAATGTTTAATTATAATAAGATATCTCGTATGGATCTTCCATTCAATAAAAATTTATGTAAGAAGAAAAAATAAAACATTAGACCCACACCCTATAAATATACTAGTGTTTGAACAAACTTAATGCAAAAATTGACCTAGGGTTTAGAGTAACACATACATGAGCTAATTATAATATAATTTTAAATAATTCAATTGAAAAAACCATATATAAATATTGTTTACCTTAATAAAATCATATTTATCATAAATGAATTAATACATAACCTTAAAATGCAAGGCAATGTAGATTCACCAAAAGATGAACCCCTAAGGGCTATAACAGAGCATGCATTCACCAAAATATTTTATGGGATATTGGATTTTACATTAAAAATTCAATACTTATATCCATAAAAATTTAATTAATCATAATCAAATGTAAAATAGTAAAATCATAGTTAACAAAGAATCTAATACTAGACCAATAAGTGACAAAAAAGGTTTATAAAAGTAACTTAATTTTTTAGGAAATCATAGAAACAATTATAAAATTATAACAGTAGAAACATGGTTTTTTTATTAAGATAATACAAACCCATAAACAATTGTGTGACCTATGCACCTCAGTATAACCATATATTCCTTTGTTTAAAGTTACTAGGATTATAGAAAACACATTTTTTGGAAACAATGTATAGACAAAATCTAATTTTATGAATGTTTTCATTACATCTACAACTCTATAAACCTTGATTATTATTATGAATCTTTATGTCAAAATATGATAAATTTATGTTCTTATTCAAACCCTAATAGGGTATTTTAACCTATGAATAATAAAGAAAATGATTTTTAGGCCTATGCTTGGGGATATATGGTTTAATGCACTAGCTACCTATCAAGCCCATTAGTGGTACAAAATATTAGTTTTAACACATGAAGTAAAACTAAATTTATCCAAGAATTATAATTTAATGAACATGTGTTGCTACAATGATATTCAATGCTTTAATGAATGTTTAATACTTAATATAATGCAGTAGTAAATGTTAGATGTTATTTTATATTTCCTTGTATTTTTTGGTTTCTCTCTCTATATGCTTGAATTTATTTCCTCATTCACTTCATTTTAATAAACTAAATTATATATGTGTATTCATGTACCTATTAAATTTAAATTAGGATCTTATTGGAATTCAAGTCCAAAAATTGAGTGGAAAAACTAACAAGACATGACACACAATCTTTGGTAACTCTTAATGGGTGAGAAGGATCCACACCCCAAAAATGTACACTGTAAATTTTATATCTCTAAGAGCATACATTATAGGTTTTTAGGAAAACCTCTAGAAATAGATGAAAACTTGGAGGGAGGAGAGAGGATTAAGGAGAGAAAAAAAGGAAGACAAAAAAAAAATAAACACATAAAATATAGAAATAAAACTTAATCCAAACCAACAAATGAAAAAATATACATAATATAAAAATAATATAATTTTATAACTAATAAATACATAAAGACAACTTTTAAGTGTTTACACCCAATTAAAAGTAAATGTGTATGTGTGTCAAATTTAGTTGAAATTAATTTATCCATATTACACACCCAAAGTCATCTTTTGTTTTTAAATATATCAAAAATCTATACCTATATGTTTTTTTCTCCCATTATCTTCATATCTATACTTTAATGTGTTTTTAAAATTAACAATGTCTTAACAAACAAGGCCATAACATTTCACCATAGCTATGGGTAGTTCTAAAAAAGATATAAATACACTACAAATATTGATAATGAAATGGTGGTTATGAATTCAACATTCCCTTTATATTATTGGATGGATCATCACAAAAAAAAAATATTGGAGACCATATATTTACTATTAAAATTTATCTAGTTTTGGACTACTAGAAAATTTCCCTTTAGATTGAAAAATATGTGAAAATTTTAGTAAAATCAATAGAGTCATGTTTAATCTTTCATGGCTAAAAAAATTGTCCCAAAACCCATGTATTTTTTTTAAACGTAATACAAATAAGTTACTTATTAACTATAATTACTAAGTGATTTAGCTGTTATGATTCATTTATTGAACAATTAATATGTGAAACATACAAATACTATGTGAGTTGTTTAATTCATTGACTTTCCACCACAAGGCTTCCATAAGAAGTGCATTAACAAACATAGTAGAACAAGATTAAAATTGAATGAGGATTTAAAATATGGATTAATAATATAAATATAATGTTTTGAATCATTTGACTAATTCAATAATAATTTATTGATTAAATAAAATAATAAAGTATTCAATATACATCTTGAGTCATCTTGCATAAAGTAAAATGAAGTGAACCAAGATAATTATTACCATTATAAAAGGGTTACCACTCAAGGGTTCACTAATGAAGAGACTCAACCAACATAATATGAACCCTACTCTCAAAGTACACAAATACTTAACCTAGCATATGAACCTAGATGCGATGCCCCCATTGTAACATATGTAGCCTTCATATTCAATCCATGTAATCAGGGTTTGATGTAGTTCTCCTTTCACTTGTGATGGGTTTCCTTTGCAAGACATCATCACTAAGACAAGGTTGGCACTATGAGAAAATAAGGAATCTAATATGTCACTGAAGAGATCTTCTAAATCTTTAGGCATCTAATATAAAATAATACAATAATATCAACACATTAGCTTAATATGAAACAACTAAATGACACAAGTATGTGTTCTTACCCAATAAATGATACATAATAATATAGTCAAGATTCCAACATGATAAGGAACCAATGTTTCATTGATCCAACAAGACCAAATTTTAGTAATCTATGGCTTATGCACAAGAGAGGGTCAAGAGGAATAACAAAAGGAACCCATGTTCCTATAATCTAACTAGAAAAGACATCTTAGCACTCTTTAATACCCTACTCAGATAAAATCCATATACTAAGCATAGATTCATCTACCACAAAGGTCAAAACATATAAACACAATTAACTTATAAGAGGCACAATAAAAGTCACAACCCATGTCCAACTAAGGTCTAAACTACTATACAACTAAGTATATCATGAATCCAACTAATTATAAATTTATCATGCATAAGGAGAACATCCTAAAAATTTGTGATATGAGTATTATGTTTAGCATGATGGCATCTAGCCTCTACCAAATAGTCACATGAATAAGATTTACATAGTTACCCCTTTTAGTACCATTAAGACCCCTATATGACCCAAACACATCTAAGAGTTATCAAGAGATATAATGGAATTACATATAATAAAACATATGTGTGAAAAGATTATTTAGTCTAAGTATGAAAAAATAATCCATATTCCAAAAGTATGTTCATAGTCAATTTATAAGAGGACACCTTTTTGACCTAGCAAGGTGTGACTAGGGCCAAAGTTAAAAGTATGTTATAACTAAAATAGTATAATATAGTCAATGGATAAATTAATTTTGTTAAATATGAGCTTACACAAACAAATAATATCCAAAATTAGATAAAACCCACCAAATATAAGTTGGGTTAACTAAGTACAATACCACTCTTGTTTTTATCTAAAACAAGGCCAATAAATTTTTCCAAATATAAGATCTTATTCTTTAAGATATAATAATCACGTTTAATACATAGTATTTTTTTATTGTAAATAAAACTAATAATTTGATCAAGTGAATTTATTCGATTATAAAATTAAATTCTACATAAACTATATTTGGAATCATTTCATTAAAAATAATAAAACTTGTGATAAACTTAGATTACTCTTTCAATGATAATTTAAAGCTATTATAATTTGTTTTCAACTTTTAGGTTTTAGGAATACCTTTCCTAGGTATTTTATAAATGTCGATTCTAAATTGACATTGGAAATTAGAAAGAGGTAAAAGGAATTTTGCCCTAATAAAAGTCTCAAGGAGTCAAGCAAAAATAATGATTGCAAAAGGGAGTAAAATTTTATCTGAGTTTTGAACCTATATATTTTTATCCATGAAGAATTATTTCCAAGTCTTATATATATATTTTTAAATGTACATATTTAATTAATGTCAAAACCAAATTGGATTTGGGAGTAAAAGGAGAGTGATTATAAAAGTAACACATTCAACTCTAGAATAAGACATCTATAATTTTTTTCATAATCTTAATTCCACTTCCAAAAGTACATTATATCCATATTTTGGATCAATTAATAACAACTTAATTTAAATAAAAGTATTAATTTAGTTATGTAAATTAATTTTACATTATCTATTGTTATGTGTAAATATAATAAATTGTCTTAAAAAACTATAAATATATATTGAATAATATTTAAAATAATAAAACTATGTTAACTTAGAATGAATGCACATAATATAAATAAATATTCAATAGATTTATATTTATAATCAATGTTATTTGCAGGTGAGAAATGATCCAAGGTGGGTTTAAAGACATCACTAAATGAGTTGTCTGACTGATCTTTGTTAAGATAATCTCTTGTGTAACCACAAACCATAGAGACTTAACATCCAAAGGGAGATTATTATACACTAGAGGTCACATAAATCACTATGTAGGAATAAAAATGAGCAAGAAATGATCACTAATGGACCACCACTTACTTATATTACTAATTGTGTTAAGGTTTAGATTCATCCCATAATAACATCTTATATAACTTATCAAATACTTATAATTACTCATTAAATAATTACATGCTTGGTGATTTTAAGTTAGGTGATTATAAACTTGGTGCTAAATACAATATAGGCTTAAGTAAAAAATAAATTATGGATAGATTATCTAACACAAAACTACAACATTTGTATCCTCATTTGTCTAATTTTAGTTTGTAAGTTTGTTCTCATGGATGTTATTAAAATATTTCATCAAGTTTAATTTATTTTATCTTTATGTAAATACACAAGTTTAAATTCTAAGCATTTGCTTATAACCAACCTTAGTTTTTCTAGTTATAACTTACTAAATTTATACAATCAAAAGCCCCCAAAATTTATTTTTCTATAAGATTTCAATGAATTAGATCTATAAAGCCATGATGTTTGAATTTGGATAATTACCCATAAATAAGAATGTGTATTTATGGAAAATTAGGAAATCATGGATTTCCAACTACATTGGTTACTTTTATAATATGTCTTTTAATTACCCAAGGAAATATCTAAAGTGAGTTGGGATATTGGTGGTAACTTGACACCCCCCTTTTGGAAAATTACACAAAAACATCTCATATCAATTCAAAAAGAAAATCTTTTAATAAATATTTAGGGTGGGTAAAAATCATGTTAAATCATTAATGAAAGTTATATCTAAGTATGAAACCATTCATTTTTCAAACCAAATGAAAACATCCTTTTTAGAGTGTTATATCCCTGAGTCTAACTGATAAAATTCTAATTGAATTATGTCTTATAAGGGTGGTATTCATCATTATTAGGCTACTCATATCGTAAACTCACATGAAAATTCACCCTAATAGTGAAACTACCTAATTTTTAGTTGATTATTATAACATAATAAATGCATCTTAATCATATCTCACACATTTAATAACCCAATAAGCTTAAACCCATGAACTACATAAAAAAATTACTCCAAAGGACCACAATTATAATGTATTCAAATCAGGGGGATAATAAGGCTACATTATTAGTGAAGTAACATTATGATTACTCTAATAAGTAACTTTCACTCTTATCTTATTATCCTAACATTATAAAATAGTTTATCAAAACTTCACAAAATGTAAAAAATAAATAAATTATGTACTTCAGTCATCACGATATGATAATATCTAAAATTCAAATAAAAACAACCTCTCAAAAATGACAAGCCATATACAAATAATAACATATCTTTAATGTTTCTCCTATTTAGTTCATAACTTAGAATTAATGACCATAAAAATATAATAAAATGATAAAACAAAATAAAATAAAAATAGACATGCTTGGGATATTTTTCATTATAAAATTGATAATGGGTAGATGATTTCATTTGGTAGGTGCCCTCTATTTTCCATATATGAAGATCATTCAACTGGTTAACTTAAAACCATGATATTTGCATCGTTGTGGATCTATTTATCACATGATCAATAATATTTCACACAAACACACATCCTTATTGAGCCTTGAAATTTTCATGAATTAGTTAAAATCCATAATATCAATTAGCATTAAGTGAAAAGGTTGTAGATATTATTCTGACATCTCCCCATCTATTATAATCTTAAATTTTTTGAACCTTTAGAGGATACCCAAGAAATAATATCACTAATATCTCTATTAAATAATTTGAGTCATTCAATCAATTATCCATGGAATAAAACCTAACAATTATCAAGAGCACCCCCAGAAGGATTTTTAGATACCAATTTTAAATTCATCTTAAAAGAATTTAGATCATGTCATAATCCCCTTTTTTCACCACTATCACTTCCAAAGTCCTACTACCACCTAGACATCCCACTAATACTTGTGACTCCCTTTTCCATTTATGATATATCCCTCCTCCATCAAGATGTTTGCCAATAAAATAAATAATTGATTTTAAAATATGTGAGTGTGTCCATCTCAACCACTCCAATGGATTATAATAATTAATCGTAATGGATTAAAGCTTTATCAATAAGTAAGTCATTAAAATAAATCTATATCAATGATATGGCTGTCATAAGCTAATCACCCCAATTTTTATATTAGTATTATGATAACTAGTTTAAAACAAAATATTTTTATAAATTATATAACTGATTAAGTTCATATATATTTATTTGAATAATAATAATAATAATAATAATATCATTATTATTGTTATTATTTTCTATCTCATATAAATAAGAGAATATATATAGACTATCACAATTATATATATTTATGAGAAAGTTTATAATATCAATCATGAGGATTTTATATTGGATTTTTCATAGCCACATTGATTCAAAAATGTATTAAAATATTATTTGATTCATGTATACATAAGATAAGAGAAATTAGTCTCGATAATTTATTGTATTAGGTTTAAAAAATGTATCACATGCTAAATACATTGTAATATACAACTTGTAGACACCTAAAATTGGCCACCAATGGCTCAACTAGACTTTAGATTGATTCTCACCAACCTTTGTAAATTAAGCCTAAGAATCACTAAATGTACCAAATGTGCTTGTGTAATATTTATCAAAGCTCAAAATCCCATTGAGGTATACCTAATTGGGGTGTCTAACCATAAACAACAAAAACCTCTCACTGATTCATCTCTAATCAATCTACAACATCACAACATGTAATTTGGCCTATTGAAATATAAAATGGAGCAAGTGCACACATGAATTAAATCAAATCTTACAAAATGATAAAAATACTAATTATAATTAATTAAAATACAAAATAAAATTACCTATCTATTTAAATTATCCTTGAGCAATTAAAGAAATTCTAAAAAAGGAAATTTAAAAATAAAAAATATCCTAGGAATTTGTAATTACATTTTTGTGAGTTGTCAAATATCCTAAAATATCTCACCCATGCCTATTCATTGTAAATCATGAGGTTTTGACACCTTTTAACTCTAATGGGGTTAATTAACTTACTAAGGCTAGGTTTGAACCCGTTCTAAGATCTAACTACACCTTAACTCACCTTGAGTTGGGGTTAGTTTCTAAACCTATAAATACAAGCATTTACCTCTTCATTTGGAGAGCTTGGATAGAGTAAAGTTATAATGCAGGCTTTATATCAAGATTGTAAGAAATAGTGTTATAATTCCAAAATAATAAGCCAAGACATCAAGCCATATCAAGTCACAATCCAAATATGGTGCCAAGGAGAGAAGAAGGTAGCCAAAATCCATTTCCAAAGACTCTTTGAGCATAAGTTGAGAAAGACAAATGAATAAATATTTTGGAACATTCAAGGAAGTTAAGGACTTTATCATTTTTTGAATTTTAGTTATAGTTTCAATTGGTTTTTCTTCACTAATCTCCCCCTATAATCTAGGCCTAGAGATGTTATGCTTGTTAGTGTGTTTATTTCATTATTTTATGAAAACTAACAATTGATCTAACCTCCTCTCTTGAGTCAAATTTATTGATCACAAATGGCACAACTAGTGGGACCCAATGCATCCCACATACCAAGGAGACCAAGATAAATATATTAAATATTTGAATGGGTCATTAAATATATTTAAAATTGATTTTTTAACCTTTTTTTTGCCATATTCTATTTTATTTTTATTACATAGATCTACACAGAGATTGACCTCAATCAGGCATAGCTGACATTAGTTATGCCAAACCATTATTAGTTTTTCCTTAATGAGCTCAGTTGTAGGTGACCATCATCAATTATATTTTAAGGGAATACAGGGTTACAAAGCTTTAAATTTGAATCCTTTTAGCATTCCTATTTGTTATTTCTTGGTTTCATTAGATTTTAAATTCTCTACCTAACCACTGTGTTACAGGTTTTATGAATTTTTTATCTAAATTTGAGCTAACTAATGTTTTTATCTCATTTTGGTTTTGTATTTGGGTTCATAGGTGACTAACATCGGTCTTAATTTACTGATATTGGTTCTTTATAATGATCATTAGTTCTCTATGAGATCGATCAACATCAATTCCCTTAGAACAAGCATCAATCATTTCTAATTGACATTGGTCTCTATGTTTTTAAAACATAAACCTAAGATATATGTTTTAAAATTTTGTTTGATCACCATTAAAAGTGCTTCAAAGTTGGGGAAATTAACCAACCCTTGTAGATCTAAGGTGAGGATAAAACATGAATTTGTAAGTTTAGGTTAATGAACATTTTATTTTGGATGTTTAAATTTTTTTTATCTAAATCTTGTACACTTTAATTTGGTGCCTAAAATTAATTTATAAATCTTGAACATTTTATTTTCATGTTTAAAATGACTCTATAATGGCTAAGTCTGAAACATTTCCTCTTGGTGCTTAAAAATGAACTTAGGCTAAATATTGAACATTTGGGTTAAGTGCTTAAAAATGAACATAAATGTTTTTTCTTGAGTTGATTTGTGAAAATTATTACAAATTTTTAAAATATGCCAAGGGGATAAATAACTTCAAAACACATTTCAATTTGGTGCCTAAAATCAACACTTCACTTTGATAGCATTTTTTAGAAGTGTTTGTTGTTTGTTTATTTTTGAAAAATGAATAACACATGTATGTTCTCCCCCCATCTCCTATAGGAAACTTAGGTGACCAAAATTGGCTTTTAATTTGAAATTTTTGCCTAGTCTACGGTGTATAAATAATGTTATTCGGGCTCTCCCCAAAACTCATATGGTTTGGGTGATCTATAATTAACCCTAAAGTCTTTCTAGCTAGTTTTATTTTCATGTAATTTGGATTGTGAAGGGTAGTTCATTACCTCTCACAACTTATTTAGTGGTTGTTTAACCCAATAATTCATCTCTCATAATTGTAACAACCCCACTTAATGATGGGTATACAAATTATGGCATGCATACTATAAAAGCTAGGGGGTTGAGTGGTTAACCTCTTCTTTTATAATGAAGACCAAAGTTAAGTCTAGTTAACAAGGGGATTCCACTAAGTAATCCATGGATGGAATAGCTATGCAAAATAATAGACCTTTGCATAGTAATTTAACTGGTATAAACTTAATTGACATGATGCTTCTGTTGTGTTAGTTGCTCTTGGGATCAATCTAAATGGTCATAAATTGTAAGTTTTAGTCAACCCCATTTGACCAACCTTGATATGACCTAATACATTATACTTAGTTATGTTTTTTCATTTGTCCTTTATTTCTTGGTGTTTTGATTCTAAAACATTGTTTGTTTACAACACATCTAAACGAGTCTTGTGTCCACAATACATTATTTGAGGAGGCGTTATGTCATTCATTTGACATTATGCTTTAAACTTAAAACTTTATGCGAAGAATATTGTTTATGTATCACTTGATTCAAATGGGTAACATTACACTGCCCAAATCAATTCAATTTTATGTATTAGAAGTCTTTGAAATAACCATTGTCATATCTTTTGGGAGTGATAATGTCATTATATTATCCAAATTATTTCATAGACTTGTATTGTCTTGTGCCCGAGTTTCACATTATTGAAACCAAATCCATGTGCATTGTTGGAAACTTATTTTATTATTATTATGCCATTCAAATATGCATAGATTATTAGTCAAATAAATCCTAGGTTTTCCTAAGTTGAGTTAATAATTAACTTTGATCAGTTCAGATACAAACATTGATTGTTTTACTTTTAGGCCTCATCTTGCATGGGTTGATACACAAATATTTCTCTTTTGGGTTGTATAACTTAGGTTAATCATTTATCCAAATTTTAAAACTATATTTTTTGTGCCTTTATTTTAAGATAATAAGTCTATCTCCAAGTGCTTTTTGTTTAAGTACCTTATACCAATTTGATCAATTTTATATCTAAAATCACATGCTTAGTCTATGCCAAAATGTTCCATGTTTATTAGATTAAAATCATCCCATTGTTTCAAGTCTATATTTTGACACTGTGTTTGGCTAAGAGTCCTAGTACATTCCTTATTTAAGCCTATATTTTGGCATCGTGTTTGTCCTGAAGACCTAACAACCTTTCCCTTTCCTAATTTAGACCTATTTGGAGCATTTTTCGACCTAGATTTTGGCATCTTGTTTTTTATTTCATTTAGTTTTACATATTTATGTGAGACATATAATGTTAGAAATTTGATGTTATACTATTTATACCAAGTCTTAGTGTAGACATTTTAGAGATACAACACCATCTCTTTGACCAAGTTAGAGAGAGTTTGTACCTTTTATCTTTTTATACATAGATTTTCAGAGTTTGTATAACTCTAACCCTTCTTGTTATGAAACATTTTCCATTGATTTGACCATGTCTCACTATACACATAGTGGAGTCGTGTATAATATAGGATATGGAAATGTTGTCCCATAAGATGACTTTGTTCAAGACCCTTATGAATATGATGTCATTTGGGAGATAAATTCTTATCAACCTTACAATGCTCAATTATGGGAATAGAGTCAAGATATTTTTTATCCATTATTTGGTTATCATGTCTCCATACTCAGAGCAAGACCAAGAACAAATGGCCCAATACCTAGCTAGCATACTTATAGTTGTAGAACAAGTCTAATATAAACCATACTATGTTATAATCCCATTGGCCTATGATCCTTATCTAGTTGATCATCATTTCATAGTGAATAAGGATGAGGTCTTAAATATATCCACAAAGGTAGGGACTAAGTTTTTATCAAAATTTCTCCATGAAAATGTTCCAAGTCTAGAAAGAGGGCCTTATAACATGTCTTATAATTAGAATAATGAATATGCCTCTTCTATCAACCCTCAAAATATAATATTGGTGTTATATCAAGATCCTCATATGCTTGTCACACAAAGAGGCCTCATAGAAGACCACTTCATTCACATGTAGATAACATCCAGACATATCAAAACCTAACATGTAACTTTAACAATATGACCTTGTCAAATTCTCCTATTATTAAGTTAGTTCCTTCAATATGAGTCTTACTTGAGTTGACTAGCTAAGGAAATCAAGATTTATACCAATTTACATAAACTACATTGATAGGAAACATGTTTAGTACCCCAACTATAGAGGAAGTGTCTTCTGCTTCCATGCAAAATAGTTGGCCAAACATCATAGACAATACATAAGTAACATCTAATTTAGACTAAAGTGGTACAAACACACAAACAACTAGTCAATAACAAAATGTGCCTCCTTCACACTGCAAGTGGTCCATAAATGTAGTGGGTAGCAGCTTCAACCTCCAAAGCTCAAATGACTACCTCTAATCCTTAACCATTTTTTTATCACCCATCCATAAGGATTAAGTAGTCAACTAATGAACAGTGACATGCCACAACAAAATGTGATGAATGTTACTCTACCACAATAGGTAACAAGTGACATTCCATAAAAATATGAACCATCCAACATACCCATGCAATAGAGGTAAAACATCTTACCACCTAAATAGGGGGCAACCAATGTTTTACCTCATTAGGTAGTGATGAACATACCTCTTTAGTCATAGACTAACATGTTAATCAAAACCAAATGATGTCTAACCAATAGTGTACTAGTATTGGTCAGTAAAAAACATCGAATATCCAACATGCATCTACTTCCCAATAGGAATTAATTAAACCAAGAGGTTTTAATGTTCTATAAGTATCTATTAGGCAACAATTACCTTTCATGCCAAACATGCCACAAGTTCAATGACAAGGTCTTGGTTCATAAGTTCCCTTTAATCAACAAGGTTTGAATAATCATCATCATGTCCCTATTCAACCTCAGCAAGCATAATACAACCATATACCTCCACTCTAACTAAAATTTCCCCAAAAATAGTCCCATTTACCAAATCTCAACTAGAATATTGTACCATAGTACATGCAATTTTAACAATTGTACCCTAATCTGTGCATGCATATTCTTGGTCCATTCCCTAGATAATCCAACATTCCATTGAAAATACCTCCATTATACCTTGGTTAAATAAATCTACTTGTGACTACACATCCTCCACCTCAAGCCAATATTCCCACTAGTTTCCTTGCATAAGAGTTACAACAAATGAAGTATAGAATTTTCTTCATTCAAGAATGGAAGAAAACCAAGAATTTGAATTTGGATGATGTGTGTTATAACACCTTCAACATGGGTTATTTGAAAATACCATTACCTCCAGGGTAAGAACCACCAAAGTTTGACAAATATAAGTTGAAAAGTGACCTCAAGGCCCATTTGATGGAATTCTTTGTTGAATGCCAACCAGTGGCTTATAGAGACATAAATCTTTTGTTATTATTTATAATAAATCTATTAGGATAAGCCTTGGAATGGTTCCTAAAATTATCAAATAATCTATTTTTTAATTTTGATGATCTTTTAGATAAGTTCATGAAGCACTTTTGATATAATCTCAAGCATGAGATTTCATTGTTAGATCTAACACAAGTAAAAAAAAGGGTTGATGAAAGTTTTATAAGTTATCTATAATTATGGAGGGCCCTTGCAATCTAATTCACCCACAGTCTACTAGACAGGAAATTAGTTGTTGTGTTTACCAATAATCTACATAGTGAGATATCTTACAATCTAGAGTTGTAGTGTGTACATACCTTTAAGGAAATCATTGACAAAGGTTTGTTAATTTAAATAATACTTATTAATAAATGGATCATTAAAATTACCTTATCAAATTAGATCTAGAACCAAAACTAGAATAATGGCCAAAATTAGAACCAAGTCCAAGTATAAGCATTGTAACTAGCATATGCCAATATTTATGATAAACACAAGTAATTCGATCACAAAAAGAATTTTATGGGGAATAGATTAACTGAGTCATGACATGTCCATATGGTGAAAACACCATATACTTAGTCTATGCCACATATACAAACTACTCCTAACTAATAAACTCTTTAGCAAACATAACAAGCACAACATAATAGACCATCACAACAAATGTAGTAACCTATTCCTTTGAAAAACCGTATTTAATAGAGAAATGTTCCAATTAATCATGTTTTTAGTGACCTTGGAGAACCCATTGAGTCTATCTTTTACAATCTCACTACCGCTAATTTGATTAACTAGCCTATTCTGAAGCACTATCCCAAGGACCTTGACTATCTAGACTAGTAAATTCCAAATAAATTATGTGAGTATCATTGATTTAATGGCCATAATCTACATCATTATGTGAAAATTAAACACGTGATTGAGAATATGTTATAAAATGGGGAGATAACATTGGTAAATAGATTTCAAAGCTAATCAAAATTTAGGAATCTATCAAAACCCATTTATTCAACATGATAATAAATAATAATAACAACTAGTGTAATAACAACGATAACAATATAAAAAACCAAGGTAGAACTAAAAAAATTATCAAAAGAACCAACAACATCAAAATAATAAACATAACCAAGGCCAGAATGAGGCCAACAACCAATAGACTTACCATGCAATTACACATGACTACAACAAGTTTATAGGCCATATTGTAGGAGGTCACATTAACACCATCTCTATCAATCCAAGACCATATACCAATCAGATAAAACTATTGCTAATCATTCTAAATCAACCAACTCATGTCAATAATATTTCCTTGACTTGGAACCACATACAGGTGAACTAGAAAGTAGGGATTCCCACTTATAAACCTTATACTGATAACTTATTGTTAGCCTATGACTACACACAAGTGTAATGATAACCAAGACTTATCCTATCTAGTCCACCTCTATCATCAATTTTTAGAAACAATGTTCCTATATCTAATCTTAATTGTGCAATCACAACTTGGAAGTCAAAGATTACCATACTAGGCCCACAACCATCTACCACTTCACCCATCATACAACCACCCATTATAGATAATAATAATCCATTTACCATGGTACAATAAAATACATTTGATATTTTGGAATAATTATAAAATATGAATAAAAAAATCTCCATTTTAGATTTGTTACATATGTCTACTATCTACAAAAACATCTTGACAAAATTCTTTGGCCAATCCCAAGTTCTTAAAAATATATCTCTAGATAAATTTCAAGCTTTGGTTGGACACCTCGATCTAGGTCAATAATTAAGCTTCAACTAAAGTGATATGTCATCCCTAATACCATTTCATAATAATCTATTATACTTCAAAGTATTCATAATGTGTCACAAAGTGAAGTGTGTCCTCATAGATAGTGCATTAGGTCTAAATATTGTGTCTCTAAATCTCAATAAGTTTCTTAGGTACAAGACAATAGATCTTCAATAAGAAATAATCATCATCATGTCCTATGATAATGAAAAATTATAATCACAAGAATCATCATCTTACCAGTTATCATTAGGCCTTTGACCGATGATAGATTATGCCATGTGTTAGATCTCAATTTTTCATATAATATGCTTTTGGGCAGACATTGGATACATGAGATTTATGCAATCCCATCGGCATTACACCAATGTATCAAGTTATCCCATTTAGGTATGGAGGTTATTATTCTTAGAGATTTGTAGCCATATAATAATTTCAATCATTTAGAGGTTGAATGCCAAAGCTATAACTACCATTTTGCCTTGAATCTGGTTACCAAGAAGGACAAAGGGAAAGAAATACTTGTTGATTCACTAGAGGCTAACTACATTGACCTTGATACCCTTGATTCACTTTCTCACATGCTAGCTCTTGAGATATCCAATCACTATACAATCTTAGATAATGCACTAGGAGAATATTTGACCCATGATACATTCCATAGTGCCAAGATTCCATAGAACCAAAGTCCTTTGGAAGACAAAAATCCAAACCACATTGTAGGGAATGGAAAATAAAGGACAAATCTAAACTACCTAGTCTAGTACCTGTCACTTTTATATTGGCCTCTAGTTAAGAACAATAACTCATAGATGATGACTCATAGTTGTATAATGAAAAATTAGATGATTTTTATACAACCCATAAATACCCAATTCCTAATCAAATCATGGAGAAACAAGCCTATGAAGGAGGAGGCCTTGGGCCAAATCAATAGGGAACACTAAAACCAATACATATGACCTGGTATAAAGGAATATATGGCCTTGGATTTAAACCACACTGGGGTAACCCCACATACCTTATTCATATTTCATTACCAATGACTAGTGATGATGATTATAAAATTTAAGTAGACTCTGATCATATCCCTTTTGATGACCTAGCCCATACCAATTTGTTTGACACTAATTCCATTTATAACCTTCGACTAGTTATTCACCATAATACATTTCCATTATATCACCCCCAATTGATAGATTAGGGCCAACAAGAATCAACAGTGTTGATTGATGTGTTTTAAAATGATGAGACCTTCTATGATTTTATAGGCATTGGGGACAATGTTCTATTGGGATACCACAAATAAGGGTTCTCAATCAAGTTGGATCCTGAAGCCTATTTTGGAGAATGGGTGAACACCTTTAGCTAAATATAATTAAATAAAACATTGAGTGTCCAAAGTGAAAACATCTTTAAGGCACTTTTGGACTAGTGAAATATTAAAGATAAAGGTCAGTCTAGTGGTGAAAACCTATTTCAGGCACCATTAGATAGGGGTGTTTAACCTTCATCAAACATATACTAGGAGACCACCAATGATGAACTTGTCTATGGGTCTAAATTTAGTCTTGAATAACATCGAATTTTTGATTGAATCATCCAATAGTTTAAAATTGTATTTGTCACATAGACATCCTTACCCTTGGGGGATTCTGATTAATCATGCCTAGGAAAACTTGAAGAGTCAATCCTAATAAAGGACTCTGATATTGCAATCTAGTTCAAATATTTGTTGACCATTCTAGAAGATGGTTTAACACTTCTTATAAAAGATACTATAGAGGTTAACATAGGAAATATATATTATCTAAAATGGGTTAAATTAGGCATACCCCTCATTGAGAAAAAATGTGAAATATTTATATCCCTTTTGAGGGATTTTGTTTATATATTTGCATGGGCCTAATCTAACATGACTATATTGGACCCCACCTTGGTTCCACCTTGTGGTACATCCTAATTCCAAGCTTGTGAAATAAAAATTATGTAAGATGTATCCTCACATTGTTGTATTAGTAAAGAAAGAGTTGGAAAAGCTCTTGGAAGTGAGATGAATTAGGCCAACTAACTATTCTAAATGGATTTACAATATTGTGCTAGTCAATAAAAATATAGAAGGAATCCATATTTTTACTAATTTTAGATACATCAAAAAGGCACACCTTAAGGACAACTTTCCTATGCACAACATTGACATGATTTTTGACTCCACAATAAGTTATGAGATGCTTTCACTAATGGATGGATTTTTTGGCTACAACCAGATCTAAATCACACTAGAAGACCAACATAAAACAACCTCCACCACTCTATAGGGAACATTCTATTATCAGGTTATGCCATTTGGTTTCAAAAATGTAGGGGCCACCTATCAAAGAGCCATGACCATCATATTTCATGATATGATGCATGATATTATCAATGACTACATTGATGACATATTAGGTAAATCAAATACCAAATCCAATCATCTAGCAACACTAAAGAGGATATTTGAATGACTGTATGAATACAAAGTTAGGCTCAAACCAAAGAAGTGTGTTTTTGGAGTTACTTCTACTAAATTTGTTGGTTTCATTGTGTTTTTTAGAGGCATTGAAGTCAATATAACCAAAGTATGAGCAATAATAAATATGCCACCATCAACCAATTTGAAGTAGCTCTATAGTTTGCAGGGCAAGATACAATACATCAAATGCTTCATATCTCAATTGGTTGACAAATTCCATCCATTCACACACTTTTTGAAGAAAGGGGTAGAATTTCATTAGGACAATGAATGCTAGAAAGCTTTTTAGAGATTAGAGGACTATCTAGTAAATCCACCTATTTTATTACCTCTTATACTAGGAAAACCATTCCTTCTATATATGTTAGCCACAAACAAAGCCCTTGGGGCACTTCTAGCTCAACATGATGATAATGTAAAATAAGCATGTTGTATACTATTTAATTATACACTGGTCATATATGAGCATAATTATACACCCATTGAAAAAGCCTTTTTACCTATGGTCTTTACAGCTCATAAACTATGACACTACATGTTGAATAATAAGACCATGGTCATTTTAAAAGTAGATCTTATCAAGTATCTACCATCTAAAAAACTTTACAAGGCCAAATGGCCAAATGGATCATGCTTCTTAGTGATTTGGAGATAGAGTATGTTAACCAAAAAGCCATCAAGGGATAAGTTATTATAGATTAGCTTGTTAAAGAACCCCTTGTAGATACGGAGCCACTAACATTCCAATTCCTAGACAAATCCATTATGACTATCATTGAAATAACTCTTGAGGAGCAGCACTAGAAGTTGTATTTTGATGGATCATTCATAACACATGGATTAGGGGTAGGCCTTTTTTTAATTACTCCATAGGGGGATCTAATCCCTAAGTCATTCAAGATCATCTTTCCTTGTACAAATAACATGGATGAATATGAATCACTTGTTAGAAGGCTTTAGTAGGTAGTATAATGAAATATATCACATCTCAAGGTTTATAGTGATTCTCAATTAATCATCAGTCAGGTTACAAACCATTTTTAGACCAAGGATGACAAGTTGGTACCATGTAAGGCCATGGTCGACACTCTAAAACAATAGATTACCAATTTATAGTTTGAGCATATACCAAGGGCTAGTAATATAATATTAGATTCCATGCCTACCATTGGATCTCTTATTCAACATATAGATATGACAAAATATTACCATTTTCTTATTGAAAATCTGCTATCACTAACTCATGAACCATCAACTATCATAATGATCTATGATATTATAAGTCCCAAATCTAGTTGTTATTCAAACCTATATGCCTATCTTCATGACCATGTAATGCCACTTGACCTATCCCTCAAACAATCCAAAGCCTTTGTACATAATACCATACATTATACCTTACTCAAACCAACCCTATACCACCATAATTTTGATAGAAATTTTATTTATTATTTAGCTTTGGCATAATATACAATAGAATTATGGTAAGTTAACAAAGTATTATGTGGAGATTACACAAGTAGCGTAGTCCTATCCAAAAATCTCTTGCATACTGGGTACTATTAGCCAATGATGGATGTAGATGAAACTACATATGTGAAAAGGTGGGACAAATTTCAATGGCATGTCAATATGATTCATGCTCTGGCCAAGACTTTAAAACCAATGCTGAACAACATGGCCATTTTATACATGTGGCCTCAATCTCATTAGGAATATAAACCCCACCTTAGCTGATGACCATAAACATATACTTACCACCATATAATATTTCACTAAGTGGGTTGAATCTATACCCCATTTACATGACTAGAAAATAAATTTCCAAATTCATCTTCAACCATCTCATTTTCCTCTATGGTATTTCCTTCAACATTATAGATGATAATTTTATATTGTTTAAGAGAAAGGATGTTGAATCATTATGTTTTGAGTACAAGATCAAACGACATTTTTCCAGAACATATTACCCTCAAGGTAATATCCAGGTAGAAGCATATAACAAAACCATTATCAACATCCTTACAAATATTGTGAATAATGTTGGATGTCATTGACACCTTCAAATATTCCACACCCTTTGACCATACCACACTAACTACCATACTTCAATAATAACCACTACATATTCACTTGTTTAGTGTACTGAGGCCATTCTTCCCATTAAGGTTGAGCTACTTTCATTGTGCATCTTTTTGAAGCATTCCATAGATAATTAATACTATCGAGTAGATCACATGAAAGAGCTAGAGTTAATGATAAATTCATAACCATAATTAATAACCTTCAAGCATACCAAAACTAAATTTGTGGCCACCATAATTGGTGTATTATACATAGAGAATTTGATCTTGGTGATCTTGTTCTTAAATAAAACCAAAAGAATACCATGGTCAAGAAGAAACATAAAGGCAAGTTTAAACCCAACTAGTTAGGCCCTTACATCATTATTAAAAACTATGGAATGGGAGTATAAATGATTGCTACACTAGATGGGGATGAACTTGATGAGCTGATGAACATTATACACCTCAAGTATTACTTCACTTGAGAGACCTAGTGTATTGTCTATGAGACCCATTTCAGTTGTACCATAATATAAACATTCTTCTTTGTACTATACCATTATATAAATTTGTCACTATACCATGCCATTATACATACCTTTTTTATTGACCAAGTTATTTCATACCTTCGTACCCAACCGTTTGACTTTGGTTCCATTCCATTGGTTCCATGGCCATTTTAGCATGAAGATTCAAATTAGTTTTAGTAGTTGTTTCAAGTATTCCATATAGAAGTTATATTTTTCGAGTAGTATGATAGTGGTTTGGAAATTTCATCCTTTATTTCTTGTTTCATTCTATACCATGTGGGCCTGATTATAATTGCCTTTAGGAAAATTAGTGTCCTATCGTCATGCTATTAATTATAACCACCTATGGTAAAATTAGTATCATTGGTATATGCCATTATTTCCTAGTTATAACCACCTATGGGAAAAATAGGGGCACCAATTAATTATCATGCTTTGAAATACCAACTTACCATTCCTATATTGTATTATTCTATTTTCCAACTTTGTATATTTTGTTTGAATTGGATGCTACACTAGTTAGATTCCTCTACTGTAACTTGGAGCTATAGTAACATGAGGTCCCCTCCTAAGACAATGTAGGTAATGTTTTATTCACATTGAGGTCAACTCAATCACCCCATTTTCCATACTCTCTACCATTATATGAGTAATTTAAGTTTGAACACTCCCTCTATTTTTTGGTCTTGTACCATTTAGTGTCTCATCATTCTCAATCAAGTTGAGATATGTAAAAAAATCCATAAAATCCCCCCTAAAACATTTGATCTCCTATCCAAAAAATGCTTCAAAAAATAGTGCTAAAAACATTGACCACTTCATTGCCTATAGGATTCTAAGAGTTCACTAAATCAAAATAGACCACTTATCATTTATTTTCCCCATCCTTATTGGCCTTTTATCCCATGTTATCATCTTTTTTTAGCTCATTCCTACATTGTCATATCACATCCATCCCATTTTTATTCTCACCATTTTCTTCTATCCCATTTTCTAGGAGAACTTCATTTAGCCTAAAGTTTTTATTGGATCTTTCATTTATGGAACTATGTAGACAATGTCCACTTACATAGTGCATCTAGAGACATCTTAACTACCCCCTTCCTTTTCTTCTATTCCCCTCATTTTGTTTGTTTGTTTCATTGTCTCCTCTTGTCTCAGGGTAATATTTATCATCTTATTTGTGTTGTATTATTTTTACTAACAATATGATTAACTATTATTTATTTATTGTTTCTCTTTGTTTTATTTTCTTTTTTCTTTTCTTGGTGTTTTGATTATTTGTTTTTTTTTTTTATTATTGTGCCTTGATTTAGTCTATGTGTTCATTGGGTGATTCCTTGCACATTACTATTGAATCCATCCATATTCATATGTCAACATTATCATCATGGTTTTTATCATTGGTGAATTGTTTTCAATTTCTTATTAGATCTAGAGTCAATCCTTATCCATATTTTAGCTAATTTATCATGGTGTTATATCATGATTCCTAACATCACGCACTATAAAAAAAATTAGCTTCAAGGAATCTACATGAAAATGTAACAATGATATATCTCCTTGGTACCAATACTAGTAACATTACCAATCAAACCCAAACCATATCCAATATAGAGTAATTAAACAAAAAAATAATTACAACCTTTATTATTTTGGATGAGCATCTCCCTACTAGTAGGTTTCTCAAATTCATCTTTCTCCTTTATACCAATTTTCCTTCATATTTTCCATCATCATCCACATAATGTTCACCATAATCGGGATACCAATGATTCTAACCACCTTTAGGAAAATCATTGTTTATCATCCCACTTGCATTACCAGTGATTCTAATTGCCTTTAGGAAAATCATTATGTCTTTCATCTATTTTAAGGTTAATGATTATAACCACCTTTAGGCAAATCATTCTCTTTATTTTTCCCAACTGGGGCATGTTTCCATGGTGATAATGCTTATAACTACCTTTGGCCAACTATTATTTCTAACCACCTAATTGGTGTTTTTTTAATCCTACCAATTATTCTAACCACCATTGTGAAAATCATTTTTAATGATACCCTAAGCCTTTTTTGATGATTATAACCACCTTTGGGAAAATCATTACCTTTTTGAATCCCACTTCTATCAATGATTATAACCACCTATGGGAAAATCATCTTATTTGTTTTCCCTAATTGGGGTAGCTCTATATGCCACTAATTTAACTAACTTTGGGTAAATCATTCCCTTTAACCCTATTTCATCTATTTGTTCCACTCATTCCTTTTTTTTGAGGGATCATTTATTGACCCCATTTGCCAACCACTCCCTTGAGTAGGCACCTACAGTTCATTCATTGCCATTGAAGTCATAAGAATATAGGACCCTTTCATTATTTGATAAGATGTTACTTTCATTATAGCTTGTAATTCCTTTCCAAATAGGGTCAAATTATAGACACCTAAAATTGGCCACCAATGGCTTCATCTAGACTTTAGACCAATTATCACCAACCTTTGTAAATTAAGCCTAAGAATCACTAAATCTCCCAAATTCAATTGTGAAATATAAATAAAATCTCTTAATATCATTGAGGCATCCCTAGTTGGAGTATCTAACCATAAACAATAAAAACCTCTCATAGGTTCATCTCTAATCAACTTACAACATCATAACATGTAATTTGGCTTATAGACCTATTAATGGGGCAAGTGCACACATGAATTAAATCAAATCTTGAAAAATACTAAAAATCCTAATCAGAATTAATTAAAATGAAAAATCAAAATACATGCCTATTTGAATTATCCATGAGCAATTAATGAAATTATAGAAAAGGAAATTTATAAATTAATAATATCTTAGGAATTTATAATTACCTTTTTGTGAGTTGTCAAATATCCTAAAATATCTAACCCATGTCTATTCACTAAAAATAATGAGGTTTTGACTTATTTTACCTCTATTGGGGTTAATTAACTCACTAAGGTTAGGTTTGAACCCATTCCAATCTCTAAATACACTTTAAACCACCTTGAATTGGGGTTAGTTTATAAACATATAAGTACAAACGTTTGCCTCTTCATTTGGAGAGCTTGGATAAAATAAAGTTATAATGCAAGTTTTATAGCAAGATTGTAGGCAATAGTGTTATAATTCCAAACTCATAAGCCACTCCATCAATCCATATCAATCCATATAAATTCTTAATCCAAACATGGTGTGAAGGAGATAAGGAGGTAGCCAAACTCCATTATCAAAGACTCTTTGAGCACAAGTTGAGCAAGCCAAATGAAGAAATCTTTTGGACCATTCAAATAAGGTAAGGAATTGCCATTATTTGCATTTTATTTGTAGTTTCAATTGGTTTTTCTTCACTAAGATCCCATTATGATTTAGGCCTAGAGATGTTACATTTGTTAGTGTGTTTATTTCATTATTTTATGAAAACTAACACTTGATCTAACCTCCTTTATAGTGTCAAATTCCTTGGTCACACTACTATGTAACCAAAATGAGATGGAAGACACTATCCAATTATAACAAACATGGGAAATAAAAAATAGGACATAATAATAAGTCTAAATTTATTGTATGTGGAAAATACATTGAAAATTACAAGGTATCATTAGCTCATTGTGAGGGGTATTACATACTCCACCTCCTAGAATATAGCATCATCCTTGATGAAGCAACTAAACACTTAATGATGAAATTCAACCATATTTTCAAATAATAAATTATGTGAAAATCATGCATACATAAATACAACAACCACGTCAATTATGTTTTAAACCACAGTTTTTTATTATATATTTCATACCATTTTACCAGTTAAATTATTATCTGTATTTTCTCATATTTAATTATTATAATTTTCAATTGTTATCATCTTTTACTATTTTCAAGCAATTGGATTTATTGAGTTTATAGGAATTTTTTTCTTAGTTAATGATTGATATTTATTTTGTTTCAATATGTATCCATGATATCATATTATCATCCAGTCATCAAATTCTATCACAAACCAACTAAAACCCAAGGAATTTTTTTTTCCAATAAATTATGACATGTGAAATAATAATATTTTTTTACTATAATAACATACTGAACAAATTAAATACCATCCTATGACAATAATATATTATGAAAAATAATTTACCATTTGAATATAAAAATATTAATTTTGGAATAGAAGTACAACCAATTATTATGTTCTAAAAATAACCTCCTTAGACCTCCTAAACAAATCCTATTTAAACCTCACAACCTCTTTAGGCCTCACATGAGCATTCTCCTTAGACCTCCAAAATATATATCCTCGTTAGACCTCCCAAAATTTTGAAAATAAGTACTTTAGCTAAATCGTGTATAAAATCATCACATCTAGCGGGTAGGAGGATGGTCTTAAGATTTGTCTCATAATTTTTTCCACCTATCCCTCTATCTATATTCCAAGATAACTTTTTTTACCCATACATGAAATAGGTGTACATTATTCACATTACATTATACATGAAACCAAATTTTAAATGAAGAAGCATATACCTCACCACAATTTAATCAAATTATTAAAATCATTTTAAAATCAAAAAGTTATAAATAATTTCTTAAGTAAAAATATGTTAAAATAAATTAAATTAGATTAAAATAAAAATAAGATAAAATTTTGATGAGTTAATTAGAAATATTTAATAATTTGAAATCAAAGCGAACAAAAAATCAAGATTCCAATCAAATAAATTCAAACCCAATGAGATGATTTTGTAAAGGAAATTTAAATTCCATAAATAAATTTTTGGTTTCAAAAATTTTCAAAAATTGACAAGAAAATAAATAACTTTGTGTGTGTGTGTGTGTGTGTGTGTGTGTGTGTGTGTGTGTGTGTGTGTGTGTGTGTGTGTGTGTGTGTGTGTGTGTGTGTGTGTGTGTGTGTGTGTGTGTGTGTGTGTGTGTGTGTGTGTGTGTGTGTGTGTGTGTGTGTGTGTGTGTGTGTGTGTGTGTGTGTGTGTGTGTGTGTGTGTGTGTGTGTGTGTGTGTGTGTGTGTGCGTGCGCGTGCGTGTGTGTGTGTGTGTGTGTGTTAAAAATCACATTAGAGCACTATGTGGCTAAGAATGCCACCCAAGGGGAGAAGGAACATAAGTCTCAAATACCTCTCAGAGATAAGAAAATAATAAAAACAAAAAATATATTAATTACCTCCTAGAGGTAAGATAATATATATAAAACATCAATAACATCCCCATAAACCTCCCAACAAGATACACAAGGTATAAAAAAATAAAATTCACTAGGCAACCACTAAATGAGAAAGTAGAGGGATACATTTCCACATAACAATGGTTTCACTATAACATTATAGATTTTTATGAGTGAGTGATACTTCACACAATATTTACACATATGGAGATATACACAAGGTAATTTACAATGATTCATAACAGCATAATCATCTTTAATAACATAGTTATTTCATTTTTACTATGGCATACACATGATGTTTATCTAATATTTTCGTTAGTATTTTTTGGGAAAATATATTCTCTCAAGAGTTTTGGTGTATGTACAGACTAATGTAGGTTTTTACATAACATGTCGAGGTTAGACATGCACTTAAACATATACAAGGTTAATAATACACATTTTGGATCATAATTTATGGTTACAACCTCAACACAATTTTATTGGTGATGGTTAAGGATCTATGTAATCTCATTGGTCCAACTGAAGTACATATGTAAAAATAACCATCAATCACTTCTGAAAACCATCAATCACTACTTCTATCAATGGAAATAATTAGTGGCCATTCCACACATAAAATTTAGTATTATAAGAGTATCCCATGGAAATATGTATGTGTCTATGTCTAATTACTTAGGAATCATAACTATTTTAAAACCTTTTTATAGAAAGATCCTTATAAAATAATTCTAACCAAACTGGTAATACATATTCAATTTTATTTATGTCGAGAAATGTAGTTGAATCAACCATATTAATTTTCCTTGAGTTCCCAACATTGAACCTAGGATCTAATGTAAAAATGGCATGCCAAAATATTTTATATATAAAATCTATTTAAAAAAAAAAAAAAACTAATAAAAATATGTTTACTTATTACTTGTAATTACTTAGTATTTTAACTGTAGTGATTTGGTTATTGAATAAGCAATATATGACACACACAAATAAAATGCGGGTTTTTAAATTCATTAAATATACACCACAAAGCTTCCCTAGGAAACAAATTACAAACATAACATAACAAGATCAAGGTCAAATGAGGTTTTTTAAGACGTATGGATTCAATAAATATAATATTTTAAATTATTTGACTAATTCAATAATAATGTTTTTATTAAATAAATTGATCCACATCACAGGGCCCAGGACCGAGGTGTTTAGGGGACAACCATGTTATGGCTATGTAGAGTAAATGTCTAGTGTAATATTTAGATGGAACAAAAAAAAACATTTAATGGATCAGAAGTATTAATTTATAGTAAATGTAACTTGTATTCATTAATAGTGACTAGGGAAAAGAATACATATTATAATGTCAATACTATGCATATATCAATTATATGCATAAATCAAGCTTATGATGTTATGACTATGTATAATGGAATAAGTTTGGATTCAAACATATTTCAACCAAATTCATATGCTACATATTTATAGTGTAGAATACAAGAGTAGTCATTATTGTTGTTTAGTGACCAAGGAAGGTATCCTGGATGTTTCGATCTTGTTAGGCATGGTAGTTGGCAATGGTTAGAATAGTTAATGTCCAAGATGTCAAACATTTGAATTCAAATATAATATATCATTTTAATTGTAAAGGTACATGGACTAATTAGAGTATGTGGTCAAGGAAGGTTTACATGTGGATGTATTGTGAGGCCCAAGAATTTAGTAGTCTATGAGTGGATGCCAACTAGGTACATAAGACTATAAGGCACACAAAGTGTGTAAGAGTCAATGAGTCCATAATTATGAGTCATGCAAGGATAAGAGTTGTGATGGGAATAAATTTTAGTGAGTAGGTGTAGTTATTAGTGTGTGAATAAGGGGTACATATGAAGTCTATTGTACAGTAGTTGACAAGTAGGCACAAGACTTGACATAAAACTATGAAGCATATTGTGCATAGAAGTTAGTAAATAATTAATGTTGGGAAACAATTTATGGATTGTACAAGATAAAATATGGGGTGATCAGCATTTGGGAGGCTTTAAGATGGTTTCTAACTTGTGTGGAAGGTTGTGAGAAAATTTATTGTAAAGGAGTTTGCAAGATTGGTTGAGAGGTGTGCACATTATGTAGTAGATAAAATGAGGAGTGAGCTCAGTTTTATAGGGACTACACATGGATCAATTACCCTTTATTGAAGATTAATAATATCTATTGCAGTAATGTGTAGGTTCAGGAACTACATCTATAGTCTCTATAAGGTATACCACTTAGCGTGATCAACATATTTCCCAACCTTGACTACTTTGAAAATTTGACGTGTGCCATGGTGGGTACATGTTTCTATCATTTTAATTATCTAGTCTTTCTCTATAGGGAATGAGTGTTAGGGATCCAAATTAGAAGGATGTTATGTCACTATTGGCTTAATAAGTGGTAGAGTGTAAGGATTGAAAAGATCCACATTGAAGACTAGGTACATGCCCAATTATTATGGTAGATCAAAAATAAAGGCATTCTCACCAATAATGCATAGAATGCTATAAAAAATATAGCGTAGAGGATTAATCTTCCACTATGGACCTTCAAAACACTCATTATAAAGTTGAAAACAAAATTTATTAGAAATTTAAAATGCATGAAGTGTGTGATTTACATCATGGTACTCCTTATATTTTTATTGGGTGCAAGAAAGGATCAACTAAACCTATTGGTAAACAAACTAGATGTGATGCAAAAAATTATTAGCTTTATATGCTTCCTATTCTTATGCACTTGACTTAGTTATTGATGGTGTATGGAAGGATATATCTATAGGTACTGATAGTTATGACACAAGACATGTTTGGAATGGACTATGGCCATTGGAGATGTGGAAATCCCTATTGTAGACATGTTGGATGTAAAGGAGATTATCATCCAAAGTGTGAGCACGTACATAGTTTTACATTCATAGAAGATGAAAAAGTATGTGATTGACCACTTCAACTTGCCCATATATTTTAGGATGAAATTCAATTAATCAAACCAATTATGTATGCATAAAATCCCATAATTCTTTCCAAAAATGACTCACAAAGTATAGATCATGGTCAAAGATGATGGATGTTGGAAGCACAAAATGAACCCAAACATGGTTGAATAATTCCTTTGTAGTGTTAGTTACATCAATTTATTTATTGCATGTAACCATGATAACATCCTGGATAACTGACCCACTATAATGAACACAACATTATGTTGTCATCTTATCATGGGTATCCTAGTCATGAAATACATTTTGATAGATTTCCATGGCCTTGATGGAATCAATAGAGATGTGTAAAGTCTTAGATTCTTATTTATGGGTTTAATAATGTAACAAGGAGTGAAAAACTTGATGTTTTGTTCCATGCATAAGTTCATGTATGGTAAGTAAAAGTGTGACTATATTGCAACTAGATTTGTATTTATCCCAAGGTCATGCCAATGTATCCCAAGGTCCTGGTGTAGTGTGCCTCCCAGATGATTTATTGGTGAGGTGTACCAAAAGGAACACATAAGATATGATTTTAAATTGTAGATAAACTAAGAATGTAGTTTGATAAGTTCATTCTCATAGTAACTTTACACCCTTTTGTTGAACTTGTTTACCTTATGTGCATAAGGCTAGTGTAAGTCATTAGTGTTACAAAGTCTTGATCAGATGAGTACAATCTAACTTGGATTTTAGAGGGGTATCCCTAGTTTATGAAGTTATGATCACCATGCATGTACTTTGATCATAATGAGACTAGGTATTAGATTTGTGTTACATGAACTAGTGGTTGAATGTATGAGGTAATCCGACCAACTAGACTTATTTTCCTTCCCATTTTTTTAATTGATCATGAGATATAAATTCTACAAGAATATAGAAGCACAGAAGTCATCGATTTTGTAGAATAAATTAGGCATTTCATGTGGCACATATTTTTTAGATTGTTCTATGATTGTAGGAAGTAAAATGGTTTATGGTTTGAATGAATAATTGTATCCTTCCTAAGAATGTAGTGTGAATCCATTATTTGATATTGATCAAAAGACCTGAAATACTGTAAACAATAACATATAGTTCATTCTCATAATTCTCTAGAGTTCCTTTACACCCTTTTGTTGAACATTGCTATGAGTGATATGTGACTAGATGTTCATGTTTCATGAGCATTCTATCATGTCAGTGCATAGTTAGATGCATTAGTGTGAGTGCCAAATTTTAAAGGTATGTCCAAAAGAGTTTGAATAATGAGGAATACAAATTATTATGATAATAAGGTTGTTAGGCTAATCATCACATAGGTGTTACTTGAGTGCCTCAAAGGTGCACTATTGCACATGAGTACAATCTAACTTGGATTTTACATGTGATATATGGGTGATATCCCAGGATATGTGTGAGAAACTAAGGACAAACCTATGGTAAAAGTTATCAAGCTCCAAGAAAACTACATAATTATGTGAGATCACATAGATTAAGCTAATTTTAGATCACTTTGATATTAATTTACGCTGTGTTGATGTACTTTGATGCATATAGTGTAGTTAATGATCAAGGATAAATAGACTAGGTATTAGATTTGTGTTATGCCAAATGGCGCTGGCTATACTTTACTAATTTGTATTACAACTTGTGCTAGTTTAAAGTGCCTAAAATGTATGAGATGAGTGATCCATGTGATCCAATCACCAAGTCTTGTACTTTAATATGAGGATGTCATCCAAGTATATGATGATGACCTCCCCTGAGCTTGCAGAGTTAATAACTCCCACTCATCCTTCGTTGTCATATACCGTGTGGAAGGGATAGAGTAGATAATCCATCAAGCACATGAATGTGGCTCTTGGTGTATTGGCTCTGAGGCCAAAAAGCATCACCAATCATTCATATAATCCTTCTTGTGTCTGATATTTAAAGTTATATTATATATGTATTTAGGATTAATTGAAACTTGATCTCTTTTCACTTGAATTCAAGATAATCTTGGTGAAGTATTGAGCACCTCAGAGCTAGTCTAGAAGGTTATCAATATGTAGTAGAGGTTACTAATTTTTCATCATAATTGTGTTAAGTGTGTGATAGTTTATGCATAGTTTCTAGGACCCATCCTTCTTGGGTACAATTACTATTGATATTTTTTAAGGTGAAGAGATAGGTATCATCTTTCCCTAATGAAAGAGTTCTTGTATTTGGTGCTAGACTTCATCATTAATTGAAAATTGATCTATGATACAAGGGGCTATTCAGAAGAAGGGATTTAGGGACAAAATCAATGTGGCATTTTACTACATAGTGTGTTGGAAGGCCTTAAAGTTATATTAAGACTTCACTTTAATAATTTAGTAACTCTTCAAGATGCTATTATTATGACAATGCATGAATGTTATTGTCTATTATGGTGTGCTTCATTGTTTTCAACTATATAGGTGTATTAGGGTGAACTATGAGTAATAAAAAAAATTATGTGTGTGATGCAAGATTTAAACATTAATTTTAAAATACCAAGGTGACTTTGGTTAAAGTCACTAACTCAAAATATTTCTTAGAACCGATATTACACATGGATAACCCATTGTTATGACTTGACTTAATATGTAGCTTTGTGGTTGAATAGATATGATCTTCCCAATAAAATGTCATAGACCTTAAGAGGTGTGATGTCACAAGTGATGCTATCCTCCATTGTGCTGACTTTTTATTAAAAAGTACATTATCATCAAACCTATATATCTTTCCCCTACTTTATCCACCCTAGAGAGTAAGATTTGGGATGAGAATCAATGGCTATACCAAGGGACTAGGTTGTGGATTATGTAATGATGTTATTATAGTTATCACTATCAATGATGATGTGGAGAGGTTGACCCTTCACCTAAAAATTAATATGTAAGATATGTTTGTATTCCTTAGATATTTTTATCATAGTGAATCTAGTGCTTACATAAGAGGCATCTACATTAGTTTTATCCATTGGTGTGGGCCCTCCTGTAGATTATGTGAGTAGTGACTACTGCACATAGCATTCAAATTTATCATGGGTGGATGAGTGATGGATATGGAACCAATTTTCATCAAACTTATTCTTGACTTTATCTACATTATAAGGTGTTAGAGCCTTTGAGTGTTATATAATATTTTGAGGTGACACACTCTTGCAAAAAAATTGTTATTACTTTGGCATGAAAAGATATAATGTAGATTCACGGTCTTACGTATTATTTTAGATGAAGAGGTGACATGTTTCTTCATCTTTTCCTTAAATTCAAGTTAGGAAGCCTTGAGATATGATTGTTCCAACGTGTTAGAATTCAAAAATTACACCTTCATGTAGAGATAAGGTAATATTCCACTAATGTACTTGAACACCCTATGGGGTTCACTCAAGTTCTCTTGAAGGCACATAGAAAAGTCATGAAAAATGTTGGTGTAGTCTTCATGACTGATCTTTATAATGGAATAGTTTTTGGAAATTGATGTATTCATCTTCAAAGTGTTAGAGAGGGTAGTATTCTTCCTTCAATTCATAAACAAAAGTTTTCTAATATTCTATTGGAACCCACTCTTGTATGCATTATGTAATGAATATTTCCCACCAGTGAACAACCAAAATGGACATCTTTAGTACTATGAAGGTGATCTTCTTAGCATCAGTGAAGGATTTGATGGAGAAGTACACACTTGACTTATTAAATATAGGCATCCAATTCTTTGGTGTCAATCTTGCCTTCAAGCAAATGGATGTTGAGATTAAATTATACTTTGAAGGGAGTTTATTGTTGAAACCATTTTGGAGTGTTCTATTGAGATGAAGAGGAAGATTTAAGGTTTATTTATATCATAAACATCATTGAACTGACCAAAAATTTCATTGTTTTATGTCTCCAAAGCATCAATAATAAGCCTTTGGATTTTTAGGGCTGCCTCAAGTTGATTTTAGGTGTCAGCTATCTTGATTTTACTATGACATTTTGATGGAGTTTTTGAAATATAATTTACTAATAAAAATTCTATATCTCATTTCACTCTTGTGGTTACAAGCATACAAATATAATAGAGTTTCACTCTAATACCAGTTGATCTACACCATGAGGCCCAATGAGGGATAGTCATGTTATGGCTATGTAAAGTAAATACATAGTGTAATATCTAGATAGAACAAACAAAACACATTAAATGGATCAAAAGTATTAACTTTTATGAAATACAACTTCTATTCATTAATAGTGAATAAGGAAAAAATATAGAATACATTGTCAATGGTATGTGTATATCAAGTAGATGTGCAGAGCAAGCCAATAATGTTATGATTATGTATAATGGCATAGGTTTGGAATCAAGAATCCTTTAACAAAACACATATGTTACATATTTATAATTTATAATACAAGATCAATCATAACTAATATTTAGTTGCCAAGGAATCTATTCATGGTGCTCAGATCTTGTTAGGTGTGGTAGTTGGAAATAGTTAGAATAGTTAATTTCTAGGATGTCAACCATTTGAATTGAAATATAAGATCTCCTTTTGGTGGAAATAGTAGGTGAAATACTTGGAGTATGTGGCTAAGGTAGGTCAAAATAATTATGTGCTATGGGCCCCAAGGATTTGGTATTTCATGAGTGGATGAAAATTAGGTATGCAGGATAGTGAGGTGTGTAGAGAGCACAAAAGTTAGAAAGTTCACAAGTGTGTGGTGCATGAGGTTATGAGTTGTAATGGGTGAAAAATTTAGTAAGTAGATGCATGAATTAGCATGGGATTGTGGGACATGTATTTATTATGATACATGATAGTTGGCAAAAAGGTATAGGACTTGTCATGAAAATCTGAGGTGCAGAGTGTGTAGAAGTTAGTGAAAGACTTAGCAGTAGGTGACAAGATATGAAGCATTCAAGTTATGATCTAGGGTGATCAATGTGAAATATTTTGTGATTTAACATGGAAACTTGTGTGGAAGGTTATGATAAAAATTATTACAAAGGAGTGAATGATATTAGGTGAGAGGTGTGCATGTTATATAGTAGAGCAAATGAGGAGTGATCTCAGCTATGCGTGGACTATACACAAATAATAAATCAATAATGTATTCAACATATATCCAAATTTAACTCACATAAATTAATATAAATTTAATGAGGATAATTATTACCATTACAAAGGGTTACCACTCAATGGCTCACCAAGAAAGAGACTCAACTAACACCATATGAACCCTAATCTCAGGGTATACTATTCATAACCTAGCCTAAGGACCTAGATGCAATGTACTCAATGTAACATGGGTATTATACATATCCACTCCATGGAATTAAGGTCCAATTTAGTTATTATTTAACTTATGATGGGTTTCCTATGCAATATATCATCACTGAGATGTGGTTGATACTCTAATCCAATAATGGATCTAATATGTCACTCAAGTGAGCTTATAAATCTGTAGGAATCCACTATAAAATAATACCATAATCCCAACATGTTCACTTAACATGAAATAACTAAATTAATCAAGTATGCATTCTTACCCAAACATTTATTTACAATAATACAATCAAGAGTCCAATGTGATAAGGAACCAATGTTTCATTGATCTAACAAGACCAAGTTTTAGTAATCTATGTATTATGCACAAGTGAGGCTCAATAATAAAAATAAAGAAACCCACATTCCTATAATATAATTAGAAAATTCATATTATAAATCTTTAATACCCTAGTCATATAAACTATGTCTCTTAAGCATATAATCATCAACCATCAAGGTTAAAACATATAAACACAGCTCATTAACATGAGACACAATAAGTGTCACAATCCACATCTAAATAATCCCTCAACATATTATACCATTGATTATACCAAAAATATAGATAATTTTAATAGCTATCATGCATAAGGAGAACATCCTACAAATATATGCTAGGATAAGTGCTCTAGAGTTTATATGATATGACACATGTTCTAGAACACATTGCGAATAGAAATTGATGTTAAATAAGAAAAAAATAAGGTTAGTATCTATGCCCATGCTCACTCCTTGAGCTACCATACATGTTTAAAATGATCACCTTCATGTATGGAATTGGTTTTAGTTCACTCATTTCCCAATAATTTTTAAATTTAACGTGAAGGCCTCTAGCCTCCACAAAATAGTCACATGACTAAACTTAACATAGTTACCCCATATTAGTAACACCCAGACTGATAGATGACCCAAATGCATCTAATAATTTCCATGATATATAATATAATTCTAAACAAGGAAAGGTATGCACGATAAGACTATTCAATTTGAGTATTAAAAAATTATCCTTACTCCAAAATTATGCTCATAGTTAATTTCTAATAAGACACCCTTTGGACCTAACAAGGTGTGACTAGGGCCAAGTTTAAAATTATATTGAAACTAAAATAGTATAATATATTCAATATATAAATTAATTTTGATAAAATAAATCTCACACAAATAAATAATCTCCTAAATGATATGAAACCCACCAACTTCTAGTTGGGTAAACTAGGTACAATATCACTCTAATTTTTATCTAAAATAAGGATGATAAATCTTTTCCAAATGAAAGAACCTATTATTTAATATTTAATAATCATGTTTAATACATATGAGTATTTTTATTATGAACAAAACTAATAATTTGATCACCATTTTACTGTGAATTTATCCAATTAGAAAATTGATGTATAGAAATTCTACAGAAACCAACTTTGGAATCACTTTGCTAAAAATAGTAAAACTTGTGATAAAATTTATTTTATTTTTTTAATGATAATTTAAAGATATAATAATTTATTTTAAACTTTAAAATAAAAAATACCATTCTTGGGTATTTTATATACATCTATCATAAATCAACTTTTGGAACTAGAAAGAGGTTAAAGGGATTTTGTCCTATCCACAGTCTCCTAGAGTTGACCAAAAACAACAATTCCAAAAGTGAGTAAAATTTCATCTGACTATCAAACCCATATTTTACATCCAAAAATAATTGTTTTCATGTCTTTTATTTTTTTAGAATTTAATTATTTGATTCACGTCAAAATCAAAATGACTTAAGGAGGAAAAGGAGAGTGCTTATAAAAGTATCATATTCAAATCTAAAATAAGACATCTAGATTTTTCTCATAATCATAAATCCACTTTCAAAAGTTTATTATATCCATATTTTTTATCAATTAAAATAAACTTTGTTTAAATCAAATTCTCAATTTATTTATGAAATTTGCGTTTACATTATCTATTGTTATAAATATAATAAATTGTGTTCAAACACTAAAACTATATATTGTATAATACATCAAATAATAAAAATACATTAACATGAGTATACACATTATTAAAAAAAAAAATCAATAGATTTATATTTTTAATTAGTGATATACATAGGTGAGAAATGATCCCAGATGGTTTTTAAGGACATCACTTAATAAGTTACCTAAATGATCTTTATTAAGATGATCTCTTGTGAAATCACAAACCATAGAGACTCAATAATTAAATGTATATTCTGATACACTAGAGGTCATATACACCACTATGTAGAAACAACAATGAACATGAAATTCTCATTGATGGCCCAACACTTACTTATATTACTAATTGTGTTAAGATTCATATTTATCCCATAATAAAATCATATATGACTTATTAATTACTTATAATTACACATTAAATAATTACATCTTTGGTGATTTTAATCTAAGAAATTATAGACTTGGTGTTAAGTAAAATGTAGGCTTAAATAAAAAATAAATTATGAATAGATTATCTAACACAAAACAACCAACCTTTGGCTCCTCGTCTATATGATTGTGGTCTGAAAGTTTTATCTCATTGATGTTATTAAAATATTTTATCAAGTTTAATTTATTTTAGCTTTATGTAAATACACAAGCTTAAATTATAATTCTTGGGTGATTACAAAGATTAGTTTTCCTAGTTACAAATTACTAAATTTATACACCCAAGGGCCCCCAAAATCTATTTTTCTACAAAAGGTCAACAATTTAGCTCCATAAAGACCTAGTGTCTGAATTTAGATAATTACCCACAAATAAGAATGTGTCTTATTGTAAAATTTAATAAGCATGGATTTTCAACTGCATTAGGTAATTTTACAATATATCTTCTAATTATCCAAGGAATTTTCTATAGTGAATTGGGATATGTGTGATAACCTAACACATCCTTTTTGTATAATAACACAAAATCAACTCACATCAATTCAAAAATAAAAGAATATAATAAATATTTATGGTGGTTGAAAATAACCTTAAATTGTTACTGAAAGTTCTACCTAGGCATGAAACCATTCAAATTACAAACCAAATGAAATCATCCTTTTTAGAGTGTTATCTCCCTGAGTCTAATTGATGAAATTCAAATTGAATTGTGATTTATGAAGTTGTTATTCATCATTAATAGGTTAATAATGTCATAAATTCACATGAAAATTCACTATAATAGGGAATCCACCTAACTTTTAGTTGATTATTAAAACATAATAAATGCATCTTAATCTTATCTCCTACATGTAATATTCCAACAAGCTTGACCATGTGAACGATGTAAAATAAATTAATCAAGAGGACCATAATTATAACATAGTCAAGTAAAGGGGATAATAAGGCTATAATATTAGCAAAATAATATTTTGATTACTTGAAATAAGCAAATTTCCCTTTTTTCTTATCATCTGGCCATTATGACATAGTTTATCAAAACTTCACAGAATGAAAAAAAGAAATAAATCAAGTACTTCATTCATCAGGAGATGATATTATCTAAAATTCAAAAAACATTAAATTTTTGAAAATGATAAGCCATATCCAAATAATAACATAACTTTAATGTTTCTCCTATTATTTCATAACTTGTTGGAACTAATTATCAAAACAACATAATAAAAAAGATAAAAAAACAAATGTGCCTAGAATATATTTTGTTGTAGAATTGATAATGGGTAGATGATTCCCTTTGGTGGGTGCCCTCCATACACAATTTATGAAGAGTAATCAAGGTTACCTTAATGATATGATATTTTTATCTTTGAGGATATATTAATCATAAGCTCAATAATATTTCAAACCAACACACATCCTTCTCGAGCCTTGAATTTTTCCTAAATTAATAAAGCTCCATAATATCGAGTAACATTGAGTTCAAAAATTGTAGGTATTATTTTTACATCTCCTCATCTAGTATAATCATAAATTTTTAAAACCTTCAAAGGATGCCTAGGCAAACATCTCACTAATAGATCTATTGAATCATTTGATTCATTCAATCCATTATTTATTGAATAGAACCTGATAATTATCGAGAGTCCCCCAGAAGGCTTTTTAGATACCAATATTAAAGTTATCTTAAAATATTATAGATCATTCCATAATCCCCCTTGTTCACCACTATCACTACCATTATTTTATTACCACCCAGTCATCCTACTAACACCTCTGACCCCCTTTTCCATTCTTTCTATACGCCACCTTCACCAAGGTATTTGTCAATATCATAGAGCATTGATTTCAAAATATGCAAGTGGATCTATCTCCACCACTCCAAGGGATTATAATAATTATTCATAATGGCTTAATGTTTTATCTTATTACTAAAATTTACACTAAAATTTTGAAGGCAATGTTGAATAATTAAAAGTCAACAAAATAAATCTATTTCAAGGATATGGGTTGGCATAAGCCAACCACACCAATTTATAAATTTTTTGGGATAAATATGGGGTTATTTAAGGTCCCCAGCCAAAATAATTTTTTTTACAAGAAATAGCCATAGAAGGCCTAGAAATAGAATAAATTACACAAAAGAGCTAGGCTAAACCTCCCTAGCCATACAAGAACCAAAAACACCAAACAACCAAATATCCATAAACAAATTAAACCATCGATCTTTCAACTACTGAAAAACTAACCATATAAACAAATCCATCAATGAGTGGGAAAGTAGTCTAAGATATTACCCATCTCATCTTTTTTACATTTTTCCTTTTAATTCCTACCACATTCCTTGTTTGGAATTCATTGCAACCATTTACTTATTAGTATTCTGTATTTTTGAATTTATGTTTTGAAGCAATTCTTTGTTTAAATCTAAATTTTTAGATTCATGTCCTCTCTTAACCTCACCTACTATCTTATTTAAGGGAAAATTATAATATTTTTATTTTACCCCTCCATTAACTTAGACTCTTTAGTAGAAACTACTTTTTCTTCTTTCTTTCTACCTTCCAAATCTATATTTTCTTGAAATTTTGAATCTTCATAAATTTAGTGATAAATGTTGGATCTGGAGTGATCCATTTGCTTGATGTTGTCTTCTCCCCATTTTTATTCCCTATTTTAAATCACCCCTATGGAAAATAATCATAAAGGTGATCAGGTATTTACAATTATAACGTCTAAATTTTGTGTTCTCATAATCTAAAGTTTGAGCATGAAGAAAATTTCTATACTTTAAAATGATTTTCTCTAGAACCCCTTTGATCAAATAAATATCTACATAAATTCTATAAAAGGTGCACAGGCTTATATTTTTTCTCTCATTATCAACTTTGAAGAAAGCTCCCAAAGCATTACATATTTCCTTGTTAACATGCTAGAAATGCAAGGGTGGGTTGGGAAGTTAAACCCACACTGGCATCTTCATTGCTAAAAGAGTGTTTGGATCAAACTCTAGAAACCAAGGGGTGATAAACAAACCTGCATTACCCCAAAACCAAGGCCTTCTATGAGAAATTTTTGATAATCCACCTATTTTCTTAAATGAACAACAAAAAAACTTTAGAGCATAAAACAATCTCACATTTCTTTGATCAGGTCTCATAAATCTACTGATATAAGGCATTCAATGAAGGCCACAAGCTATTGAATCTAAAAATAACTACATCATGAGTTAAAGAGTGGAAACAATCATCCACTTCCTCATTCACAATGTCCACAAAAGGGATATCCTTTGCTTATTCAATAATATAATCTTGAATTGGAGAATGACACTTCAAATAAATTGGTTTGGAAGTAGTATTTCTGACCACTTCTTTTTAATTTTTAGGTTTGGGAGGAGAATCTTGATTTAATCCTTCCACACCTCCCCATTGTCTTGAAGTCATGAAGATGAGAGAGTATTATCCCAAATGATAGAAGGACAATGGAAGATGGTCTTATAATTATTTACCCTATTTCACTAGACATTGAAACTCTATAGGGACACTAGAAGATACCTCCAACCTTATTTTTAAATCCTTCATAAAATCTATCCCTTTCACCCACATGAAAAGTATTTTCCCTAAAAGAGCTTTAACCAATATTTAAAACCATGGTTTATCCTCCTTCGCATCTTTCTAATAATAAAACTCTTCCCATGTAACAAGAAAGCCTATCTTTCATTCAAATGTTTCTTCAATCCAGGAATTTCATCAAACACTTAACCTATAACCATTATATAAACTACCACTGCATAAGATCTTCCTTGATTTAGTCACTATGCTTTTGAGCTAGGATTGGGTGAAGCCCCTGTAAATGGTTGGCCCTTCTTCTCAATGTAAGATTAGAAGGGAGTTGTCTAGCCACCATTTGAGATGTTGGGTTTTAAAAATATATCACTACCACCATACATCTAGTCCTCCATTTGCATCACATTTCCATCCCCTACCAATTGTAAAAACCCCCTTAGCTAGTCTTTGGCTTCCTTTCTCCCTTTTTTCACTCTCTGTGCCACTTTCCATCACCTACTCTTTAGGACCACCAATTTTTCATATGCCTCACATTACAAAATGCTAATTGATCCCATGTTCCTCTCTCATCCTAAATATATAAATTCTAATGCGCTATTAATTTTTACCATAATCCTCTCAAGAATTTTTTCAAATATGTTGAGAGCATCCTCCTCCTACATCCTAGTATAAATAGATAGGGTTTTCATAAATATCCATCTGTACTCTTGTAAGATACCTATTGGAGTGGCCAATCTAGATAAAAATAAGGCTCTCTTATGACCCATCCCCTGGGTATTCCACTTACTATAAATCCATCAACCCTAGGTAGTTTTAATTCCTCATCTATCTCCTATTCCTCCACTATCACATGTCCATCCTCCACTACTTGACATCTACCTTCCATCACTATTGTCTTCAACTGCATGACCTAATATTTATCTTCAATTGAATCTATCATAATTAATAGTAGAGTCATGGGGCCATAGGAGTTATGGGAGCCATTTTTTGAATCTCTTTCATAGTTTACCACTTTTTATATTATTTTTATTACTATTTTAAAATAAAATATTTATACAACTTATATAACTAATTAGGTGCATATATATTTGTTAAATTATTATTATTATTATTATTATTATTATTATTATTATTATATATTATTATTATTATTATTATTATTATTATATATGTCATATAATACTAGATAATGTATATATACTAGCACAACTACATATCTTTATGAGAAATTTGATAGCGATTAATCATGATGATTATACATTAGATTTTTCATAACCACATTGATTCATAGTTGTATTACAATCTTCTTTGATTCATGAAAATAAAATATAATATAAATCAATCTCATTATTTTATTAAGTTGATTTCAAACAATTCATCACATGCCAAAGACTTTATAATATACTACTATGCAACCCATATGAGATGGAAGAAACTATCCAATGATAACAAACATGAGAAATTTAAAATAAGACACAAGCATAAGTGAGTCAAAAATGCATCACATGTGACAAATACACAAAAAATTCATCACATCAAATACTCAATACTTATACCCATAAAAGGTAATTACACATAATCAAATGTAAAATGGTAAAATCAAACTTAACTACTAAGCTAATTCCATAGCAACAAGTAATTAAAAAAGGTTTAGATAAGTATCTTAATTTTCAATAATTTTTGAAATAACTATCATAGTTTAACAATAGAATAATATTTTTTATGTCAATATAATATGAACCAATAAAAATATGGTGTGCCTTGAGAACCTTCCTATAATCTTAGAGTATACAAAACTAGTTACTAGGACCATTAAAAAAACATTTTTGGCAAACATCATATAGACAAAATCTAATTTAATGAATGTTATCATAAAGTATGTGGCTCAAAAAATCTTCATTAGCATTATGAAACTTCATGTCGATATGTGGGAAATTAATGTTCTTATTCAAACCCTAACAGGGTAGCTAAACCTGTAAAGGATAAATTTTTTTTTTTGGGCATATGCTTGAGGTTATAATAGTTTTAGTCACTAGATACATATGAATGCCCTCAATGGTACACAATACCATTTTTAACATACCAAATAAAATAAAATTAATCCAAGTATTATAATGTAATGAATGTGTCATTAAAATGGTTTTTAGTGATACAATGAATGTTAAATGTAGATGATGTCACCAAATATTGCACCCTATAGGAGGTTTTTCAATCCTAATATAATATTTAGATAACATTGGAATACATATAGGCCTATAGTTTGCCTATAGTAGAGATAGACCTCTAGGTTTAAGGGCTAGCTCCCTAGATTGACCTTTAAGTGATTATCACCTACACTAACTAATTTTTTGGATGAAAAGAAGTATAAATATGAATGAAAGTAAACTATTCTAAGGGGGCAGTACACCATAAGGATCTCTACTATGTTATTATACTCTTTTACTAAGATAAAATACCTATGACACTAGCTTCAAAGTCATAGAATACTCTAACATTAGTATTTCAATATGGAGGTGATAATATGCATGAAAATACCCAAGGTAAGTGGAACAGAGGTCAGTTGTAATAACTAAGGTTATTTGTAATCTTTAAGGGACTAATACACTCTAGTTACACTCCATATGACCTAATATAGTAATAACTTATTACACCAAACATGAAAGGATAAAGAGAATCAAGGTTAAAAGACTATCACTAAACCTCACCATACATCAATTCACACACTTAGACAAGATGTTTATGAACTCAAAAATAGATTTAATGTATTATTCAAAGGAAAATTACAACATCAAATTAGTAGGGCTCTCCATACCAAGTGTGGAATTAGGAAACAAGAGCCAAAATGGCTTACATTTATAAAATGTGTGAGAGGATAAAGGGAAATGGATATTAAGGGTAACAATGCCACTTGTAAAGGCATGATAATTGGTTATGCTGTAGGATAAAATAGTATTAAATAGACCATGAAATATCTCTTTGGATAAATGTCCATGTGAAGCATGAAAACTCCTCAAATAAGGAATATGACCCTTCAAATGGCTTAATCAAAATGCCTTCATCATTAGGCCTCTCTTGACAAAATATACACTAAAAAATGGGGGGGGGGGTGGTTAGAAAAAAGACTCAACATGCATTAGATGTGTCCTTAATTATTGGTCTTTTTATGAAGACCTATTCCAACCATCTATAGTCATCATCATTACCCTTGTAGTTTTGTCCCTACCTTTATCACCCAAATGATCTTCAGTTCCTTAATCTAATATATGTAAGGGGTGATATGACACATTTCAAAAGTCTTTTTTCCTCTAAAACTATCAATTAGACCTTATAAGGCCTCCCAATTATACTTATCACTTCTCACTTGATTGTCACCCTCTATTCTAATTATCTCCCATAGATTACTTGAAGTGAAGGAGCTTACATAAGTGGTTTCATGCTTTTATGAAGAAATAAATGAACATGAGGAGTTATATCAGGTCCCAATTTACCTTCCCAAATTATGTTCATCTTTCAATACTCCTCTTCACCCTAAAAATAATCAAAATATATCAAGAAAACATGTTTTGTACTCCATCTATACAAATAAGGTAAAAACCAATCTAATGGGAAGGATCCTGAGGGATTTATCTAAAAGTCAAAAACACTTCCCAAATCAAACTAGCTCATTCTGATTCATCTTTTTCTTAATTTTTCCAATCAGTTCAAAAGAAAGGTTTTGGAGGGTTTTAGGATGTTTTGACTCTTAAGGATTGTTCATACAATCCTGATGTTGAAACCTCAAACCAATTCCTCTAGAAGAATTTTTGGGACCTTATGAAACATATCCTAACTCCTTGGGACTTAATGTTAAGTATTCATACTATTATGATCTCTTGAAGCTGGCTTCTTGAGATTGAGACTACAATCTGAGTAAGCCTTTGGTGAAAAAGGTCACTTTTGACCAACTTGTGATGGATTTATGTAATCCAATTGAACCAATTAACCTTATATCTCCCTATAAATATTATAAAATGTGTGTTAATGTTTAATTGGCCCAAAAATTAGTATTGAGACCCCTTTAGGTCTTTAGGCCTAGTCTAGGCCTAATAGGCCCGACTATGTCCTTAATACCTAAAACCACCCTATGTAGTTTCTAATGGTTGTGAGGTATTCACACCTATATCATCCCTAATTCCAAATTTATACACCCTTATTCATTTTTTAAATCCTTCCCAACACTTTCTCTTGTCATCTTCTCATCAAGTTTATAGTTTTGCCTCTCTGGGAGTGCCCTCTGTTTGAAACAAAATAGAGGGAACTTCCCTTATCTTCTCAATCAAAAAAAGGATATGAGAGGATAAATTAGTTTATTAAGGTATTATATACAAAATTTAAAATATGTATCACTCTCCTATCACCTTTAAATGCCATCATCTTCAAAATAGACTTGTAGACAAGATTATGAAGGGTATTGAGAAATTTGCAAAGCTATAGTTATAGGTCAATACCTTTACCATGTTTACTTTCCTATAAATAATACATGAAAATGAACCTAAAACTATGTGAGTTCTCTAAGCATGTTAAATTCCTTCTAAAACATTTTCCAACTCCAACTTACACTTCTCTCTACTTTACCAGGCTAAATTGCCTACTATAGCAAATTATAGATACATATTTCAAGTAAATGAGGTTATGCCTATAGGTGTAAATAAATGATATACCTTTTAAATTATTTTTATGATCTCATTGAATTTATAAAATTCCTCGCTTTAGTTTTTTATAATTGTCTCTACCCATAGGTCTAGTCAACCTCCAAATTGTATTCTCTTAGTATCTTATCAGTACATAGTTCAGCTGTAGGTGGTCATTTTGATAACAAAGGGAACCTTATAGGTGACTCTTTAGTATTGAACCTTATATATTTACCTCTTTGGATGATACATAGACCATGGTGTTATATATATCTAAGTGGGGTCACTTTCTATGAAGATAAGCTTCCATCATGCCACTATTAGACTGTAAGGTTATTTGAAACTCAAAACACTATAGAGAACATTGACGCTATATAGTGAAAAAATTCATAAGATGGAGGTCTCATATACACTACCTCTTAGGATAAATAACTCACTTTATTTTTCAAGATAGTTATCCTATGATTGGGTTTCATGATGAATACTATAAGACCAATTTATACCTCAAATGTTTCATTATGGAAGGATTAAAAAAAAGGTAAAAACCCTATTTTAGAGACTTCAAGGTAAGGTGTCTCTTAAACCATGTTCTTCACATATGAACCTAGTTTCAAGTCTATTTTACACTTCATGGATATACTATTTATGATATGTTTTTATTACTTATTCCTAGACTTTATGAGGCTCTTAAATAAGCTCAAACACCCTCTTTCAATTCTACTCAACCTCTATGAGGACCACCTTTAGATGTACATATAGTATATGGAGATATGAAGGTATGATAGAAGATTGTGTGCATGATGAATTGGTTTTACAACCAATCTTATACCTCCTATCAATATAAACTAATATTTTCCATCTTTTAACCTTTATCACATTGCCATGACTATTTAGGATCCCTTCTCTCTGCTTGTAGGTGGTTTTTTTGCAAGTAAGTCTGACTTTGCATACACATGACTGTGTTATTCACATGAAAAACCTTTGAAATTTATCTTTATAAAGAGAGGTGATGATCATATCATGAGATTAATGTAACACACCATGTCATATTTAATTTAAATCACTATAAGAATAAGAACCCTCTATAATTAAGGAAATGTTAATTGTAAACTAGTAATGGAGTTCTCACTAGCATGATGAAATGTTTGTTCTTATCTCTTACATTCCACACATGAAAAATAAGTTTAAAACCATGTGAGGAGTATGTCCACACTATTTGGAAACACTTTCAACAATTGGTTTGTATAGACCAATGCAAATAGAAGAGAAACCTATATGGTATGGGAATAAGCAAGCCTAAAAAGGAAAAAAAATTATTAGCATCGGTTCATAGATTATAAGCAAAAAATTATTTATGTATAACCATGATATGTAATTATAGTAAGATTAATATCTTCCACCAAGTGTATTTGACCTAAATCAACCACTATTATTCATACTAGACCAAAATTGGTTAGTCATTTTTGCCTACCTAGTGGAATGATGGAAAAATAGAACTATTTTATTTAATTTTCAAGTGTTTCAAAGATGATAAAATGTGAGAGTGAGTTTAGGAGAGTTTAAGAGTCATTTTATAAGTCTTCCACATGTACCACACTCCTGTACAAACCATACAACTACCAAAACTTCCTCATTTTCCAACTATTTTCTTGATTTCAATGTAGTACCTACAATTTTTCAATTAATATTGACATATCTTACAATTATATAACATTCATGACATTTATAAATACCTTATAATACTTTTTATTCTATGGAAACTTTACAAACTTCATTAAATGGCCTAAACATGACCTTAAGTGACATGAAATGACATAAAGGACTAAAAGTGGCCGTGACAAAGATAATGACACATAAAATGATATTTATAGGACCATGATACACCCTAAAAGACCCTAATAATAACCTATATATGTTTTAAACTATAGGGGTTGACTTATTTTGACTTGTCATCAAAATAGTCAATATTCTTAGCAATTTCTTAGGGGTGGCAAGCTAGTTATGCCAATGACTAGTAACCTAGTCCTATTCATTGGGATATGGAGTCACCTATGCACAAGTTTGACAATAAATTACCTTTGAAACCACACAAAACAAGACACACTAAAGGAAACACACATGTGTTATCAATAACATGTATAAAACACACATACACACAACTAAAATAAAGACACACACCTATCCTAATATGTACAAGACTTCAAACTTGAGGTGAATAATAAATCACCACATTTTAACCAAGGTCAAATATGGTTCCTATTACATCCTTTTTTCTCCATAAAAGTAACTTAATATGTGAACCATGTTTGTTAACAAATATTTGATCTTGTTGATGGTAAAAAATCTTACCATCTTTGGTTCTTCTTGTGAGTACAAGTTTTCTTCTTTGGGACTTCAATAATTTTATATTATACTCTCCAAGAGATTTGTTTGAAGCTGAAACCTCTTGAATTTTGCTATGTTCAATTGGTTCTCTTCAAATTGTAGATTAGGAGGCATGACAACTACCTCAACCTTACCCTCCTTTTGGGCATGATGTTTTTGATGTATGAGACCATCAAGATCATACTACTTGTATTATAACACATATGAGAGTGGATCAACATTATTCTAAGGTTTTAATTTCTCTTTGAACACAAAAACTTCTACCTTATGTTCACTAGGCTCTTTTATGATAATAGCTTCTATGACAGTAGCTTGGCATTCAACCTCATGCTTAACAAGACCATCTCCTTCATGTTTGATGAGACACTCAACAAACTTATTTTTTTGCTTATTAGAAATCTTATCATCAGATTCACATTCCTTAGGAGGCTTAAGAGGAGAAGTAAGCTTACTCAATTGATCAAACTCTTGACATATGGCATTGAACATTTAACATAGGTCATCTTCCTCTTCATGGATATTAACTTCAAGGGATTTTTCATTAGTTATAGGTAGAGACAAATAATTTTTCTCACCATATTAATATATCATCTTCAAACTATCATCATCATACACATGAATCAATTAATTACCTTCAACATTCTGTTAGAAATAATGATAGGTGTCAAGGTTAGTTTACTCAAAATAGGTGTAAGGATCATGTCCATAGGTTTCTACACCATAATCATCCAAAAATAGATAAAAAATTACTTCAATGTTGGAAGATGTACCATCATCCACAATAGAATCTTCTTTATCATTGATGACATAATTCAAATTTGAGTTTGCTTCTACATAGGGCTCAATGTGGAGCTTAGCAAGTGGTTGAGTTCTTATGGTTGCCTTTATTCTATGTCTTATCCTAAAGGATAATAAGGACCAATTATCTGAGAGGTATCCTCTTATCTTAGTTATGAAATCCCTTAAGAGGTAGATAGTAAAGTGGGCAAGCAAGTCAACAACCATAATGTCTTGAAGAATGGGGAAGCTTTAGCAATCATGGAGAAAAAATTTCAAACCTTTGATCAATCCTACTAATTTGGTAGGTGTACCATATAATTAAATCACACCTTTAATATGTGGTTCATACTTTAGACCCAATTTGTTAGCTAGAACCTTGGGCATCACTAATGTGTTAGCTCCACTATCAACTATGTAGTTATCAACAAGCTTATCCCCCATAATGAGAGTGAGGTATAAACGTGGAGTCTTCTAAAATTTGGTAGAGAGTTCCAAAATTTTATTAGGATAATTAGTAAGATCAAAATTATTATGAATATGGCTTGATCATGAAGGACTAGAATTGATAGTGGACAACTACTTCTGTAAGAGTTCTTTTTATCTATGCATGTAAAAGACATCCTAAAGAGAGATAGATGACTTAAAATTCTTCAATGATTCAAAAATGTTTAAAGTATAAGTACTTACTTTCTATTGAGTCCTTGAAGGCAAGGAAGTGCTTGTAGCTTGGGGTATTGAAGTATTTGAGGTAGACCTTACAACATTCTAATTTAGAAGAGGTGTAGGAATTATAAGGATAATCATTCTTATAGTCATGATTTGTTTCCTTGTAGGAGGATTTTATCCACTTGTATTCACACCATTAGCATCTCTTATTTCCTTCCTCTAATCTCTAGTATTATCTATGACTTAATTGCCTTGATTAATAACATAGGTGTCTTAAACTAGGAAGTTAGTAAAACTCACTCCTTGAGGCTACCATCCTTGACTAAATTACATGAGGACTTCTTTATCTACTGATATTTGAGGAGTGACTCCTCCTTGAGAAATTAGAGCTTTCTCTCCAACTTAATTTTCATCCATGAATTGACCTTACTATCATTCTTCTCCTTGGATTATAATTTTATACATTGGTATAATTAGTCTTGTATTAGAGGTTAAAGTAGGATTGTATTCATTGGTAGGGCTATTGAAGTTAGGCTAACCTTGACCTCTCCCTTACCCATATTTTTTTTATTAAGGGTAGGGATTTTAATGAACACCTTGCTAAAAATTAAGTTAGATAGTTTGAGCCTCTAAGGCTTCATATCTTGCCTTCTAATCAATTTTTTCTTCTACCTTCTTAAGAGCAGTCCTTGACTTAGAATTAGCATTATTAACTTGAGAAAAAAATTGGAATATTAGCAGACATATTTGGTAGAAGAGGCATGTAAAATTTTGGATCCAACTTCCCATATTGTATGAGGCCATTATTATCTCTAATGTCAAGGTCATATGATTCAGGTAAAGTGAAACCACCCATGGATTGTAGCATGATGGATATATTAGTACCAATGAACCTAAAATATGTGGGGAACACAAATCTATAAAGTGGTCTCATGGGAGGAGGTAACCTATGCTAATTCCTTTGTAATATCACATTAAAATCATGCATTTTCTCCTTGGGGGCTCTTTAAATCACATTGTGTTGATGGATGAGTGAAGTGTGATCACTCTTGTCTTTAAATCTTGATGTTACTATCTCTCCAAGTCATCCCAAGTTATGATATAACCATCAGACAAAATCATATACCAGTCAAGTGCTTTCCCTCTAAGAGACATGGAAAGGAATCTAATTGAAATGTTGAACTCAGTGATATTGTAAAAACTAAATAATTTTGATGTATCCTTAATGTGCTCACTAGGAGTGACATGGTTTACACAATTGATTGTAGGAACACTTTTTGTAACATTAGTGGGAATGTCATCATATGCATCAAGATGGATAAGGTTTTTAGTATTAAAGGCTAGGAAGGCATGCTACCTAGCCACGTTTTCTTCAAGTTCTTCCTCACTTTATTGGTATTATGAGTTATAAAAGTCATCTTGATATTCATAAGGTAGAATAAGCTCAGGATGTTGAACTACAAGAGGAAGTTCAGGTTAAAGAGGTGGGTTTAAGGGATTAAATACTCTAATAGAATATGATCTAGTGAGGAAAATGAAGTATGAACACAAATATATGACAAAACAATGGTATAAAACCATATTTTACCTTTAATAGAGTCACCAAATGTTGATTAGAACACCATATGTAGTTGTAATGTTGTCAAGACCAACATTCACCTTGACAAGTTGTCTTTAAGACAATGGTACCATTGGGCATGTAAAAATTGTTGTCACCAAATATCTTAGATTATAGGAGGTTGTTCAATTCTAATATAATATTTTGGAAACATTGGAATACATCTAGGCTTGTGGATTTTGTTTAGTAGAGGTAGAGCTCTAGGTTTAAGTGATAGCTCCCTAGATTGACCTTTAAGTACTTATCACCTACACTAACTAATTTTTTGGATGAAAATAGGTATAAATATGCATGAAAGTAAACTATTGTAAGGGGTTAATACACCATAAGGATCCCCAATATGCTATAATTCTCTTTCAATAAGATAAAAGACCTATGATACTAGCTTCAAAGTCCTAGAATTCTCTAACATTAGTATTTCATTAAAGAGGTTATATGGATGAAACTACCCAAGGTAAGTTGACCATAGGTTAGTTGTAGATATTAAGGTTAGTTTTACACTTTAAGGGATTCAAACACACTATCTACACTCCATATGACCTTTTATAATGAGAACTTCTTGCACCAAATATGAAAGGATAAAGAGAAGCAAGGATAAAAGCTTATCACTAGACCTCACCATACATCACTTCACACACTTACACAATATTTTTGTGAAATAAAAATCAGTTTTCATGTATTATTAAAATTCAAAGTACACATAAAACCATCAAGGATTCACCATACTAGGTGTGGAATTATGAAACAAGAGCCAAACTGGCTTACATTTATAGAATGTGTGAGAAGAGAGATGGAAGTAGAGCTCAATGGTCACAATGTCAATTATGAATCAATGAGAATAAGTTATATTGAAGGATAAAATAGTATTAAATAGAATATGAAATTTCTCTTTGGATAAATTTCCATATAAATCATGAAAACTCCTCAAATTTGGTATAAGACCCTTCAAATGGCTTCTTAAAAATACCTTCAATATTAGGCCTCTCTTGGATGCCTCAAAGTAGATTAAGAATAGTTCAAACATATAAAATATTAAATGGGGGTTATAAAAAATATTTAACATTCATTATATGTGTCTACAACTACTGGTATTCTTATGAACACTTGTTTCACCATCTGCAATCACTATCAATAGCCTTATATGTTTGTCCCTACATTTATCACCCCAAATGCTCTTCAGTTCCTCAATCCAATCAATGTAAGGGATGTTATGAAGCCTTTAAAGAGTCCCATTACCTCAAAATCCATCAGTTATAACTTAGAAGGCCTCTAAATTAGACTTATCACTTCTCACTTAATGGTCACCCTCTATTCTCATTGTCTTCCCCAGACTGGCTAAAGTGAAAGAGCTTGTATAAGTGTTTGTGTTCTTTTTTGAATCAATAAATGACATTAGGATTTATATTAGGTCCCATTTGACCTTCTCAGATTATATTCATCTTTCAAGACTCCCCTACACCTACAAAACCATCAAAATATATCAAGAAAACCTGTTATGTACCCTATCTCTATAAATAGGGTAAAAAAAATATGATGGCAAGTAGCTTTAGGGATTTATCTAAAACTAAAAAAAACTTTCTAGACTAAAATATCTCATTTGAATGCATCTTATTCATTATTTTTCTAATCGAGTAAAGAGCAAGTGTTTTGGAGGGTTTCAGGATGTTTTGACTCTTAGGGATTGTTCATATTATCTTAATGTTAAAACCTCAAGAAAATTCCTCTATAATAATGTTAATGGACCTTATTAAACATATTATAAATCCTTAGGCCTCCATGCTAAGTTCCAATACTATTATTAGCTCTTGAAGTTGGTTTCTCAAGTTTGAAACTATAATCTGAGTAAGCTTGAGGTGAAAAGGTCAAGTTTGACCAACATGTGATGTTTTTATGCAATCCAATTGAACCAATTCACCTTATATCTCCCTCTAAAGATGATAAAATGTTTGTAAGGTTTAATTGGACCTAAAAGTGGTATTAAGACCCCTTTAGGGATTTAGGCCTAATAGGCCTATCTGTGTCCTTGATGCCCAAAACCACCCTTTATAGTTTCTGATGGTTGTGAGGTTTTCACACATATATCATCCCTCATTCCAACTTTATATTCACTTATGTAGTATTCAAATCCTTCCCAACACTTTCTCTTGTCATCTCCTCATCAAGTATTTAGTTTTACCTCTATAGGAGTTCCCTTTATCTGAGATAGAACATCGAAAGCTTACCCTATCTTATCATTAAAATAAATGATATGAGATACTCAATTAGGATATGAAGGTATTCTATACCAAATTTCAAATTTGGATCACTCGCCTACCACCTTCAAATGCCACCATCTTCAAAATAGACTTGTAGACAAGACTGTGCAAGGTATTGAGAAACTTTCAAGGTTGTAGATATACATCAATACCCTTACCTTATTTTCTTTATTCTAAAGAAGACATGATATTGAACCTAAAACTATGTGAGTGATATAATCATGCTCAATTTCTTCTACAACCTTTTCCAACTATAACTTACACTTCTCTCTACTTGACTAGGCTAAATTGTCTATTGTAGCAAACTATATGTACATATTTTGATAAAAGGAGGTTATGCCTATATCTGTCCATAAATGTTAGACCTTGTATACTATGTTTAGGATCTCATTGAAGTCATAAAATTCCTATCTAAAGTTATTTATACTTGTCTCTTCTCGTAGGTATGTTTAACCTCCAAACTATATACTCTTAGTATCTTATCAGTACATAGTTTAGATGTAGGTGGTCATTTTGGTAACAAAGGGACCCCTATAGGTGAATATTCACTCTTGAACCTTATATATTTAACTATTTGGATGCTATAGATACCATGTTTTTTTCTCTATCTAAGTGGGGTAACTTATTATGAAGATAAGCTTCCATCATGTCACTATTGGACTGTAAGGTTAATTGAAACTCCAAACATTGTATAGAACACTAACATTCTACATTAAAAGAATGAATAATATGGAGGCCTCATATACACTAAATATTGGGACCAAAAACTCACTTTATTTTATAAATCAATGCTCCTATGACTGGGTTGCATGATGAATACCATTAAATAAGTTTAGACCTTAGATATTTCATTATGGAAGGATTAAAAGAAAGGTAAAAACCCTATTTTATAGACTTTAAGTTAATGTGTACCTTAAGTTAACTTCTTCACATATGATCCTAGTTTCAATTCTGTTTAAAAATTTATGGATCTATTATTGATGTTATGATGTTCTTCCATGTTAATATACTTTATGAGGCTCTCAAACAATCTCAAATACCCTCCTTCAATTCTGCTCAACCTTTATGTGGAACACCTATAGATGCGCATACAATATATGGAATTGTGAACATATGATATAGTAATATGTGTATGATGAATTACTTTTAAAACCAATATTATACCTCCTATTAGTATAAACTAATTTTTTCCATCTTTAAACATTTATCACATCACCATGACTATGAAAGGTTCCTTCTACTTGTCTGTAGGTGGATTTTTTGCAAGGAAGTCTGACTGTGCATACATATGACTGTGTTATTCACATTAAAAACCTTTGAAACTCATCTTTGGAAAGAGAGGTGACCATCATAGCATGAGACTAATGCAACACACCATGTCATCTTTATTTGAAACCATTACAAGAACAAAATCCCTCTACAATTGATGAAACACTGACTGTAAACTAGTAATAGAGCTCTCACTAGTAGAATGAAGTGCTTATGATTCTCTCATCCACTCCACTTGTGAAAAATAAGTTGAGAACCATGAAAGGAGGATGTCTACACTATATGTAAACACTTTCATCAATTATTTTGTATGGACCAATGTACACAAAAGAGAAACCTATAGGGTATAGGAATGAGCAAGCATGAAAAGGTAGTAGACTTTTGTAGTCATATAAAATTAAAACATGGATGATTTAGCCATGGTTAATGACACCCAAACCATAGGTCATTCTTCTTGCTCACATAACCCTTCTAGGCTATTCTTTCACTGATTCTCAATCATTTGTAACCTTCCACACTTAGCTCTTTCAGACCCAAGTAGCCCTTTCAAGCCTAGATCTATCCCCCTATGTATCATCCCCATAGGACAATAGCACCAAAATTAGATAGGAGCATTTTAACCTAGGGTGTCCTATTTCTAACATTGTTATCCCAAATGCATTTTTCACTCTAACATTCAATTTTTCTCAAATTCTTATATTTTTCCCTATCAACGTAATACAAGTTCATTTAATCCATGATAATTAATTACCCTATAAAATGCCATTTAAAGTCCAGTTAGATGGGTTGACACTCATTTATAAGAAATAAACAAGAATACAATCAATTACACTCAAGCACTCTTCCCTATTCTTTACATACAGCCTTTGAAGAACATTTCAAGCCTATTCAAACACTCATACTAGTCCCTAACCATGAAAAGTACATCCAATTTTGCATCTAATTGCATACATCACACATTATTACACCAATCACTTTAATGGGAAAACTACATTAGCTTGATCCCGCTTTGGAGTATTGGTATGTAGGCAATGTGCCCACACATGGGGTCTGAAGTGCATCCAACATATCCTTTACACACTAAACCCTTCTCTCTCTTTCTTAATTTTCCATTCAAGTTCAATAATAAAGAGATCCTAAGGGTTTTTAAGATTAAATCAAACACACAATGAGCTTCATAGGCTTCTAGGCCTCAAAAATTCATAGACAATGTAGGTGCTAGACTACCTTCTGATTTTCCTATAGAATAATTTCATACCTTAGTTAGAGAAGGAGAAAAATGATGGCAAGATAAATATTTTGCATAAATGGACATACCTTCTTCCTATAACAAAGGAAAGGAAATATAAATAGAGTCAAAACCCACAAATCTAGATATTCTAGCTAAGATCAAGCTAATAACTCAATGATATGCAGATTAACTTATCACAGACTTAATTGACTCCCTATTTGCCACTTTAATTCATAATAATGTTTCGAATAATAAGGAAATATGGTTGAAAGTATGCAATAAATATTAGATGAAGACATTACCATGTGGATCAAGGCAATCTAAATTAATAGTTAAATTCATAAGAGACCTTATAAAGTGTTCCATTTGACATGGAACATACATTCTTCAATCATAAAGAACCTCTTGTTACTTTACAAACTTGGAAACCCAAACATTCAGTTCGAATTGAGGAAATACCTCAAGACAATTTGGCTAGTTCTTATCAACCAACCCAAAAATTGGTAAATAAACATAGAAATTTAAAACTTCAACAAAGTACAAAATAGCCAAATTTAGGGAATGTCTTACAATCCAAGAATTAATGACCTATGTTCTCAACTCAAGGAGAAAATCAAAACCAATTCATAGATCAAATGGTATACACTCCCTATATATCCACACAAAACCAAGGGCACATTCCACCCAACGACAACAAAACCAGGGGCACATTCCACCCCAACAACATTTTATTCAATCCACAAATGCACCAAACATGAAAGAATGGAATTCTATGAAGGAAATTGTTTAAAGATTGGAGATAAATAATAGAGTCAAAAAGTACAAATTTGATGAGATATGTCAATATCCATTTGAGTTATCTATTCTCTAAAACATCTTTCCACCTCAATTTAAGGCACCCAAATTTGATAGTACAGAGGAAAAGGAGATCCACATGAGCATATACAGGCATTCTTCATTTTATATCAAGAGGTTGCTTATAGTAGTGAGTAATTACTATGATTATTTTCACAAAGTTTAGTAGGACAAGCTCAAGATTGGCTACTTAAACTACCCAAGGGATCAGTTGTGGATTAGAATGACTTATCAAAAAAGTTTGTTAACCATTTCTCATATAACATAGAACATGAATTAGCCAATGTTGCCTTATGAAAATCCAAGCAATGTGATGGTGAAAGTTTCACTACATATTTACAAAGATGGAGAGCATTGGTAGGTCACTTTCAACATAACTTGCCAAATAAATAGTTGGATAATATCTTTGCAAAGAATTTGCATCTTGAAGTTGTGCATAATCTACGGTTAGCTTGTGCTAACTCATTTGAAGAAATTATTGACAAAGGAGTGTAGATTGAGAAGGCTCTTATTGATAAGGGCCTTGTTAAGATTTTTGTGCAAGATCAAGCATCTAATCAGACTAAATCACTAGGTCAAATAGTTATATAGGATAAACCTAAAGGCTTTAGTAAAAATAAAAGCATGGTTATAAATGGGGTGACTAAAATAAGACATGTACAAATGATTAGGCTATACCTCCTTCAAATGTATAATTAACTCCCCCAAATATACTACCTACATTATAGAGACAACCTCCATGAAAGACATTTCATAATAATTTTATAGTCTTTATCAAGTTAGGAGAATCAGTTGAAACCATGTTAGAAAAGCTCATTGTAGCTAATTTAATTATATGGCTAGTATCAAGGCCATTTCCTAAAGATCAACCAAAACCCAATTGGTACAAAGAGAATGAATGGTGTAACTTTTATCATGTTTCTAGTCATGGTGTATATCATTGCATTCAATTGTGACATATTATTGAGGACTTTATTGAAAGTGGTGAACTAGAAATTAAATTGACCCCTAATTAGGACACAAATTAGGATATGGGAATCTAAAAAGACACTTTCCTTGACATGATCCACCACCACCAAGAAATAATCAAAATGGTCATAATCAAGGATAGAGGTAGAATTAGAACCAACAACAAGGTCATAATCATAATGAACATAATCAAGATCATAATTCCCACACTAATAATGAGGATTATAACAATGTACCTTACAACTATAATAATAATATGGGACGCATTTTTATAACCCACATTGCCACTATTATTATAAATATATGTGGCCAATCTCATGTTCCTCACAACATAGGACCCATCATTATAGGGTCATCACCCTCTCCCCCTAGTAGTACCATGTCAGGTTTGCATCATCATGTTGTTACTCCATTTTCATAGGTTACTAATTCTGAATAATAACACCTTTCTTCTAATTATAAAGGCTCCTCGTAGACTCAAAATTGAAGTGATATAATTAGACACTCATGAGTCACCATCTAAGGCCCTTTGCCTTCCTCTTCTAATTATAATAACTCCTTACCACCTCTAAGTTGTGCAGTCAAAACTAGATACCCATAAGTTACCATCTAAGGCCCTTCACCCACTTCATCCATAAAACCTAATGAGAACATTATGCTAACGGTTCCAAAGATGAATACTATCCCAAAAAAGACTAAACTAGTTCAATCCATAATTCAAAGGCCTTTTAGTCTAGTGAATGAATTAGATAAAACCCCTACACAAATTTCCATATTAGAACTCTTACAAACATCTGATGCCCATAAAACCATCTTCAACAAAATTTTGCAAGAATTTATTGTGCCTAATAATATAAACTTTGATCAATTCCAAAACCTAGTTGGATACTTGTCTTCATTTTGGCAAATCACATTTGATCAAAAAGACATGTCCACCCTCAGCCCAAACCACAATAACCCACCATACATTGAGATAATCATTATAAATCACAAGATAAAGTAGGTTCTTATAGATAATTGTTTAGGGCTAAACATCATATCTCTTAAATTGGTACGACGATTGGGCTACATGGATAAAGACATTTACCCAAAAACTATTACAATCAAGGCTTATGACAACACTGAGAGGGAGTCACTTGGTACAATTTAGTTGCCAATCATGGTTGGGTCTATTTATCATCACACATTATTCCATATTGTGGATATTGAGCTTCCTTATAACATAATTCTTGGTTATCCTTGGATCCAGGAAGTATAGGTAGTTCCATCTACTCTTCACCAATGCCTTATGTTTCCCCATAATGGGATTGAGGTTATGACTCCCATTGATCAATAGCCATATCAATACTACAAACATCTTAAAATAGAGTTTTATAATTATAAATATTGCCCAGGTTCTAAATTCATTGAAAAGAATAACAAAGCCATCATTTCTCATCCATATCCATCTAATTATATAGACCCTAGTAATCTAGCCTCCACTTTAGCTGGTCCATTTCTTACAGCTCTAGCCAAAAAGGTTATTATTAAAGACATAGGCATTTCCACATACCATCTGAAGGACATCTTCCATATTGAAAAATTACCAAAATGCCATAAGCCATTTGGTAATCCTAAAGCTTCCCAGAATCCTAACAAACCTAATCAAATTTGGAAACCAAAGAAGAAATAACCAAAACCTTTTATGGTTTTGGTACCTACAATTACACCAAATAAAGATCAAGAGGCTTTTACTAAGGTAGATTGGTTATGTTCTAAAGGCCTTGATGATTGTTTTTAGAATCTAAAATATCATATCCCTAATAGGATAATGGACCATCTTGACTATATAGGGAAAGGCCTTAGCCCATAGGTACAAGGAATTTTAGAACCGCTATCAACTAGAGTTGTCAATTAGAAATCATGGTCTTAGATTTAAACCACTAGAAGATGACCTCATGACATTTGATAGTGAATATTTTGAAGTGAATAGTACTCTTAGCAATGACACAAAGTCCCATTATAGCCTTTTTGATGAGCTTGTTGACTCAAATTTGTTTGATTTAAATGTCATATTGACCATAACACCTATTAGAGCTTATTATCCTAAAGCAAAAACCCATCCTAGTGGTGCTTCCCTTCTTGAATTAGGACATTATATATTTACTATTGAAGCTTCCCATTCCGAAGCAAAAACCTATCCTTGTGGTGCTTCCCTTCTTAAAGTAGGACATTATATCTTTACCATTGGTGCTTCTCACCCTTAAGTAAACCCTCACTATGACCTATGTCTTTACCATCTTGAGCTCATAGATTGGGATTAAATTTTTTTGATCATATGCCTCGATGAGTTTCAAAATGAAAAATCAATTAAATAATACATGGGCCTACTAGATGCATTTCCCATTGGTGATCATAATTAGGGTTTTGATTTTTCATTGAATTTTTCTACCTATTTTGGAGAGCATGCAAACTTTCTTTGTCATAATAAAGAATAAACATTAAGATCTTTAGGTGAAAACCTCTTTGAGTCACTTGTCAATCAAGGAAAGAGTAAAGAAAAGGATAGGCCTTTGAGTGAAAACATATTTTAGGTGCTCCTAGGTGGGAAAGTTTGCTCATCCCCTCAGGATGTAGAAATCCCATCCATCACAAGTTCCATATCTAGTACAAGCATCTCTTCAGAACAACATCAAATATTTGAGTATCTTATTCTTGAGTTTATAAGGGTTTTTTCCAATTGGCCTTTACCTGAGAAAGTAGATTCTAATTTTTCATATTATCTAGATCTTTAAGAGGAAAAATAGGAAGATATAGTAGAGGAAAATGATCATGCCTATACATTTCCTACAATTATAGAAGATGGATCCACACTCCTCATGGAGAGCATAATAGAAGTGAATTTGGGAACCCATGAGGATCCAAAAATGGTTTATCTTGGAGCTTCCCCTATTGAAGCAAAATGTGAACATATTATATACATTCTTAAGGATTATATAGACATATTTTCATGGGCATACTCTGACATGCCAGGCTTAGAACCAGATTTATTTGTGCATCATCTTGTTATTCACCTTGGTGCTTAACTAATCAAGCAAAATTTGAGAAAGATGCATCTTTGCATTACCCTTTTGGTTAAGGATAAGTTAGAAAATATGTTAGGAGGTAATTTTATAAAACCATTGGACTAATTTTAATGGGTTTCTAAAATAGGACCAGTGAGTAAAAAGACCCCAAGCATATGTGTTTATACTGATTTTCATGATATCAACAGAACATGCCCCAAAGATGATTTTCCTCTACCCAACATCGACATGATCATCAACTCAACTATTGGGTATAAGATATTATCTTTAATGGATGGATTTTCTAGTTACGATTAGATCAATATAGCCCCTAAAGATCAACATAAGACCACATTCACCACTACATGGGGGACATTTTGTTCCCAAGTCATGCCTCTTAGTTTGAAGAATGTTGGAGCCACATATCAGTATGCAATGACTATCATTTTCCATGACATGATGCATGACATTATCGAGGACTATGTTGATTATTTACTAGCAAAATCAAGAATAAGAGATGGACAGCTTGACATTTTACGAAGAATATTTGAGAGGATTCATGCATATAAAGTCCACTTGAATCCTAATAAATGTGTCTTTAGAGTCAAATCAAGAAAATTTATAGGGTTCATTGTATCACAATGAGGGATTAAAGTTGACCCTAAAAAGGTCAACACCATTATGGAAATGCCTCCACCAAACAATCTTAAATAGTTTTGAGGTCTACAGGGAAAGATCTAGTCTATACGTAGTTTCATTTCTTAATTGGTAGGTAAGTGCCACCTATTTACCCATCTCTTAAATAAAGGGGTAACATTTTAGTGGGATGAATATTGTTAGATAATATTTTTAAAGATTAAAACATACTTGGCAAATCTACCAATCTTACGACCTCCAACATAAATAAAGCCACTACTTCTTTATATATCAGCCATAGAACATGCACTGGGGGTAATTTTGGCTTATCATGATGATCATGGTAAGAAAAAATTGTTTGTTATTTAAGCTACAAATTGGTATCCTATGAACATAATTATATGCCTATTGAGAATGCATGCTTATCTATTGTGTTCACCACTCAAAAATTGCAACATTATATGCTAAATAACAAAACAATTATTATCACCAAGGTAAATTCTCTCAAGTTATTCTTACCTAAAGTAGCTATTTAAGGATGCATGGATAAATGGATTATTCTCCTCAATAAGGTTGATATTGAGTATCAAACTCAAAAGGTAATCAAAGGATAAGTTATTACTAACCAACTTGTAGAATCTCCTATTATAGCCACTCAACCTCTCAACTTTGACCTTCTAGATTATTCTATCATGATGATAGAACAAGTATCAAAAGAACCTAAATAGTGGATGCTCTATTTTAATGGATCCTTAACATCCTGAGGGTCTAGAGCTCACATATTATTGATCACACCACAGGGGGATTTGATCCCCAAAGTATTCCATATACAAATTTAGTGTACAAATAATATGGCCAAATATGAGGCATTGCTTGTAGGGCTTTGTCTTGCTATACAGTGGGATATTCAATGCTAAAGGTCTATGGAGATTTATAGCTAATCATAAATTAGATAATTGACTAGTATCAAATAAGAGACGATAAGCTTGTTCCATATAAGCAAATTCTTGATAACCTCAAAACACATTTTAAATATCTATAATTTGAGTAAGCTCTATGAGTCAATAATAGATCTACCAATGCCATGGCAAAAATTAGTTCCATGATTCAAATGCATGATAGTACTAAAGAGTATCAGTTCCTGATTGAAAATCTTCTTCATTTAGTACATATTCTATCAGATTTAGAGAGGATATGCACCATTGTTGATTCTAATCCCTAACCTAAGCTACCATAGTACCAAGATTTTTATAACTATTTCCATAGTCATGTATTTCCCACCAACCTTTCCAACAACCAATAAAAACTATTCCTTCATCACTTAGCATGTTATATCCTCCTTGGAAATATGCTTTATCATAAAGGCTATGATGGAATGCTTCTTCATTATTTATCTTTGGTAGAATCTAAGCTGGCACTAAAGGAGGTTCCTGAAGGAATGTGTGGGGCTCATACCAATGGTGTATTCCTAGCAAAGAAACTCCTTAGAATAGGCTATTATTTGCCCAAAATGGAGACATATTCTTGTAATTATGTAAATAAGTGTGTTCCTTGTCAGTAGCATAGAAAATTGATACATGCACCTTCCTTACCATTGTAGCTGATTACAAAAACATGGTCATTCTCAACATGGGGTCTTGATCTCATTGGGAAAATTAACCTGATATCTTCAGATGGCCATAAGGCCATTTTTACTAAAATCAAATACTTTACCAAGTGGATTAAGGCCATTCCTCTCACTTATGTTATCAAGAAACAAATAGATAAATTAATTCATTACAATCTTGTATAATATATGATAATGGTGGATCCTTTATAAACCAAGTTGTGAAATATTTTTGTGAAAAATTCAAGATCAAGCACAAAAAACCCACTCCATATAACTCACAAGGCAATAAACAAGCTGAGATATAAAATAAAACCATTATATCAATCTTAAAGAAGATTGTGAATGCTGTTAGTCATAATTGGCACTTGCAACTCTTTGCTACCCTTTGGGCTTATAGAACCAATCATCATACTCCAATTGGACCTACTCCATACTCCTTTGTTTTCAGAACTGAAGCTATCATCCTAGTCAAGATTGAGATCCCAATATTAATAATATCACTAGAGCACATTGAAGATAATGAAGACTATAGAGCCTCATGACTACATGAACTAGAGATTCTTGATGGTAAGCATTTGGATACCCTAGAAAATTTCTAGGCCTATGAAAATAGATTGCAGAGAATTTACAAAAAACACATTCTCCCTCAAGAATTTGAGATTGGTGACTTAGTTTTGAAAGAGAACTAGAAGAATGCAAATACTAAACCCAAAAAGAAAGGCAAGTTTTAGCCTAATTGATTAGGACCATATATTATCACAACAAACTATGGATCAAGAGTATATAAATTGGCTAAACCTAATGGTGAATAACTTTTAGAGCCCATGAACATCATTCACCTTAAGAGATTCTATGTGTGAACAACTTTGAACCATTGTCTATAAGACCCCTAACTTGGGGGAAACTTTTGTTGTCATAATTTTATCCCACCTTTTTATATTACCTTGAACACATTTTACACTACCCTGGTCCACTTTTCATGATTCATGATAGTAAAGGCTTTAAATCCTTGGTACTCTAAACACATTCTTCTTCCCATTCTAGATTTCTCTCTTTGAGAATAATATTCTTTGTTATGTCTAAGGCATGTTATAAGCTTTAACACTTTTTATCCCTTGACCAATTATGATCTTGATTATGTCTCATGAACATTATAAATATCTTCAGAAGCATTTCTACAAAGTAGTTCACCAAGATAGTATTGTGCAACTTCAGACAAGTGAATAGAAGAATCTTCTCAGTTCTAGACCATTGCTACACTATTATAGATCAAGAACCTCACTCTCACCAATTTAAGAGCATGGGTCATTTCAACCAACTTAGCTATCTTATTGGAACCTCTACTCTCAAGATGTGCATCTCCTCGACCAGATGGTCCCACATTGTGCATATTTTATCCCAAAAACACCAAAAACATTAAAAATACTTTGAAAATACCAAAAACATTAAAACATGATCCACAAAATACATTCCCATTCTACCATGCTTCTATACATTTATACATTCCCATTCTACCATGCTACGCTCTTATCATTTTGTAAGCATAGAAACACTAGTTCATTTCATCTTGTTCCACACACTTACAATTTTTCAAGATCATTCTTTCTCATCTCATTAGTTTCTTATCTTCCATTTATACTATAACATTAATCATGCTAGTTTGATCATCATTTTTCTTCTATCCCATTTCTTGGGAGAACTACATTTGGCCTGAAGTTTATGTTGGAACATGCATATATGAAACTATGTAGGAAACATCCACTTGTCTTATACATTTGGAGTCAGCTCAACCAACCCCCTTCTTTTTATTCTCTTCCCCCATTTCTTCTTTAATTTTTCCTCTTTAATTAGGGGAAAATTGTCATTTTTCTTTGTTATGATATGGTAGAAAGTAATGCCTCTACCACACATGCATGAACATTTGTCTTTAAATCACACTAACTTGGTTTTTGTTTATGTGTGTTTATTTGTGTTTTCTTGGTATTTTTTTGTGATTTGACATCTCTCCTTTATTTATTCTCCTTTTCTCTTTTTTATTACCTCTTATCTCATTCTTGGTCTTGTGTTTCCTTGATTGTTTTTTCTATTTGATTTTGCTTTTCTCTTTTTTGTTTCAGAATATCTTGATGATTCACATGAATCTTGATTATTTATATCTTGATCCTATGTTATTAAGTTATTCTTGGACCATTTTGTTTCTTTGATTGCTGTTTGTGTCTTGTTTTTCTATTTGATTTTGTTTTTTCTCTTTTATGTTCAAGAATGCCTTGATGGTCCACATGGATCTTGATTATTCATATCTTGGCCTCCTGTTTTTAAGATGTTCTTACCTTTTTTTTTAAATTTTTGTTCCTACTTAAGTCTTGATAGATTATATCTTAATTTCAAGCTAGGATCATTTATGTTTATCTTTTTCTTTTTCTTTATCTTTTTATTTTTTATTTAAATGTAAATCACTGTAACTCTAGTTTTGATCATTATTTTACCATTATCCTTAGTTATAGATATTCACATTTGAACTCGCTTAGTGCAATTGGAATATTATGTCATTCTAAGTTATTCATACTTATGATTCCTAATTGTATTTTATATAGAAAGCACTTTGTACTTAGGTCTCAAGGTCTTAACGTCAACATCATCTCTGAATGATTCTCAAGAACACTTTGCAAAAACTAGGCTCATGATATGGAATTAGGATTCTCAATAACATGCCTTTTATCACTCAACTCTATTCTTATACATGCATCTCTTTGAATACATTGTGAGTCTAATAAATTATTTCTCATTTTTGATCATTCCTCATTCCATTCTCTCCAAAACATGGGTGAACTACATTGGCCTAAAGTTCATGTTGGAACATGAGTCCATGTAACTATGTAGGCAACACTCAATTTATATTGAGGTCAGCTTGGCTATCTCCATTATTCTTTTCATCTCTCTCATCACTTTATGAATTATCATATGCATAGTTTTATATGGATTTTTAAGCCATTACACCATCGTATGTACATTTGTGCCCACTCACTTTAACCTATCTTTTCAGTTATATCCTTGAGCTATTTTACTTACCAATTACCCATGTCAAGGCACAACATCTAGACAACATCTAATCAAATCATCTCTATAGGGATAAATCATTATTTATTCTTTATCAATGATCAATATTCACCAAACTGGGGTAAAACTATTTTATCATGATCAAATTTGCTCTATTAGAGTACTTATTATTATATTCTCTTTAGAAACCCCATTCTAGTGGTGTTTCCCTACCTGAAGTAAAACATTATATCTTTTCCTCTAATTCCAAGATCTCCACATTAAATCTCATGATGGTAATATTTTAGTGTCACCATGTCTTAGGATTGATCAATACTGTAAGCATGCAACTTGTAATCTCAAATTGTGTACATTTGCAGTGTGTCCCTTACATTTATGGATTGAATCTTTCCCATTCCTCCCATCTTTAGGGCCTATTATACCTCTCATTATATTTTTATCATTTATGGTAATCACATGTGAAATAATTCACTCATCTAGATGTGATCTATTCCATGGGTTAATCTCTCACTTTCTCTCTATTTTTGAGAGTGTATCCTTTTCTTCCATCCTAGTATGTCCTCTCGAGGGGGCATCATGGGTCTATTCCAATTTTTTCTTGACAACTCTTTTCTTTGAAAAGATGTTACTTCACTTGAATGTCTCTTTATACCTTCTCAAATAGGGTTAAAATGTAGACATCCAATTCCTAACACCATTTGTGTTGAAATTATCAATCTTAATCAAATTGCACTCAAATGCACATTTTAGGTCAAAATCCATAAAATGCACTAAATGGTTTGAACTTGTCACTTACAAGTGATAGTTTAGGTCAAAGTATCCCTAAATAGGGAAATGCATTTTATGGGCCAACTAACTTTGATAAGATCATTTTGAGTCAAAATGATAGTTTTGCCATTTAGTACTCTAGATCACTCTTTTCTTCTAATTCATTGGTACACATCATGTACCTTTGTTATTTTGTGTTCGCAACATCTTAAATGGGAATACATCTCCAATTCATCTAACATCACCTTCTAGTTCCTCTCCAATCAAATTATGACCTAGTAATATGACTTTTTGACTATTTTGATTAATTGAGGGCTGATTTTCAAATAATTGCACAAATGTTGATTAACCTTGATTAAGGATAATTAATCCAAATCAAGAGCTTAAGTGGATTTTACATGAGAGTTGTTGAATATTTTTTTTTGAAAATTGATTCCTGTTAACTCCATCATTAGGTGACATCATTTCTTGGGAAGACATCCCTAGGCCATAAATGCCACAAATATCAAGATTATGGGTCACCCTTACCTAGTTAATGCCTCCCATGCCTCTTCAATTCCCCTTCTTCCAAGGTCATGATGAAGATAATTATATATTTAATTCCAAATATTAGGATTTTCCATGTCCACACATGTCAATCTTGAAATGGATGGTCATGGTTGATCTTGACCAATCTCCAAAATCTATAAATAGAGAGGCCATGGACATGAATTAAAAAAGCTTGAATATTTCAAAGTTATGATGTTAAATTGTTTCCAAAATCCTTTGCATTTGATCATTTATTTACTTTTAAAGCTTCATTAATAGTCTATTTTAGTGGTTTGGAATCATGATCCTAGGTTTTATGGAGTGTTCTTGAGACATTGGAGGAGTTTCCCACCATTGTTGACAAAGACAAGGATGATTGATTAAGAGATAATAGGCTTTTGATCCACATGGGTATGGTGAATCTATTTGGGAAGGTAATATGATTTTTATTTCTTTCATTTATTTCATTCTATACTTTGTAATTCCCATAGGAATAGATAGGCTTAGTTAGTTAGTTCATAATGCATTGTTCATGATTTATGGACTAATGTTTGACAAACTTTCTTTGTAATCCTCTCTACAAAAAGTTCACAAAATATTTTATCATCCTCAAAAGTTCAAAAAATATTTTATCCTTAAAATCCCATAAAATTTTGATAAACTTATAATTTTCACAAAATGTTTTATATAGTTCCAAATCTTGCATATGTTTTTAATATTTCCCCCTTATCCTTCCACATAACCCACCATGTTTCCAAAGTATGATAAATGTGTGGTATGTAAATTTTTGTTTTTAAAAAAAGATAGACACATGGTATTAATTGAAGTTTTTCAAAAAAAAACGTTTTCCCACTCAAATTCATGGGTTTTGGCTTAAATGGTGGGTTATTAAAAACCATGTGGTTTATCCATTTTTAATGGTGGGTTATTAAAAAAATATGTGGTTTTATCCATTTTTAAAGGTGGTTTTTGTTTTCATTTATGGTATTTTCTATTTTAAGCTTTCCAAGAATGGTTTAGAATCATAATTTGTGATATTGGATGTGAGGGTGGTTTTGATCGTAAAGTTTGGGGTTTTGGTGTTTTGGAAGGTTTTTTTTAGCAGGTAAACCCATGGTTTTTCATGGAAGGATAGTTTTAACTATTTTGAAGGTAGTATTGATATTTACAAGTTCTCTATGAATTTTATAAAGGTTTTAAATGTTAATGGTGGCCTGCATAGGGTGTGGATGAAAGATCCATTAGTGATAAAAACATAGTTAATGAAAAAATTGAGGGTGGATTTATTTGCATGGGGTGTATGAAAATTCAACAAGTTTATCTCAATACAAGTCTAGTGGTGAGAAGCTCACAATCAAAGTTTACATATGCAAGAGTGAAAAAAGTGATGAACATGATTAAATAAGAAATCTAGCACATGACATAATGATAAAAGAGATGACAAATTCCTTGCAATGGAAACAATTCTTGAACATTTTCACTTTTATGAATTGGCATTCATTTCATACACCTATAAATTTTGAGGACATATAGGCATAATTCTTTATACTGAAGAGTCAATCAAGCTTACATCACAAGATAAGACTACTTGTGTGGGAAGGCTTCTAAATTTAATACTTGCAATGGTGTTAAGGGGTCATCAAACACCTCAAGAAGATTATGGTGATAAAAATGGATTAGGAAAACTTTCAAAAATTTCTTGCTCAATGTGGTTCTTGGATTAGACATTTTGTTCATATAACATGGAATCTCTAACAAGAGAAGATGGCAAAAGAATTCTAGTTTATGTCAAGATGGAATGCCTAAGGGAGAAATAAAAATCAAGAAGTCATGAGGAATAAAAGATTGTCATAGTGATAGAACATGATCTTATTTAACAAAAGGACTTGTCTTTTTCTCAATAACCACCAAAAGTCTCTATCCTATTTCTCTGTTTCACTTTTTTTAATAACTTAAAAGGTTATGTTTTACCTTTTTAAAGTCATTTAAGATAAATTAACTATAAAATATAAACCTTTTACTATAAAGGTGGTTATGGAGGTAGTTGTGGGTGGTTACGCCTATTATAACCTATAAATAGGAGTTTGGAGCTCCTTTGTGAGGGATTAACTTTAGTTAGGCTCAAGTTATCTTTATGCCAATTGGTTTTTTGATATTAGAACTTTTACAAGTGGAAGGAAGTAATTTATATGTACAGTCGCATGAAGAATCAATAAAGAAATGATTTATAGGATTTTATTCCATGAGATTTTTTGAATGATGATATTCATGAGTATATCATTTCACTTTGATTCTTGGTATTTCATTTTTATAGAATGTTATTTTTAGATAGTCAATGAATATAAAGTTATTAAGTGTGGAAAGCTATATTGAACCTACATTAATAACTTTGTCATTAGGAATCCTTGATGAAATTAAGAATAGGATTTTATGCCTATTTTTATTGGAAAATATAGGGTTATTGAATATCTTTCTTTATAAGGTTGTCAAATCTCCTTGGTGTATGTATTATATCTATATGTTTAGTATATGTCTTTCCCATCTAATTTTCATGAAAAAGTCTTCCTTTGCTATACCTCAAATCTTAGACTATTCTAGTGAGTCTTTGTGTTTAGTTATCCAGAGTTATCCTTCATCTTTTCTAGGGTTGTCATAATAGTTTTTATGTTTTTAGCTAGAATAATACAATTATTACTTTCTCCTTTATTTTCTCATTTTTCCCTTTATTTCCTTTTTGTAATTTCTAGTTAAAAGAATAAAACCCCCTATAAAAACATTTTTATATAAATAGCTGTGAATAGTTTTTCCCTTGCATTTCCCTTTTTAGCTTTCAATAAAGGTAGCTTTGACTAATAATACTAGAGGGAATTTGTCTTGTGTTACTAACTAATGCAAGGGCTTAGTTCCCACATTGTTGAATCAAAGTCACCAATTTGTCCCCGTGACAAAATTTTGAGCCAAAAATTCCACATAGTTAACATGGCTATAATGACACGACCTTTAAAACTATTGGTTAAAGGGGATATCAATGAATTATCACCTCTCTCCACATTGAAATAAAAAACCTTGACTTAGAGGAACAATCCAAACTAAATCAATATAATTAGAAAATTAGATATAAAGAATAAGAAATTATCTATATGAATATTATTTGGTATGTCAACAATGTCAATATCACTTAGGAAACTCTATAACCACAACAATTTATCATGGGTTTAAATCCATCCCCTATTCTCTATCAAGGCTAATTTAATCATCCCACATTACAAACTAGGGATCAACCAAGTCAACTTAACTCATTACCATATTATGTCAACGATGTGACTAATCAACTAATTACTACCCTTATGGATTAAATTTAAGATCTAGAGGCCATTCACACTACCTCATCCCCTAAGTTTATAACTTATGGTGTTATGCCACAAATATCACATCCCATCAGATAGGGATATGTGGTTCCATAGAAACAAAGGTAAGTTTATTTTTATCCTAGTTCACAAAGCACACTAGGATTTCTTCTCAATGCCCCCATTGCCAACTATTGGGGTAAGTGCATGGAATTGTGGGGTCAAAAGGGGGTCTTAAGTGGAATTATTTTTATTGATAAATTAGAAAACTCAACTTTTTAAAATGATTTAAGATGGCTACAAAATTCTATAATAATGTGAATTACAACATTTCAAGACTAGTTTCTAAACTACTTAGGTTTTATTTCAATGGTCAAGTATAAGTAGGTGAAAAATTTAAATATGAAGAGGTACTCTTACTTTTTCAAAAAAATATAATAGATATTTTATCGTACACTCCCATATTTTTTGAGATTCATTTAGTATGTTTTGAAACTCTTTGGTGAAAAGTTAGATAAGAGTATCTAAATTATAAGTTATATAATATTTTAAATTTTTAATGAAAATTTATTTTTTAATTAATTTTAAAGGTAAATAGACCTTAAAAATGATGAAAAATGGATAATTAACTATGTCCCCCCTAAAACCACCTAAAAAATTTTGAAATTATTTTTTTAATGTATGTAGAATTAGATCTAGTTTGAAATCTTGTATATTTTTTAAATTTGCATGAACCAAATAAAAAAAAGATAAATATGTTTTGTTTCAATATATAGAAGCATAAAAAAAATACATAGAAATCAATATAACTGAAAAGATTGATGTAATCAAAAAAAGAAAAAAAAACTATATATTTGAAAAGAGGAGAGTGCACATGATGCCATATTAATATTTATAGGAATTGTCTTGATGAAATTCATAGTGTTTATCATGAAAAATGTTGGATTTTATCATTTATAATAAAAACACATAGATTTTATTATGTGTGTGTCAGTGTTAGACCTTAGGATTTCAAATTCAAGCCATTTATGAGATTAGAGGAATGTGTTTAAAAGTTTACATAGAAAAAGCATGTACATGAAACAGTGTGTATGCCTTGTTTTTCATATTGAATTCATGAGTCTATAGGCATGGAATCCAATTTTTCAAAAAAATTTAAAGTGAGACACTTGTCATATGTAACAAATGATAGAATTTTTTTTATTGTTTTGGTTTTTTTAGTCCTTAATAACATGATTTTATTGAGAAAGCCTTTAATTAAGTGCATGATTACAAATATAGTTGAATTCAAGGGAAGAAGATACTAATGAAATTAAACTTCAATTGGGTGTCATTGAAAAAATTAATTTTTCTTAAAGTGAATTAGTAATATTTAAGCATAATTCCTCATTTTTATGTTACTGAATGTCATTATTTAAGCAAATAAGATTTAATTATAATATAATAAAATATTATTATATATTTTAAGGGGTAATTTAACATATTTCAACACCATATAAGATGTTATTTATTGATGTAATGTGATTTTGGGATATATTTTCTCCAATATTGTCGTGAATTGAGCAAACTAGTCAATTGGTGTAATTAGTGACATGATTGGGCCAAATTGAATCCTATTAACTTCTTTTTGACTATATAAGATGTGATTTGGGGATCAATAATACTTAATTTCATCACAAAATGGACAAAAGAGTCATTTTTTAATAACATAGGTAATTGGTGCCAATTTTAGCCCCTTGAACACAATTATGTCTATAAGACGTGATTTGGGGATAAATTCGCTTTGATTTCATCAATCATTGAGATAATTAGTCATTTAGTGTAATCAATGATGTGATTTGTGCCAAATTGAGTCTCATGATCCTAATTTTGACTATATAAGATGTCATTTTAGGATCCATTGATCCTAATGCCATTACATAATAATCTAAAGAGTTGATTAGTTTAATCACAAAGGTAGTTATGGCCAATTTGAGGCCCTTAAACCTAACTATGGCTATAAGAAGTGATTGGAGGCTTAAGTATATTTAATTTTATCACATATTCATCTAATTAGTCAATTAGTGTAATCTTTGACATATTTGGGCCAAATGGAGCCCATTTAAAACCTAATTTGAACTATAAGAGATGTGATTTTAGGCTCAGTCGATTCTAATTTCATCATAAAATAAACTGAAGAATTGATTCATTCAATAATAGACATAATAAAGTACAATACTATCCCATTCGACCTAATAATGACTATAAGATGTGATTTAGGACTTAATTATCATGAACCCAATTTCATCATGAATAGAGCCAATTAGTCTATTGGTGTAATCAATGATGTATATATATGTGTGTGTGTGTGTGTATATATATATATATGAGTATATATATATATATATATATATACATACATACATATATATAATTACACACACACACACACACACACACACACACACACACACACACTATATATACATACATACATATATATATATATATATACATATACATACATATATATATATATATACATATATATATACATACATATATATATATATATACACATATACATATATATATATTGAAATTGAGCCCTATGAATCTAATTTAAACTACATAGGATGTGATTTTGTGCCAATTCATCACATAATGAACTAAATTTTTGGTTGGTTTAATCACTAAGCCAATTAGGGATAATTTAATTCCCTTACCTAATTTTAATGATAAAATGTGGTTTGGGGCTAAATAAGTTCTAATTCCATCATGAATTGAGCGAATTAGTCAATTGATGTATTAGTGATGTGATTTTCACCAAATTGAGTCTTATGAACCTAATTTTGATTGCATAAGATGGGATTTTTGGATCAATTGACCCCAATCTCATCACATAATAAGCCAAATTCTTTATTTATTTAATCACTAAGGTAATTAGGGCCAATTTGATCCCTTTAAACCTTATTACAAATATAAGATGTAATTTGGGGTTAAATTAGCCCTAATTTTATTATAGATCAAGATAATTAGTCAATTAGTGTAATAAGTGATGTGATTTGGGCCACATTGAGCACCATAAACTTATTTTTGACCATATATAGTGTGATTTGGGACTCTATCATCTCCAACATCATCATAAAATGAACCAAAGAGTTGATTAGTTCAAACATAGAGGAAATTGGATCCAATTTGAACCTATTCAGCCTAAGCACAATTATAAAATGTGATTGGGGGATCAATTATTACTAATTTATCACATTTTGAGATAATTAGTCAATTGGTGCAATCAAAGATGCCATTTGGGTAAAATTGTGTGCATTTCAAACCTAATTTTGATAGTATAGCATGTATTTTAGGGCTTAATTATCCCTAATTTCATCACATAATAAACCAAAGAATTTATTAGTTCAATCACAAATTTAATTAGTTCTAATTTGAGCCCATTGGACCTAATTATGACTATAGGATGTGATTTAGGGCTCAATCAACCCCAATTTTATTATATGATGAACTAAAGATTTAAAATTTTCAATCACAAAGGTAACTGGAGCCAATTTTAGGCCTTTAAACCAACTAAAACTATATGATGTGATTTGGGGATACATTAGTCTTAATTTAATCACAAATTAAGCCAATTAGTCTATTAGTGCAATCATTTATGAGATTTGGGCCACTTTGATCCCTGTGAACTTATTTTTTACTATATATAATGTTATTTGGGGTTCAGTTGGCCCTAATGTCATAAAAAAAATGAACCAATAGGTTGATTGGTTTAATCACCAAAGTAATTATATCTAATTTGATCCCCTTTAACCTAAATTTAGTTATAGGATGTGATTTGGATTTGAATTAACCCTGATTTTATCATAGATTGAGCCAATTGGTTAATTAGTGCAATCAATGACATAATTTAAGCCAAATTATGCCCCCTTACAACTTATTTTCATTGTATATCATGTGATTTCGGTCTCAATCAATTCTAATTTCATCACAAAATGAACAAAAAAATAAATTAGTTCAATCACAATCATAATTTGGGCTAATTTGAGCCCCTTGAACCTAACTATGACTATAGAATGTGATGTAGGGCTCAATCAACCCAAATTTCATCACATGGTTGGAATAAATAATACTTAAGTGGTGTTATTTACCATTAAGCTTATTACAATGGTTAATAATTGAAATAAATATATTTAGTTTATTAACATAAAGTAATCTCATGTAAACAAATTAAATATGTTTTACTATTATAGTTTCTCAAAGAGAGGTTAGACCCATTGGTTACAACAATCCACCTCTACACCCCAATATATAAATACATTTTACCTTTGGTAATTTTCACTTACACACACACATTACATTGTGTGATAAACATTAATGAGACTATGTAATATTTGTGTGTGGAAAATATTATTCAAAATTTTTTGTGAAGATTTGACAAAGAAGAAGTGAGAAGAGAAGGAATTATATTTGGTTTTAGTTTATCAGATTAATGAATATCAACTATGGGTTATTTACCACCATTTTAAGTTTTCCCACCTATACATACATATTATCATTCAATGTTCATCTGGATCTCATTTTTGTATATTTCATATACATATATTAAATGAATATTGTCATTTTAGAGCCTAGAGATGTGTATTGATCAATAATAAAATTTGTGAGGACCTAGATACCTATTGAAAGATCATTCACACTTTTTAAACCTTGTATAAGAATGGTATAGCCATTTTATGTCCCAAAGAAGTTAAAAAAATAGTTTTCAAACTTTTGAATCTTAAATATCTGATCTAATATTCAAATATTTAGTTATTATGCTTATAAATACCCTTGGAAGAACATGTTAAAGATTCAAACTAATTTTTTGAGAATAAATCTTTCCTTGGGAAAGGTTTAATATCCCTATGGTGTTGAAAAAAATAAATGTTGGTAGAAGAACATAGATTAGAAATCTGCATGTATGATATTTGTCCTGTATTTATGCATTATGCATTGATTTTATCATTGTATAAGTCTATTTTTTCCTATCTTCATGACTTGTAATAGGTTAAAATATGAAGAGATTCCACTTTAGGCACCAAGTATGAGAATAATATGAATAGTATTAGACTATAAAATGTCTATATATACTTTTGTTTGTAATAAGAAGGGGGTTCCACTTTTTATAATATATCAATAAAGATTTTTTGGTTATGGTTGCCTTTGTGATTTCTTATTATGTTCCTTATGTACATTCTTATGTGTAATGTTTTGGTCGATTTATGTCTAACTATTTTGAATTCATAATTATAGTCTATTTATTACTAGTTGTTCTTCCTCAATAACATAGGATAATTAATGTTTCTTATGTTTTTGTCATCTAAATTCCTATTTTTATATAATAAAATATCCTCCACACATGAAGTACATGATAGTTATCCTCATCCTTTACAAGTCCTATTGTTTTAAGAACCTATGTTAGTATAGTGAGTGTGGATACTCCTTTTGAAGGTAATTATGCTAAGATGGTTACTAGGGTAGAGAGATATTGAGATATGGTTAGACCAATGGTTATGTAATTTTGTAGAAGAAGAATAAAAAGTGACTGCTCTTACTAGTTAGGAGATCATTCAAGAGCATATTTATGGATAAATTTACAAAAAAAAGTTGGTGTGAGTTACTTAAATTATTAGATAACTAGTTATCATGGTTGTAATATTATTACTTTAACCCAACGAATGGAAAAATTATAATCTATATTGAAGAGAAGATAAACTAGTTACAGATATTGGAAACTAACTAGACAAGAGAAGTAGATCATTGGGTTGCTACTATAGTAGACAAATATATGACTAAATTTGTAGTACAATGTATGTATGTATGTATGTATGTATGTATTAAATCTATGAAGGACTTGATCATTATAGGAATTCAAGGATAATTTTTTTAGTGACTACCTATCCTTGTGAAGATGTTGGTTATGAGAAATACCATGGTGTCTACTCTAACCAATATGGAGTAGTTGCTTTAGGCATATGGGGGTGTGTGTGACATGACCATGAATTATGATTACATAAGTAGATAATGCTTGAACCTAAATCCATAATGGAGACATGAGGTAAGAAGAGTTAAAAGAAGAATCTAGATTCAGAATGTGAGCTACAATAATATAATAGATGGAGTAAATAGAAAAATACCTAAGTAGGTATGAGTAGAGTTAAGAGTAGTGGTAAAATAGATACATAATGAGTAGGAAGACATGATGAATGAGAATAAAGAGATGAATAATTAAGGATGACTAAAGATGAGATGAAATAATAATAATAATGACAATAGAAAGAAAGAAGTGATGAAGAACAAGAGGAAGAAGAGATGTTCTAAGTTAAAGGTGAGAATAGTGTAGAGGTAGATTAGTAAGATGATAGATATAATTCATAACTAAAATAATGGGTATTATTATAAGGACATGAAGTATTAATTAAATAAGTATAAAAAGGTAACAATGTATTCATTCATTAAAAGAGAACATGTCCTTGTAGCCTAATTTTTCATATTTGAGTAGAAGTTTTCAACTAGAAGAATACGTAGATAGTAGTTGGGAAGGTCCATTTTTAGAAAAAGTACATCATTGGGGTGGTAAAATTAAAATATCCTCAAATTTTAAGGCTTTTAAGGCTATAGGGTTTGTTGAAACTAGGCAGAGAAAAGTAGGAAACACAAAAAAATAGAGTGGGTAGATTAACTTTCCTAGTGCATAGGTAAATCTTTGTAGTGTAAAAGTAGGATCACTTAGAACATAGCCTCCCACTGTAACAACTAAAAAATATATCCATTCAACACAAGTTTATAATATGGGTGTTGTAGTAGCATTTATCATCTTGGTGACATATGATGGGTCTATGGATCCTAAGCAGTATTTCTTATTGATGAGGCTATAAATAAGTACAATTTAATAAGATCACTTAATAGAAGAGAAATTGAATTTATTTACCACATATAAATCACTTAGGCAAGTTTATAGTAGGTTAAGGAGTGGATCATCACAAAATTCAAAATAAATAAATGTACAAGTCAGACTATTCAGGACCTAAAGGAGATAAGGTATAGTTGGGAGAATCAGTCTATCATTATGATCACAAGTTCTTAGATATTATAAATAAGGTATAATTTTCCTTATTAGATAAAGATAAGGCTACATGGTTTGTTAAATGACTACATTTTAGTATAATTTTTGTTATATCATAGACCCAATATGCTATTAAGGCAGATTCTAAATCTACTACTCTTTGGGTGGAACAAATTGAAGATTATGGGGAAGTTCTCATAATGGCTTATAAGATTGAAAATACATTACAAGATTTTATGAAGAGGATGTAAAATATCATGAATAAAATAAACCTAAGCTAAATATATGGTGCATGGAGTTTAGAAAGGAAGGACATCATAAGAATGATTATTTTAGGGTCAAGACAAAGTTCTTTAAAGTTTGTAGAGTAGTAGGGCACACAACAATGCAGTGCCATCTCCTACAATAGTATGTCAAAATTACATAGAGCTTATATTGTAATTTTTTAAGTCATTAAACCACTGTGAAAAGAATTATAGGGCTTTGTAGGAACTCAAATAAGATATTGTAAATAATGTATTTGCCATTACTTTGTAGTAAGTGTCATTGATGAAGTAGATGATTCTAGGCTCAAAAGTTGATATGGGTTGTGAAAACCAAGCAAGTCCATAATGGATTTATAGTTTTCCTCAGTACCATCCTTAAGGTCTAGTTGGATAGACCCCTCCTTCACCAAGTTAGACATAACCATCACCATAATACTAGTACACAACACCTTAGAATCCATCAATGATGCACTGACAAACTAGTTACACCCCACTAGTTTTGCAACAATAATTTGGGATTGGATATAATACCCAAAAACATCAACACTAGAATATATTACAATAATAAGGAGGTTATAGAGGAGGTTATCAATCACCTAGAGGAGGATCAAGGGGAAAATATAGAGGGTGTTATTAAGGTGGAAAAGGAAATAATTACCAATTCCCTCCCTTGTAATGTTAGTTGTGTGGAGAGTATAACCATGTAAAATACAATTTCCCTTTGAATCCACAAAGATAATCTTACTACACATATTATAGGGTATATGAGTAGTATGAGATAAAATATTATCCTATGTTGGGAAAGAAAAAAAAAGAAAATATTGATAGGATGTTAACATGGTGGATGTGTAGCTTAAGTAGGATGCATTTCTGAATGCCATTACAAGACACCAACACACAAAGAGAGGATTACCTGCTCTAAAAATTCCTTAGGACCAAGGAATCTAGAAAGTGAAATAGTAAAATACCTGGACCCAGCTATAGACAAGAGGCTCATGTATGAATCCTTGCAAATGTTGAAAAATATTTAACACCAAGGCACTACTAAAGGAGATGTTGAAGTAACATATGCCTAAATGTATGGTTAGATTGTGTGCATTATGCACTATGATGGAGTTTTTATTGCACTAATATATTTATTAAAGCTACTCAGTATATTATGTAATGAAGACATTTCTTAGAACATTATAAACTTGATACATAATTTATTAGAGTGTGTACAACAAGGGCAATAAAAGACATAAAATTTTGTTTGGTATGTAAAAATAAAGAAGCCATGGAATGTAGATGCATGAATCAACATTGAAGTTGAAATATATGAAATCCTAAATGTTGTCTTTGATATTAGTAGCATAGTTAACATGATCCCTAGGTTTGTATGGGAGGTGATTACACAACCATTTTTAAGTTACAACCTAATGACTCTAAGGTTATTAGATTATAGAAGAGTTGAACCCTTTGTCAAATTAGAAGATGTTGAGATCAAAGTCATAGAATTGAGCTTGTGAGGTGACTTTGAAGTCATCGATATTAATATAATAAAAACTCATTATCCTATATTGATTGGCAAAAAATGGGCACATGATGGTTAAAAGACTATCAATATGATGTAAAATCATTTAGAGACACATCAAGGAGATAAGATTATAGTCATTCCTTTACATAAGGCACACAAACCCTATATCATTCTAGCTGAACCAAACTCTCTATTTGTCCCACAAGAAACTAGTTGGATGAAGGTAAACTCTTAGGAGAATGCAAAAGCTCTATGTGAAGTTGAGTGAAATTTATTATATAATCATATTAAACTTTAGGTGTAATCGTTACTCACTCAATAGAAGACATCTTAACAATGGAAGCCCAAACTAGTAGTTAATCAGTTATTAGCACCTTAGTTTGTCATATATGATTGTGCATCTATGTCTATTAAATCCCATACTCACTTAGAAGTTGAGTTTCTCTATCAAAAATATGATCATATGCATTATTGTATAGAGCCAACTAGAGAAGGCACCTTACCTTGGGAAATAAGTTCATCTGTAAGTGGAGACTCAAATACACATCTACTCAACTAGGCTCATGGTGATCATATAATTCAGCCTATGATAATGGTATTCACTATGGAAAGATAACTTCCTTTGTAATATTGAAATAAAGACATCAATCAATTCATTTTGTGCCTATAATTTTATGTGCCTATGATCAGTTCAGTGTGTCAGTGCCTTAAATTACTCTTTGAAGGGAGTTGTAGTGACATGGTGGACAATATAGAGATGATCAACTAAATCTGGATGATGCATATGGACTTATGATTAGAAGATTTCAACTACCATAGGTCATCATAAGTAATCAGCATTACTTTCAGTAAGGTGACTACCCTAAAATCTATATACACAAATGTGTTGAAGTCTAGACTGAATAACATGTGGCACCTAGTAATGGGTTCATATCTTTCATTATACACTTACCCCTTTATTATTATCTTGGTATATGCATTAAGAATATAGGAGGGAGACAAAACATTGGGTGTAGGTACATAGTGACTTCATATAGACTTTTGTCTTTGAAGATGAGAATCCTTTGGTTCATAATGCACTTATAAAAATCAAATATTTCCTATGCCATGAGTGCATATAATATTTAGGCACCATGATAGAGTCTACTACACATAAGAATGTAGCCTATGATATAAACATATAATTATAAAGCTATAAATATACCAATATGGAATAACAATATCTTATGCAACCATGCCATTGAACATGATAAAAATGATGAAATTAAAGATTTAGATATTGATGGTGATATCAATATAACTAATTTGTTTGAGTCTGAATGACCAATAGAGCCATTAAAGGATCTAGTCACAGAACCCACTGAAGAAGAAAAGTTATGTAGCATATAGATTCCATAATAAGAAGGGAAAATAATGATAAAATAATCTATTATTGAAGAAAATTCCAAGATTTATTAGTAACCTATTAAAAATTATGTGGAAAACATCACAAGTGAGGATATTCTTAAACTAGCACATATAGGTGATTATTAGACTAATTTCAAAGTTTTAGAAGCTATGTAACTCCTATAGGATTATTAAGATTTGTTTCCCATAAATTTTTTAGATTTCAAAGGAGTAGATCCATCCTTAGGTGAAATTCATATTGAACTTAAGATGTGCACATGACTCATAAAAATTGGCCATACAATTTAAATCCAAACATGAAGTTGAAAGTAAAGGCTGAACTAGATGAAATACAAGGTGCACGTATAATATATCCCATAGAGAAGGAATATTGGGTTAGTCCTATGGTATTTCAGCCTAATAAAATAGGGGAGATCATATTATTGTGGTGACTATCTAATTTTTAGTGATGCATGTGTGAATGACCCATTTCCAATTCCCTTCATGGATGAAGTTTTGAAATTTGTCACCAATCATAAAGTTTAATATTTCATAGATGGTTTCAAAAACTATCATCAAATACCCATCATAGAAGAAGACAAATATTAAAAAAAAAAAATCCATATAATATGGATCCTTTTCATACAAGGTAATGACATTTGGCCTAAAAAATTCACCTACAGTTTTTTCTAGACTAGTGATGACTATCTTTAAGGATTTTATTCCCAACTTATTGGAAGTATATATAAATTATTGGGTATTATTAAATTTGTTTAAATAATAATTTTCTAAGATTTTATTAATTCTATAATACTACCAATCCCTTGGAATCACCCTAAATTTGAAAAAAAATTTGTTAATTACACCTTTTGTTGTCTTGTTAGGTCATCTGGTATGTAGTGAAGGGATTTTGGTGGAGCAAGCCAAAATCACAGTCATTCTTAGTATACCTCCACTATTTATCTCCATGTAAGTGTGATCCTTTCTTATTTTTATATGGTACTATCAAAATTTTATCAAGGGATATGCATCCATTATATCTTCATTGGAATATTTGTTTCACAAAGGTATGAAGTTTGTCTAGAATTCTAAGTATTAATCAACTTTCAAAAAAATAAAACATAGATTAGTTATTTCACCTATTATCATCTTTATAGATTGGAGTAAGACATTTCATGTGAACATTGATTCTTTTAGTATTTTAATTAGTGTATTACCTACACATCCAAACAAAGGTGGATTGGACCACCCTATTCATTTTGTTAGCTAAAAGATATCTGACATAGAAAAGAATTACATGATAATTAAAAGGGAAGAACTAGCTATAATGTTCACACTACAAAAATTCTAACATTAACTTCTTGTGACACCATTTGAATTTTTCATAGATCATCAAGCCCTATGCTACTTAGTCAATAAGCCTATGATAGGAGGACATATTTCAATAATTTTAATTTCACATTAACATCAAACTAAATAAAGGAAAATGTTGGACTAGATCATCTCAATCACATCAAAAATGGGGAAATATTATAAGAACTACAATAAAATTCTCTTGGTGCACATTTATTTCAAGTTTATGTGATACCTAAGAATTTTGAAGCTATTATTAATTTCCTAGAACAATGAGTATTTCCTATGCACTACTAAGAAAGAGACAAGAAGTAGTTTGTCACTAGAACCTTTCCATATACTATTATAAATGGGATTTTGTATAATTTTTGGAAGGATGAAGTACTACATAGGTAGTCTTATAACATGAATGACCACAACTATTACATGAAGCACACTAAGGAATAATACGAGGTCATTTTTCCTAAGAAGCTACTATAAGGAAATTATTAAAGAGTGGGTTATAGTGGCCAAAACTTTTTTAAGATGTGTATAGAGTAGCACAACATTATGATGTATGTCAATGTATGGGTAAGCCACTTTAGAAGGATGAAATGCCATTACAGATGTTGTTAGTCAAATAACTTTTTGAATAGTGGGGTATTGATTCTATAAGACCTATCAATCCCTGAGTAAATGTAACAAAGCATGGTATATTATCACTATGATATATTACATTACCAAATGGGTTGAATTTGCTATGACATCCAGCTATGGAATGAAGGGGGTAATAATGTTCCTTTATGATAATATCATCACAAGGTTTGGATGCCCCATCAAGCTCATCAATGATCAAGGGGCACACTTCCTAAAAACACTATCAAAGCTCTTATTGAAGAATATATGATTTCTCATAATATAAGTATTGCGTAGAATCCATAAGATGATGGGTAAGCTAAGTATTTTAATAAAGTGTTTGGAAATATGTTGACAAATATTTATGATGTTAAGAGGTATGATTAAGAAGATTACATTACTATGATCTTCGGGCCTATCAAATGCACTATAAGAGGGCTATAGGTTTTAATACATTTCAATTTGTCTGTGTACTTAAAGTAATAATACCAATGGAATACTTGGTACCCAGTCTATGCATTACAATGGTTATGAGACTAGGGGATCATGAGTCTCTCATAAGTAGTCTTCTTGAATTGAATAAGATGGATGAGTATCGACATAGAGCATCTTGGATTCAATAAGTTACTAAGTAGAGCCAAAAATCATGACATGATAAAAACCTACAACATAAGGAATTTATTAAAGATCAACTAGTTTTGTTATATGATAGTCACTTAAGATCATTTATGGGTAAATTATAGATTATATGGAAACGACCTTTCATTATACATGAAATATCACAACAAGAAACCATTTTTTTGGAGATCTATAGAGAACTATTTTGTCAAGGTGGATGAATGGATGTAGGCTTAATGCATACTACCAATAGTATTAATTGATTTATTTCTACCAAAGTAATGGGTGCTTAGTATCACTGAGTAGATTAGGATTTCCCATTTATGTATATTTTCTTGTGTGTTTATTTTTATTTATTTTCATGTGTGTGCTTGTATATGATCTCTTCAATAAATTTTAGAACTAGAATAATAATTATAAAATGTGCCAACCATGTAAAAAATACTTTAGGTATGCCACTATTAATGTCATCAGGAGAAAAAGTAAGAAATTAAGTTTGAAAAATGTATAGTCAAGTCACATCATCCAAGATCTTAGTTGTATAAGGGTCACCCCCAAGTAGTTAATACTAGATGCAAGGTTCGATTGACCTAATCTTCACCAAATCAGTGGCTAGTCAACATCATCCATTTATACTCAAGTACATACAACAAAAAATATAATGGCATATCTTGATGCATGTCCTAATGACTAATTACCTTAATTGATAGATAGGATAAGAGTTGCCATATCAACATTCACATTAATATCAAAAGGACAAAAAAGTGAATAATTTACTCAAAAATCAATAGAGGAAAAAAATATATAAAGACATAAAGTTGTGAACCAAGTCTACATTTCATTCTTTCAAATATTTTATGATTTAAAATTTTAGAGCTAAGATCATTTCTACTACATAGAAAGTAATTTTTTTTTTCAAATTAATTATTAAAAGATAATGGATCATTCATATCTCATTAATAACTTGACATATGCTCAAAAATAAGTAATGGGGATCAACCCTATGCTTCAATAGATAAAATACACTGATCTAGAGTTGTTTGATTACCTCTGAATAGTAGACTAAAAAATATTATGATTAGATCCAATCGATGTTGCATAACCACTTGTGATTACATCCCCACATAAATTCCACAATATATATGTTAAGAACCTACTTTGTGTACTGACTTTCAGTGACTTGGGGGAGATTGTGAAAATTTTACTCGATCTTACAATAATGACAACATCTACTTGGCCCTAACACCACTATAGTAATCAACACAAAAGTAATGAATAGAGTTTTGGTCATGCTTATGTGTGGTGATTCTATTACTCCATATAATATAATCATGAATCATATCCTTTAAGAGGTCATAGACTTATATTTCTGGGGGTCTAGAAGAATCCCTATTTAATAAATCAAATATGAACCAGTGCACATCTTGGTCCAGTGCATCACACAAAGATTTTTGCACACCACCAAGTTTTTAAAGAAAATTACTAAAGGAATCATGGACATTGCACATCACATGATACACTATAATGAATAGTTCAGTTTGTAAAAATATTTTATATGAGAGCTACTTAACAACATCAACAAATGCCACATGACTTCCAGGTAGAACTTTTAGTACTTGTTTCTCATATTTTTGATATGTTTCACCCAATAGATGTCCCCTAAAGGAGAGTTACAACCCACCACTAACTACTCACCCATAAAGTAATTCCATAATTTAATATGGACACCTAACCATGATTCCTTAGCACATGAGGGAAAATTTAAGATATGATGGGAGAAGTTTTTGGAACTGATTACTACACATTCATGAGTGCTAACATATGATATGTAGTACTTGGGATAACATGTTATTATCACCTTAATTGTAAATGGCATATTCATCCTTATTCATGAGATTATTAGGTTGACATTTAAAACCCTACCATTTTTTGTGACCATGGCCATGGTGCAGACTGAAGTCACTAAGAAAAAATCATATGAAACTAGGCATGCAATACTACTCCAATTCATACCACCTAGCATAATAGTTCCTTTAGCACATTAACAACCTAAAGGTACAACTTTGTAGTAGTAGTAGAAAGAAAAGCACAATATTTGTACCAAACAACAACCACTATCACCTCCTTTGAATCATAAGATGAGGAGCACCACAACCTAGATAGATGACCATAAGGTGCCCCAAATGTCAAGCTACTATGACTTACATTGGATGGGAATGGATGAGAAGGAGGTCTATCAGGTGATGGTCACAGATATGGTAGGTGATTTCTATGACAAGAAAGAGGGGAATGAGTTTTTATTCTAGAAGTTAGTGCACATAGTCCAAGTCCATTTAAGAAGGTCCCACCAAGTCTTTGGTTGGAACTACCACCATGACATACATCCTTTATTATCAACATTATGTGAGAAGAAGATGAAAAAAAGTAGATAAGGGTCAACCTCTTTCAATAGTAAACTCTTACCACTTTTGTATCCATTAACATCTTCACACCACTACCAAAAATTCCATAATATTATCTCATGTATCGACCCAAAACACACTAGGAGTCTTGGGTTTCTCTTACCTTCTAAGAGCATACATTTGGTAGGATAGCCATGGTGTAAGAAGTGTAATATTCTCCTTCTTTGAATTCACTACCACTCAAACATAAGCTAGTCATTTTGGGGCACAAAAAAACATCTATCTCAATCTTGATAGTCCAACTAAGTTATTTACCTCCTTCAGAACAAGCCTCAGAGGTAAAATATCTCATGCCACAATAACCTATAGCTGAATAATAATAGGCTTCATGGGAAGAAGTAGCTTGCATAATAGAATGGAGAGTATGAAAAGAAAAAAAGAAGCACCAAAAGGATTATACCCAATAATAGTAGGATCAACAAGTAATTCATTAAACTAAATAAGTCAAGGCCACATAAAATTTCTATGAGGTAGAGGATAACCAAAAATAAGATCTCAAGGTGGCTAATAAGGTGCAAACATATACCAATTTAGCAAAGCAGGCACATGAAGCATGCCATAAGAAGATGGAGAAAAATTAGAAGAACAAAGAGACTACACTCACTTCTGAGGCCAAGTCATAATAATATAAGTAACAATAAGATGTAATAGCATAGGCAAAGAAGGCTCTAGAGGATGTCACTCTTGCACAATATCAAGTTAAGGAAGATATAAATAAGAAGATGAAGATGAAGCCATGTAGAAATAACAAGCTCAAGTGCATAAACAAAAAGAAAGTATAACTAAGGTGTAGATTGACCTAACAACATAGGCTCGGGCTAAGCCTGAACAAGACAAGGATGTTGTGCTTGAGGAATAGAAGAAGGAAAAAGATAATGCATAGAAGCTATAGGAGGAGGAATAAGAGAAAAAGAAAGCTGTAGAGGATGAACTCAATAGGAAAGAAGTGGAAGAAGCCAAGAGGAAATAGGAAAAATATGCTATGTAATAACTTGAGATTATACTATATACTATGACATAGCAACAATAAGTCCCTTTACAATAACCATTAGGATTAGAGAAGCCAAGGTAAGTAGAAGAAACGTCTATAACTATAAAAAGTGAGAAACAATCAACTTTTCCTCTGGGAGGAGTTTAGATATGGGACATTACAACTATTGGTATTCAACATACCACCTTATCACTTCCATTTATGACCATGCCACACCCCAATCCTTCAACCATTGTAGGAACATTGGTAGCATTCCCCCTTTAATAAGAAGTATCATTAGATGTTTCTTAATTACCAATGAAGAAAAATTAGAGGGTGCTGTGGGATTCTAGGAGTCCATTGTGTAGAAGTCCACCTCTATATAATAGGAGATTGATTAATCCAAGGCTAAAAACATTAATTTTAAGGATTAAATACATGAATATGTGAAGATCATCTAGGACACTTGTCCTAAGTTGGTCACTCAAACAATTGGGGACCAAGTAATGTATGATTAATATATACTCAAGACACTTGTCTCTAAGTTAATAAAAGACTAGTGTGCAATATATAACATCCATGAAGTCAAAACATTGGTCCAAGATTTCAAGGCCAAGGATGTTACTCTCATCACTTTACTAGAGTAATATGAAATAATGTTTGACATTGCCACAATTTAAGCTCAATAAGTCAGATGAAGCTTGTTAAACTAGAAGTAGTAATTGGATACCTCCTTAGCTAGTTATAAAATATAATTTTCAAAGGTAACCATCACCAAAGAAACCATGTCCAACCACACTATAAATGGGGAATAAAAGGAAGGATCCCTATAGGAATCACTCAATGCTAGGGATAATGTGTGTGATAATCTTATGAATGTGTAGAGTCAAATTTTATGTAGTTCCTTCTTCAGTCTCCAACCTCAAAGACACGTAGATAAGATAGAGCATCTAAGTGGATAAATTCAAACAAGGGTTAATAAAACCAAGGATACCTTGAACATAATGGATGATGTAAATCTTAAATAGACTATCAACTTCCATACTCTATTAAACACCCTACTATAGTTGAGACTAGAATGATTATAAAATGGATATCAATCCCTTCACTAGTGCAATTTCCTAGATTATCAATACACTTATGTATAGGCCACCTTAAGAGCTCTAGTAGATCATCATTTAATGTAATGTTCCATAGTCCTAGTACAAGGACTCTTCTAGTCAATCATCATTTGCATCCATGCCACCACCATCAAGTTAAGTACTATGTAGAATATAAATTTTGTATAACATTTTGTATTGGGGATGACTTAGTCAGACAAGTGGGGATAGGTTGGTTGAAAACCCATAAAGGGCATCCAATTGGTTATGTTAGCCTATTAAAAACTTGTAAAGCATAGTAGGTTAGTACATTACTTATTTGAAAACTTGAAGGGGTGGTTAATTAGTGCACAAGAGGTGAAAACCAAAAATGGAACCTTGAGAGATTAATATAAATCTTACTGGTCTAACCATTTCTTTAAGCCTCTGGTCACTTGTTCATTCTCAGAGATCCTACAACATTATCTCAAGATGAGACAACTTTTTAAGTCTAGGAAAATGTTGGTAGAATAAAATGGATTTTAAATTTGTAAAGGATATTTGTCCTATATTCATGACTTGTAATAGGCTAGGATATGAAGAGACTCCACTTTTGGCACCAAGTATGAGAAGAAGATGAATAGTCTTAGACTAACACACACACACACACACACACACACACACACATATATATATATATATATATATATATATATATATATATATATGTGTGTGTGTATGTATATATATATATATATGTATATATATATATGTATATATATATATATATGTATATATATATATGTATATATATATATATATGTGTATATATATATATATGTATATATATATATGTATATGTATATATATATGTATATATATATATATATATGTATATATATATGTATATATATATATATGTATATATATATATATATATGTATATATGTATATATATATATATATATATATATATATATATATATGTAAGAAGGGAATTCCACTTTTTATAAGAGATCAATAGAGATTTTTTGGTTATGGTTACCTGTGTTATTTTTTATTATGTTCCTTGAGTACATTCTCATGTGAAATTTTTTGGTTACTTTCTATTTAACTATTCTGAATTTATTATTTCAGTCTATACAATACTAGTTTTTTTAATTGCTCATTAACGTGGGATAATTAATGTTTCCTATATTTCTATCATCCAAATTCCCATATTTATATAATAAACTATCCTTTACACATGAATTACATCATAACTATCCTCTTCTCTAGCATGTTCTGATCCTTTAGTAAACTCTGCTACCAATGAAAATATCAAATATGATCTTTTGTTGCCTATTTATCTATTTAGTGACTAAATATCATCATTTTAGCTTGAAATCTCTCTTTCAAAGCCCTTAAAGCTACCAATCAAAATTTTGGAATATCTAGTTTGCTTTGATGCATGTTATACATCTTTGTACAACCTCCTTTGAGGAAAAACTAGTCAAAATTTAATTCTTGATCCTCTACAACATATTTATGGTGTTTGAGGGTTTATTCATCAATGTTTTTGCCTATCAGAGCCTTTTTAAAAGCTTAAGGAACATTCTTTAAATTTTAATAAATTTTATTTATCTACCCAGGTTGCTATTATAGTAGCACTAATATAAAATATCAGTTTTTTTATCAATTAATCTTAGTTTTGGCTATTCTCAATTCTTAGTCTAGTAATTTCAAGGTGGTTCTAAGCTTTACATGCCCTGATTTGGCCTAGTGTAACATGTGGAAGCTCCCCTAATGCATACCTACACCATACTTCTACCTACAACACATTTTATAGGTCAGTGTATAGTTTTCAAAATTATTTATTAAATTGTGTTTTTAATAAAGATAAAATATTCTAGGTTAATATATATTTTTCAAAAATATCTATTAAATGATGTTTTTAATAAATACAAAATATTACATTCATCACTTTTAAGCAAAATGGGATAAATAAAGATTAAAATATTTTACATGCATGGATTTAAAAAACAAATTAGCTTAAATAAGATTTAAATATAATCTAGTACATGTATTATCTCAAGTATTAGTGTAGAGGAGTGATTAGGTGTTATTTTGCTAGGCACTTGTGATAACCAAGCCTAGAGTTCAAATCCATCCACCTATACTTATTTTTTGGTTAAATGTGTTCAACATAATTTACTTTTTTCAAAATAATTAATTTGAATTTTTTTGGTCCACATGTGAAGTGACTTACATTCAAACCCCTATATTAGTTTTGACCCTTTTTTGACATTTGACCTAAATAATATTTTGTTAAACATGGTTGCATGACTAGTCATTTCCTATATTTTGACACATTCCATACACATTGGTGTGGTCCATTTGATGTTTAAAAACTTCATATTATAGTTTTTTTTATATAATTTTAATAACAATGCTTAGATATTTATTCATTGTGAGACACTTACAACACTTAATTTAGTGTAATTTGTTACAATTGTTTCATATTGTTTTACATATATTTGAACAATTATTTATTGTTTACACTATAAATTTAATTTATTTTTCAAATGGAGTTCAAAATGACATTAAAATTTTATTTCTTAAGCTTTATCTAGTACTGTAGTGTCAATTTTAAAGGGAAGTAATGGATTCTCCTAACTTTGTCCTAGATAAATCTCAAATACTTAATGAGTATAAATATAATATATGGAAAATTCACATTAATTCAAAATTTATGGCCCAAAATCTATGGAACATTTTTTGGGGGATGGAAAAACTCCTGTGATGAGCTTACCAATGCCCTTCAATATAAATCATAGGAAGCCATGTAAATTATTTTGAAGATTGTTAAGGATGGTTTCCTACTCCATATTGGTAATTAAGATTCTCCCAATGATTCATCAAAAATCCTTGAGTATACGCATGAGGACATTTATCTCTCTAATATTATCATGTTAATTCTTGAATGGCTTACTACACCTAGGAAAGGTGATGAAAAAGTTGTTAAATTTATTTTAAAAATTAAAAACATTAAATCTCAGTTAGACGGTTGTGAATATAATATTATTCAAGACAAAAATTTTAATTTAATTATTCAATTAAATATTCATGAAAATTTTCATAATTTCATTTCCATTGTTAACTCAAAATAACAAATACAGTAAGATATCCCTAACCTCACCATTTTATATGCACTTCTGATTCAAGAAGAGTAAGTGATGTCAAATTTTGATTTCAAAGAGAATGTCACTTAGGAAATTTTCACTCTTAATCCTATTTCTAAAAATAATAAGAATAATAAATATAACATTAATTCTATAAATGTAAAAAATAGGAGCCAAAAGTTTAGCAATAAGAATCATAATCCTAAGTTTAATAATAATTATAATTCATGTGTTAAATTCGGTCATAGAAGGGAAAATTATTATAAAAATAAGGATAAAACTAATCATGAAACCTATAAAAATAAAAAATGGAATAAATCTAATCAAAACCATCAAAATAATCAAAACCATAATCAAAACAACAATTAGAAACATAATTTTAATGTTATTTCTTTGTATACTACCTTGTTTACTTCTAATGAAAGTTAATGGATTTTAGAAATTGGTGAATTACATCATATGACTTGTTTATCTCATATTTTATTTGATATTATAGATATTTTTGATTTTTTTTACTTATAAGGTAATTCATTTTTAGAAGCTACCAGAAATGGAAAAGCAAAATTTACAAATGTCATTATTAAAGATGTTTTATATATACCTAAACTTAAGAAAAATTTGTTATCATGTTCACAACTTATGAATGATAATTTCATTGTAACTTTACTTAAGGATAATATATATATTATAATTCACTCTAGTTCTCTAATTGTTGGAAGTGTTCAACAAAATGGTTTATACATTTTTATACTTCTTACATTTTGTATTTCACCACATAGTAGGAATGAATCTCAATTATGGCATGAAAGATTAGGACATATTAATTTTATATGATATATGTTTTAAAATAATGTTTTTGGTCTTCATTATATCAATTATAATCATGAAGCTTATGAAGGATGTTGATTTAACTTTTAATGGATTATGGCATGTAAGCACTAGGTTGTTAAAGGGTATGATTACAATATCTTAGGGTATAAATATGTAATAAATATAGCCACTGATTTATGCAAGAATTAACCTAATCTAATATTTATAACAATAGTAATGAATGACATAAATAAATACTTATCTAAAAACTAATTGAGATAGATGACATGGTGACTAAAAATTGGTGTAAAATTTAATCTGAGTGTTGTAAGTAGGGTCTAGGTGTCAAAAACCCTATTAGATATTAGCATTTTACCTTGGTGTATCACACCATGTTAGTGTCTTAATTTTAGTGATAGTTTCATTTGTGTAAAAACTATCTAATATTCTAGGTTCACCTCTGATTGAATATGATCTACTTGTAACTATGTGGATGAGCTCTAACTTGCTATCTATGAAATATTTTTAACTAATTTTAGGATAAACACCTAGGCATCCATGTTGTTAGGTTATTCAAGTGGCACAAGTACCAAAAGTGTGATGTTATTTGGGTATGCTAGACATCTTCAACACCCTAATATGTTGACAGTTGCTTACATTCAAATACTTTGAGGGATCAAAATTGATGTAGTTTTGTCTCCTAAGTGATTGGTGCAATTGCAAGTAAATTCTAGTATGAGTGTCTACTTGAGTTATATGAATGAGGCTTGAGATTATAAATCTATGTATTCTAAGATTTTAATATATATAGATGATTTTATGTATAAGTAGGGTAGAATAGGGATCATTAACCTTGATTGTACATGACTTTTTCTAAGCTTGTTGGTGTATTTTGCATCTAATTTCTATCTAGTGGATAAAGGGATAAAATTCATGTATTTATACTAATCTAGTTCTTCTAAAAAATTTTAAATAGGTATAGGCTATCCCTAGGTGTGTTAGGAATTGAGAAAATATCTATTAGGGTTGAAATTTGACAAAAGACATTAGCATTTTAACTTGGTCACTAGCACAGGGTGTTAGTGTCTAAAGTACAATGGTAGTGTCCAAGTGGTATAACTTGAGGCACTAGGGGATTGGATCCATAGGGAAGGGTCTGAGATTAATTTTGAGATGTTTAGGGATGTGTAAATCCCTCACAAAACATGGGTAAGGGTTGAAAGAGGACCCAAGATAGGTCTAAGGTTAAGCTAAATATGGGTTGTCTTAAGTAACACTCATTGCACTCAAGTGAAATTTTATATGACTATATTACCCCCATTTATTTAGAACTAATGTAAAGGGAATTGGCTAAGATATATAAAAAAAGAATACTTGGGCTTACCTATGAGGTGAATCTCTTAGATCTGGGCTTGAGTATGAAAAAAATGATCTATTACGTATCGTATAAATGAAACATGGATTAATTAGTCCTTACTTAATATATATCAAAATAAAATAAAATTTGAGTAAAGAGATAAGAGAGAAAGGAAAGGAATGAATGTACCTCAGTGGGTATGTTAACCAATACTTAAACCTAGTGGCATCCTATGTGTGCATGTAAATAGTGATTAAATTAGTGAATAACTTAGACTAAGCTGATGGATTACTCAATCCCCATGTATGGGTGGCTCAAGATCTCAAACCATTTTTGACTCCATGATTTTGCACCCATACTTGGTGGATTATACACCATGAATAACTTGTATTGGTATGATGATTTATTTAACCCTCCTATATAGGTAGCTTAATAACTCAAGCAAGTTATGACTCCATCATTTCCTACTCATGTGTAGTAGATGCATCTATAAATAAAGCTATGCAATGTAAATAAAACTATGTAGGATGTCCCTAAGGCCATTTAGAAACTCTAAAATGAAAAATGGCTAAGGGACCTCTTAGGCACTTAGGAATGTAGCTCAAGGACTACACAAAAATGTAACCATTACAGATGGAATAAAGCATAAATCTATTGTGAACTTGGTGTAAGTGGTTTTTGAATTATACAACATAGAGAATGACATGTATTTTTCCATTCTATTTGAGATGATCTAGTGTAAAAATGATTACATAAAAGCAATATGTTGCACACATGTCCCCAATTTTGATATCTATGCATATGGATTCTATACTAAGTTATAAAAAATTGTGTCTATATATATCTCAAACTAAAATGGGAGTGATCATGTCATGCATGATTCCCCCAATATATGTAAAATTGGTATGATTTTAAGTAAAATTGAGCATAAATTGATCAAATTTGATAACCTATGATTGAAACTGAGTAAATCTAGGCTATAATTACTATCTTATTCTATAAAATCTAGATTTTATTATCTCTAAGATAATATAAATTATAATTATTCCTTATATATTATCACACCATGATAGTGTATTTCTTTTATTTTTAGTGTCCTTTGTGTTATTTTCTACCAAGCTAAATCTAATCTTTGTCTGACTATTTTCCACTATGTTTTCTTGATTTTGAGCTCTATAATTCTATGTATTCATGTTGAAAATGATAATCTAAGTAAATTTATATGCCTTGATCTCTATGGAAAACCACTATGAATACCCCATATTCTGAGGTGAGTTGTACCTATGTAATAACTATCATCAAAATAGAATCTATGCATGATGTGTGTTAGGTTGAAAACATATGATATTTGTGTAACAACCCAATATAATGTGTATACATGACATCATAATGTAATATCATATGATCATATTTTGGTAATTTATAATTTATTTTAGATATAACATTCAAAATGTTGTCAAGATAGATATAACAATATAGGCAAAATGTATGAATTGCATAATATGCATGAGAGCACTCATGGCATCTAAAACTAGGTGTGTAAGAAACAAAAAATAGAGAGGTGTTTTGTCTATGATGCATGCATGAAAATATACATACAACATACATGAGGCATGAAAATTATGACAAGGGACCATAATATAAGGTACATAGGTACATGTTGCTAAATTTGAAAAAGCGATGCATACAAGGACATGTTCAAATGTCCACATACATAAATGACAAATAGGTTGGATTAAATCCACATGAAAGGACATGGTCAAATGTCTAAAGCATATATAAAATGAAAGTATTTGGCATATATCCATAGAATAATCACATATTTTAGTGACCTTAAATAGATTTATAAGAACATAGACATAATCAAGTACACAATAGGAAAGGTAGAAATGAAAGTATACATGAACATATGGTATAAATATATATAATATAAAATATTTACATAAACTGAGTTTATAATATTAGTAGTTAGTAAAATATAAGTAATATAGAATTATATAACCTATTAAAGTGGAAGTTGTGTATAGGATGCCCCCAATGGATGAATGTATAAATGTTGAACCTATGGATTTGTGTATGTTCCCCCAATGGGTGGATAGTAACAAATCTATATTTATGTGATGGAATTTCATCTTGTAAGATTATATGAACACTTTAAGAGAACAAGTGAATAATGTATGTATGATAAAAACTAATTATACTAATATAGCTAGCATATGTAGTATCTGGCTTAGTATATAAACAATGTAAACATGGATATGAAAACAATCTAAATTTTATATTTTATGAGCAATATTTAAATTTATCTATATTTTGAACATGTTATATTGTTTTCATGTTTTTTGAGTATATAATATCTATACAAGAAATCATGAAAATGAAATTATATACAAGGAGCAAGGTAAGAGAATCTATGTACAAGAAGCATGATAAATGAAACTAGGTATAAGTAAATTAGGAATGGATGAAACTGTGTACAAGGAGAGTTATATGGATAAGAATATGTGTAATTTGGTAATTAATGGTGATATAATCCCCAAATATCATCTATGGTATGTCTTTATGTAACATAGGTGACATATTTAATTTTTGAATAGTTTGTATCATAATAATTTGAGTTGTTCCAATCACCTTCTTCATTTTTATTATAAATATTTGGATTATTTATTGGGATCTTACCATATAGATATATATCCACTATATTTATATCTTTATTTGAATACTGTATTGTTAGAAACCCTCTTTTTATAATGGTTGTTTGATTATATAGATTCTAAATTTTCCACTTAAGTTCTTACTCTTTTTATAATGTTCCCTGTGCATCTAGATAATATGCCTTGATAAACTATGTCTATGAATGATCTGTCTTAGGATGTTCAATGAATCCAAAAACTTGTTGACCAACATTATCAATTTCTATAACAGGATTAGTGATTTCTTGTTCCTTCTTTCCCAAACCTTTACCATGATAATCAAACTATTTTATATATTTTTGACCAAACCCATATTGTTTTGAAATTTGAGCCTCATTTTGGAGAGGTAGATTTTCATAGTCTACTTGATTTACATGTGCTTATTGTATTATTTATTTCTCTAATTTTATGTTTTAAACCTTTTATTTTTGAGTTATGTTTTGGTAACCACTTTTTTATTGTTTTTTAATTTAACCCTTGTTTAATATGTTCTTGTGTCATTGTGGATTATTTAACTGATTTTTTTTGTATAGGTTCCTCATTAGAAATGATGTGTTGTATATGATTTTTTAATTCCAAAAATGTCAAAATCAAAAGTACTGGGGTTGAATCAATCTTAAAAAAAACTTTATTTCAATCCTACTTAAGCATTCATGAACATTCATTCAAGCATGTGGATTAAACAATGCATAAGTAATCAACTATACAAGCATGAAACACAAGAACACAAGATAACACAGCTTATGTGTGGAAAACACTCAAGGGGATGAAAACCCACTGATATATAAAAATATACTATAGTCCTATAAGATAAACATCAACTTTATTTAATCACCAAATTCACATGGAGTACCAACCCCAACTAGCTAAACACCAACTTAGGTAGGCTTTAGCAAGCACCCACTTACAAGGAGTCAACAAACCCCTAGAGGACTCAACACCAAATAAAAAACTTAAAACACTTTATCACATTTATAATACATTTTTCATAATATAATATTTGATTATATATTTCCTTAACTCTTCACACATTTTTATCCCTCTCAAACTGGCCTCTAGCTTCCTTCGTTCAACTAGCCATCTTCTTGAATTGGTTAGGTCATATGACCTTGATCCTCATATGTAAAACCTATATAAAAGCTTCATCACTGATCCTATATGCCCTTATAATGGTCTATTAGTCATTTTTCTACTCACTAATGTGTTATCTTATTCACTTACACTCTACTCACCCTAATAGGCCTAAAATTGCCTAGTATTTATATAAGTCACTTGGTCATATCCTTATTAGTAGGAAAAACACCCTTACCCTATTATTTCAGAGATGAAATTGATATTATTACATCTTTTACACATGTATGAAATTTTATTTGAGTCCCTTTATGTCTATGCTACCTCAATTAAGCCTTATCTCATCTTTAGGTCTCATAGAGACCTAATTCCATTAGGTTTATTTAAGAAACATTACACTTTGTATTAATTGGAGTAATTAAAACCATTAACATAGAAGTATATTATCATATTATAGTCCAATATACCCTTTATAATCTCATCTAGGATTCATAACACTTTTTATCTCAAACTACTTGGAACCATCATTAGTATTATTCATGTTAGGTTTGTGCATACTCAAAAAGTCCATCTTGAATAAATGAAATAAGAGTATAGTTTTTTAAAATAACCATGAAAAAAAAAACATATAAATAATCTATATTAACTTATATTCACCAACATACTTTTTTTACTTCACAACTCAGGGTAAAAGTACACAAACCCTTCTTTGTATGTAGCCCACAGAAAATTAACAACTAGCCTCAAAATGTAGTCATGGACAACTTGATATATAACACATAAAAGATAACTTACCATGACCACTAACACCTAATAAATATTCTTTGACATATATATAATTATCAATTACAAATATCACAAGGTCTAATTTCAATTATAGGTCTTGTAGACTAATCTTTTGTCTTTAGTACACATAATCAAACCTGAACCAGATAACCCATTTTGGATTCACAATTTAAATCACTTATACTAACTTATAATATTATAAAAATAATTTATATGTCATTCAAGTTGTAAAAAACAACATTATGTGGCTTAGGTACATTAACTCATGGTATAACACCTAAAAAACATCATTTCTACTTACCCAAAACTCCTAGTTTGCCTTGAAGACCAGTCATGGTGATTTTGAATTTCAACACATGTATAAAAATTTAAAGATAATAATAATTCATGTGGATTATATTATTATATCATTATTCCATTATTAGATATAAAGATAACATGGTCAAATATAAATATTTGTCTATTAAACCAATCTCATAACCTTACACCTTCATTGTCTCATCTGTACTATACAAGTCGTTATATGAGCAACATTTTAATCATATCCAATGATATAAAAAAATTATATCCAACATGTAAATGTATAATATGTATTTAAAAACCTCTCCATGTACTTTTATTCATCCCTAATCCATGATGGTACATCCTAATCAACTTCTCACTTATTCCTAGGTTTCCAATTGTTTGCATCATTAGGCCTGTTAGCAATATGTCAATTTGTATGACTAGTTTAACAAAATTTAGGGATATAAATTTATTATAAACCACCATATAAAATAAATACATGTATAAACCTTATCCATCCAATGATTTTCATACTTTGACTTGTTCAACTTTATCCACTATAATAAATTTCTGAGAAATAAGGCCTTTCCTATAGGGTCCTCTCATTCACCTGAAAAACCAATCATACATAGCGGTTCTTGGGATATTTTAATACATGATAAAATTAATTTAATATCCATATGAAACCACTTTTATCACTTTAAAATAATATCTTTCACAGTGGATCACTATTAGGGTTCTTTGAGGGTTTAAACCATCTTCCAGTCTTATCAATCACTCATAAATCTTAGCCTCTTATTTTAAATACCAATGATTTTAAATTTTATCATTTACCATTACACATATACCATGAATATCTTAGGTTCCCATTCATAGGTTACACATGCCAATGAACACTTGAAATTTCTTCTCGGGTCCCTCCATTTTATGTACTTGAGAGACCTTAAAGCACTTTTTATTGCCTTTTACTAAAAAGCTTTACCTAAAAATAGTTAAAAATACTTTAAATAACATTATATACCTATAAAAGCACTTACTTATCCATACTTTCCTTGTAAACTTATCTTAATAGTCCATCTAGCCACCATCTCTCTTTTTGCTCTCTAGGCCTTGACTTGCAAGTTACATTAGGCATTGAAACTGACCTTATAACCATTTTAAAATATATTAAAACCTCATATACATGTCATAAAACATATTAACATACTAAACCACTATGATATATTCTTCATATTCCTTGATAATACCTCATGACACCTCATTAGGTCAGGCAGGGTCTAGAACTAGTGTAGTTGCAAGCTAGATCTATAGGTCTTAACCATGTAAGATTACTATAATACACTTATGAGTTCTCAAATGCCTCATATTAATTCTCAAAAAATATCATTCAGATTCTTATGCCTCTATTCATATATCTCACTAGGCCACCAAGCTCATTCCTTCTCACAAGGTCTCTTCATGCAATGATCAGTGTCATGGTGAAGCTTCTCAAGCACTTGAAGCTTGATAACTAAACTTGAAACACTCATTTATTATTATACACATTGATCACATGAATTTCATTATCCTTAGATAATATCATACCCCTATACATACCTCTTCATGTTCATCATGCACATGTTCATGATATGACTAGGCTTCTCAAGACACCTTGTATTCATGGATTAGTAAAAAAAATTCTTACCTTGGCCTAAACCTTTACATAAACCTAATAATAATAATAATGTTTCCTTAAAATTCTCTCTTATCATAGAAACATTATGTTTCCTTTAAATTCTCTCATGTCACATGGATTACTATTCATAGACCACTCACCATGTATCTTTACCAGATGCACCTTGACATCAATGAAATTAACCTTGACATAAAATGGAATTAAAATTGACATAAATTACAACACTTTTAAACAAATAATGAATCTATGTGATGACCATGCATTTATGGTATGCAAAATAATATGTGGGTCTCCTTACTAGATGTAGAGGAGGTAGGCTAAACAACTTAGCTTTAATCATTTGCCTCAAAATCTCACTTAAAATTCTATTTTATCTTTGAGTAATTTTTGAATCACTAGTTTTATATTCACTTTATTATGATTTCTTGTTTTGATATGTGACATTACTTGCCACAAATTAACTAGGTTAAGATGCATATACATAATTGACACTAGTGTGCCCTAAATGATTTTGTTTTATAATCTAATTTTCCAATACTATAATATTTTCATGTAATAGTTAACTCTAATTTTGTAATTATGGAATTATTTTTCTCATACTAATAATTTTATCACATAGAGTCTCACACGTGCAAACCCTAGTTGCTTCTAATTGAACATGAAAATACACATCTTGAAAGGGATAATGGGAAAGGAATGGTTTGCATGATGGATATGATAAATATATACATTTTAAATAGTATTATATGTTGTCTCACATATTGGAGGAGTGATAACATGGACTTGGTTAGAGGGAAATCACCCTCTTGGAGATGAGGAGGAGGAAAATAATCTTCTTTATTCATGAAATTTGTCAATGCAACTTGGAAGAGGGATGCTAGGGTATAATATATCATATATAAAAACCATAATACACCCACTAAAAATATTTAATAAAAGGATAGAAACCCTAATAACATCTATGACTAGGGTATACTATATCAAAAAAAATTGTGTTTGATTCACATTGGGTTCACCAAGTGATTTAAATTTTAATGGATTATGGAATGTAAAACCTAGATTATTAAAGGGTTTGAGTATAATAGATCAAGGTATAAATATGTAATAAATATAAACTAATTAATTAAATAATTTACCTAATTTTATATTTCTAAAAATATTAATAAAAGACATAAATAAGTATTTAGCTAGAAACTAACTAAGATAAATGATTTAGAGGCTAAAAATTGGTGTGGAATCTAATCTAAGTTTTACAAATAGGGTCTAAGTGTTATAAAACCTCCTATATAGTAGTTTTATACCTTGGAAAGTATCACACCACACTAGTTTCATAATTTTATTGCTAGTGTCATTTGTACAAAAACTATTTTCTCTTCTAGGTTCATCTCTAGCTAAGTCTGGTCTACCTATACTTGTGTGGACAAGCTTTCATTCTCTATCTATGCATTATTTTTGACTAATTTTAAGAACAAACCCTAGACCTCCATGATATTAGGTTATTCAAGTGGCACAAGTAGAAAAATTGTGATATTATCTAGGTAGGTTGGACTCCTCAAAACCCTGATATGTTGAGATATACCTACATATCAATACTCTAAGGAGGGATCAAGCTTGATGTATTCCTCCTACCCCTAAGTTCTTGGTGCAAGTGTAAATGAAAGTGAATTATAGTGTGAATGTTGAATTAATTCCTTTGAATGAGGCTTAAGACTAGAAATATATGTAATATATGATTAGGATAGTTATAACTGACTATATGCATAATTAGGGTAGAATAGAGATTAATAACCTTGATTGTGTACATATTTTTCTAATCTTGTTTGTTTATTTTATATATCATTTCTATATAGTGGATAAGAGGCTAAAAATCATGTATTTATACTAATATAGTGTTTATAAAAAGTTTAAAATAGCTCTAGGATGACCTTAGGTATCTTAAGGATTGAAAAAATATCTGTTAGGGTTGAAATTTGGTAAATGACATTAGCATTATATCATGTCACTAGTATGAGGTGTTACTATCTAGAGTAGATTGCTAGTGACTAGGTGGTAGAACCTAAAGCACTAGGGGCCTTGATCCATAGGGGAGGGTATGAGACTAATTTTGAGATGTCTAGGTATGTTTAAGGCTTACATGAAAGATATATAAGGGTCAAAAGAGTCCCTAAGATAGGTCTAAGGATAAGTTATGGATGGGTTGTCTCAAGTAACACTCATTTCATTCAATTGACATTTTCTATGACTATAGATGATTACATGGTAAATAACATACTAATCCCAATCACAAGAATAATTATGTGAATTCCTCACATCCTTTAGAGTTAATTCATAGTGATGTTACAAGACTTATTTATTGGTCCTTTGACACAAACAACCAACTCTGGGTAGGTATTTTTGACACACTTTCCCCTCTGAAAAGGAGGTATATCCTTAGATATCCACTTTTAAGGTCTCTTCTACTAGGTATAGGTACACTAACCTTCACTTATTTTATCATTATCACCATTATAATTCAGGGGGACTTTTTTGGTCATTAGAGTATTTCATAAAAATCAAAGATCATCCTAAATATGGAGCTTGATTCCTAAAGGAATCAACACACACATATAGTATATAAATACAGTTGATTCAAACATGCATGTAACACACTTAGATATAAAAATGAAATAAAAACTACAAAAATATATTCAATCAATCAATATATAATACTAATAATAGATTGAATAGATTATAAACTAATAGAGATAATAAAATAAAAATAAAAAGAGGAAGGGTAGGGAGAAAGAGAAATAATATTCAACTTTATAATAGACCAAGTCTACTATGTTGAGTGGATAAATTTCTTGAAAGAACCATTATTTAGTTAAGCCATACCTAACATAATTCCAACTAATGATAGTGCAAGAGTCTATGGAGTAAATTAGTAGAGCCAGTGAGGGAGAAAAGGTCACCATATACATGCTCAGACCAAGTCTATCAAATGAAAAAGCTTTTAAATAAATATATTTATATTGATGATATTAATTAGGAGTTCATCACATACTCATGTGATTTACATACATGGATTCAAAATAACCTTGACTAAGATAACTAAATTAGAAAGTAATAAAAATTCTAAAAAAAAATGGGCATAATATTTATAATCCAAAAAGGATCAACCCAGGTATAGAATTTTCTAATCCTAAAAAATAGCAACCCTTATTACAATGCAATATTTGATATTATATAGACATGAGTGCCTATGGAGTTTCAAATTAAAATTAACCCACTAATGGGGTGGTTATATAAATCATCAATGTGATATGGGGATGCAATTGAGGAGTTAGTGCGTATAACTGATAGATTGGAGAGGTGTGTAGGTATTGTGCCACTGATACCATGAATCAATTGAATGTTGGTAACTAAAAATAATTGGGATTACATCAAGATTCACATACTTCATGCCTCTATGTAATATAATTCCATTCCTCTTTAAGGTTGAGTTCATATTTTGTTCTTCATGTTATCACATTGTGCACACTATACCCATGCTTCATGATTCATAATTAAATTTGCCACCTATTGATTAATGTATCTACTTAGTCTTGTATTGAATTCTACCATTTTTTATCATTTATTTGTGATAAAACATATTCAAATTGATACTACAAATCAAATTGAATGCATAGTCTCTTCTTAGGTTTTGATAGTTTTGACAACCATACAGGTGGTCAAATTTGAACTAGTGTGTTATTAACATGGATCACCAGTGTGTCCTTTGTTGGTAGAGCCTTACCAAGTGTATTTTACTTGATCTTCCACTACTTAATTGGGTCTTCATATGTGATAAATATGTTTTAGATGATATTCAATGAGATCATGCCATGTAACACAATCTCACTCACTCAGAGCTTTGATGGGTTTCGAATTTATATAGACCACCCTAGGGTAACAATTAATTGAGATCATGCCATGTGGTTGCATCCCAATTATCTAATCTACTATAGGTGTTTACATTGTATAGATTTTATTAGGGTAGGGGATCATTGAGATAATTATGTGTGTTGGCATCTCATTTATCTGTTCACCTGATGAACTTTGCTTGATATAGAATTGGTCAGGGCAACATGTTAGTGTCATTTTTCCATTTGGCAGCATCCCACTGATCCACTCACTAATTTAAATTTTAATGACTTGTAGGATTCCAAGAAAAATACTTTTAAATAATTTAATTCCATTGAATAAAAAAAGTATTCCACATGGATTCATAATTTTTTAAAGAAATCAATTAAGTCTCGTAAAGCATAAATTTGGCATGTGGCTCCAGACAACTTTTGTAAAATCAACTAAGTATTTAAAGACATTTTGAATGGACTTGGGCCATCAAGAGCCATAGGAGATCACCATGTGGTGTTGATATTTATTTATACACTTGAGATAAAAATAAACAAAGGCTTAGTTATTAAATTTAAACTTATAAATGTGAATGGATAAGTTTTTGAAAACAAATGGTTAAGGCAAAAGCCAAAAAAATTAGTAAGTAAAAAAATCTAAATGAAAACATGAAAGTGGTAAACTTAGCATAAAATAAATTCCACATTCACGAATTTAAATCCAAATTTTTCCATTATATAGAAAAGTAACTAAATAAAATAATAAACATGTATGAACACCTAGTTAATCAATTTGAAATTAGAGTAGAAATAGACTAAATTTCTCAAGAAAAACTCTAAAATAGTTAGATAATTTGCATAAATCTAAGCCAAAATAGTATAAAAAATAATTTTTTAAATGTGTTTCAAAACAAAAACATGGAGATAGACCAATATTTAATAGAATTATGCAAACTCAGATATTTAAATTAATATAGTCTTATATATGATTTCTATGCTAAGTGTTTATTATGAAAACTTATTATTATTCAAGCTTGGGTAAAATAATGAAGCATATTAAAACTCTAAATCTCCACATTTATAAAACAAACTTCCAAGAGGGTTGATTTAAATAAGCAACCACCAACTAAATACTAAAATAAATAAAACCAAACTCCATATGAAAAAGGTTCCCTAATTTTATTCTAAAAATGGGGTGTGTTGTGAAAGAAACAATAAATGGTGATTATTTTCACTTGGATTTTCACCCTTTGAGGGGATGGAAAATCTCTCCTCATCAAAGTGGCACAATTTAAACACCTCTAAGCTTGTGGGTATCCTAAGGATGAGGTGAATCTCTAGATAGGGCTAGCTCCCTTGATGTACCACTTTGGATTTCAACTACTACTAAACTTGGTGGGGGGGGGGGGGGGGGGGGTGAAAAGGGAGAATGACAACTAAAAGAAAACTAATATAATGGAGGTGATACACCAAATAAAATGATGACATCCAACCATATATATGTTAAAATTGAAACCAAAGGACAAACTGAACATTCACTTCTCCAATATTCATCTTCTCATAACAATGTTACATTATGAGGTTATGGATGAATGTGCAAAGATAGGAGGACTAGACAAGAGACATATGACGACACTAATGAATATAATAACTCACTAAATATTAGAAATTTCCTATAACACTTCACATGCCTTGAAAAAATAATCCATCAAACTAAAAATAGCCGATAGAATGAAATAACATGCTAAGGAATCCATAGTCTTCACTTATGCAAAATCAAGCATTCCAAATGAACACACTGAGAATAGTCATGGAGGAGGTAAATATCAGTATTATTATTGATCAAAAGGTATACATCTAATTAGGGATTTGCCATACTTAGGTGGATCATCTAATATAATGCCAAAATTTCTAGTTCTTATAGAACTTGAGAGAGAGAAGAGAAGAGAGAAGTCCAAGGATCACAAGGACACTTGTCAAGTTAAGAAAATTAGTTATTTGTGTTGAGGATAGTATTCATGTGGTATGGTTATGATATGATAAATATATTCCCATATGGCTGTTATATAATGTAGGTGGTTTGTTCCTTCTTTATAAGATGTTGTTTCTCCCATTGCATGGCTATTTATTAGCCTCTATTGTAGCAATTTAATAATCTGAAATAATATATTATTATTATCAATGTTTTATTTCATCATGTTCAGATTTTTTATTATGAAGACCTAAACCAAAATCAACATCCAATATCAGAGCCATTTATGTTACTAACCCTATGAACCATGAGAGTCTTTATCAGGAAGTTTTTTTCTTATTATAGAAGAAATTTAAAGTTGTATACTTAGGCAATAATAATTTCTAACTATGCGTCACCATGCAAGTCATTTCTATTCATTCTTTTATTTGAATGGATTTATATCAATGAATTTTTTATGGAAGGATATATGGATTTGGCATGAAAAATTTTTGATCTCATTTGGCCTACCCAATATGGCTTTAATAGATTAATCAATGCTTCAACCAATATACATATTCATGTCTCTCATATTCCACCATATGCATATCAAATTTGAGTATTCTATGCATAATATGTGTATATATTATTTTGTATTGAAATCAGCTTAAGCTTTTATGTGGTGGTGGAGTAGATGGTCTTAGAAATCTAGGTGGATGGTGTTATCAGCTCATTTTCTAAAAGAATATTAAATGATCAAAAATATCCATTTTAATGCAGTCAACATCTTACTCGGTATCTTCTTCTCATACACCCTTGAGAGTTTAATCTACTAGATCCATGGCTATCCAATGTATATTAGCCAGAATCGAGTCTTTATACCATTTTCCTACATCAATATCACCAATATTTATCATGCTAGCACATATCCACATCATTCCTCATGTTAGATAGTATTAAAAATTCAAATCATAGTTTTTATATTAAATATATGTAATAAGCTTCATTAAATCTAGCATGGAATACTTTTCATCATTTCATTACATTATCTTTTTATCTCATCATACGAATTCCAAATTATTTAGGCTAGTCAAAAGTCTTCCATAGTTCTTTATTTATGTTAAAGTCTTATAAAGTCAATGTCAATAGTGAATGTCAAAGTTTTATAAAATTTGGTCTTTGTAATTTCATAGTTTTTCTTTAGAAAAGTTTTTATATAGTCAATCTTATGATTATTATTCCATATAGTCTAAGTATTTTAGAAAAATTAATTTAATATTACTTTTTGATTAGAGTATTTTGGTCCATGTCATATTGATATGAGTTAAAGTCATATTTAAATGTCTTTGTTTAATAGTTATAAAAATCCAAAAGTATCTTTAAGTCTTGCATCAATAGAATTTTATAGAGCTTCCCAACATATTTTTCAAACTTGTTTATGAGTCTTGTCATTAATTTTTATTTAGATGAATGTTAGGATCATGTTTAGGTGATTAATAGGTAGTTTTAAATTTTTTTTTGGTATGGACACATTTTTAGGGTAACCAATGTCTTAGTCATGGAGATCCCACTAGAGAAATTTAATGGTCTTAATTTTCACACATGGAAGGTAAAAATTCAAATGCAATTAATGATTAAAAATTTGTGGGGAATAGTCAATGGGAAAGAAACATAACCCACAAATGCAAAAAAAATGTTATAATGGATTAGTAGAGATGATTAGGCCAAAGCCATCATTAGCCTCACACTTTCTGATTCAAAACTACATTATGTGGATTTATAAAAATCATCTACTAAAATTTGGGAAAATTTGAATAAGTTGTTTGGTGCCAAAGCTATTAATGCTAATTTTTATTTAAAATTATGCTTATTCAAATTGAAAATGAATAAATAAATCACAATGACAAGTCACATAAATGAACGCATATCTCTAATGAGGTAGTTAGCAAAAATTAAATCCCAAATTGATGATGAAGATGCTAAGGCAATTCTATTGAATAATTTGTCTACCAAATATAATAATGTTGTATTTAATCTTGGACAAATGCCTTCACAGTCCCTAGAAGATATGATTTTTGAACTCTTAATAGAAGATAAAATAAGTACAAAAGATGTGGAATAAGAAACAACATTGTACCTAAAAAAGAAAAAGAACTATAAATTTTTTTATAAAAAGGTTAACTTGAATGTTTATACTATAATAAAAAAGGACATATAACCTTAGATTATAAAATTTGAGCTAATTATTTTCTTAAAGGAAAGCTTAATGAAGCTAATGTAATCATAGAAGAAGAATTGGAGGGAGAGAATCAATTATTAGCTAAATATAGTGGTTATAATTCTAAATATTTTATGTACTAAGTAATGTCATTATAAGATGGAGGCATAGGAGGATGGAGGCTATTCAAGCCACTAGCAAAGAGGCCACTTTTGATTTAGTAGCACATTTGTGTGGTGTGATATTTTATATGTTATATTTTTGATTTTAGTTGTGTGTATTTCCAAAAATAAGAATAGATGATACATGCCTATTCAAAGAGTGTAAAATGTGAAATTCTATCCTTATATTGACTCTTGTATCATATTTTTGACGAGGATAAAGGAAATACTATAACCTCATAATTTTGTGGTTGTGGTTAACCACATTAAAAACCATTTGTAGTTGTGGTTGGTTGTTACCCACTGGAAAAGCATTTGTAGTCATGGTTGATGGTTCACCACATTAATAACCATCTGTTGTCATGGTTGTAGAATTACCACATTGAAAATATTCATGAGGGATCATGAGTATGGGTTAGTTATAGTATAGGGATACATTATCCCCACATTCACACTAGGGGGGTGAATGTTGAGGATAGTATTCACATGGTATGGTTATGATATGGGAGATATATTCCCGTATGGTTATAATCTAATTTGGGTGGTTTGTTCCTTATTTATAGGAGGTTGTTTCTCCTATTATATGGATACTTATTATCCTCTATTGTATCAGGTTAATCATCCTAAATAATATAATATTATTATTAGTATTTTTTTCATTGTGTTTCGATCTTTCAACTCTCTCCTCCAGCTGATTGGGAAAAGGATGACTTTGATAACTTTGATTTGGCTCATGAGTAGGGGTCATATATGGATGATAAGAATATTTTGGAAGTGGATATGAAGGAATATAGGTTTCATGAGGTTAAATTTCATGAAATGTTAGATTATCCTCTAAATAAGAAACTAGGCCACCCACATTGAACATCTCACTTATGAGCCTTTGCCAATTGGCTCTCTCAATAGGTACACACTCTATTTTGAATGAATCTAATGCTTATCTAAAATATTGAATTACATGATTATTAACATATATACCACATCATATTTTTGTGTCAAGATCCAAAATTTACTTCTCATAGCCCAAAATTGTCTTCTTGAAGGTGGAAATGGGTTGGCTTGAGAAGTGACTAGGTTGACTAAGAGGAGCAAAACATTGAGGAGGCCAGTTATAGGAATGTTATACTTCATGAATGGGATGAAAAGGATCATATTAGAGATGATTAAATTCATATTGAGGCTGGTAAGGATCATGACAATATTTACCAAGGACTTGTTGATATTGATAGGGAATTGCATAAGCTTGCAATGTCTCACCAACTTGTAGAGAACAAAACTCAACACCAAAGTCAGCCATGAAACTTCATTGAAAGGAAGAACACAAATAAATACATTAATAAAAATATTCAAAGGATAACCTAAGATATTTTACCAGCTGATGTATCTTTGGATTCGCCATTGATTCTTTGATAGATGTCTCCAAATGTTAATTATTGAGAGACAACACTAAAAATCTCTCAACTTCTTAGACCAAGAGTCCCACTGAGTGTACCAAAAAAAATTGTCACTTAGATTTTCACCCTTTTAGGATATGGTATATATAGCCTCATCTAAATGGCACGATGTAAACACCTCTATTTTTTTGGGTAGTGTAAGGATGAGGTGAATCTCTAGATAGGCCTAGCTCCCTTGATGTACAAATTTGGATTACAACTACTACTAAACATGGGGGGGAGGTGAAAAGGGAGAAGGATAACTGAAATAAAACTAATATAATGGAGGAGATACACCAAATAACATTATGACATCAAACCATATGCATGTTACACTTTAAATCAAAGGACAAACTGAACATACACTTCTCCAATCTTCATCTTCTCACGTCAATGTTACATTACGAGGTTATGGATGAATGTACAAAGCTAGGAGGACTAAACAAGAGGAATATTAAGGAATTAATGAATATAATAAATCAATATATCTTATAAATTTAATATAAAACTTCACATGACTGTTAAGAAGAAGTTTTTCAACTGTAAATAGATGATAAAAATGAAATAACATGCAAAAGAATCCATAGTCTTCACTTATGCTAAATCCAACATTATAAATGAACACACTAAGAAAAATCATGGAGGAGGTAAATATTAGTATTATTATTTATAAAAGGTATACATTTTATCAGGGCTTCATCATACTCAGGTGGAGTATCCAATACAATGCCAAAATGACTAGTTCTTATAGAACTTGAGAGAGAGAGAGAAGAGAAGAGAGATGTCCAAGGGTCAAAAAGACACTCATCAAGATGAAAAAAGAAATTATTTATGAATTATAAGAGGATTTTTTATAAACCATGAAATTTTAGTATCTAAAGGTTTCAATCCAAGTCATAAACTTTACGAAAAGTAGCAAGAAAATCCTCATTCTGGCTAAGAAACGCTACCTACATGATTAGCTCTATTTGAACACCATATAACTGATTGGGACCAGGTATTATGATTTTAATTAAGTGTAAGGACATAATTAATTCATTTAAATTAATTTTTTGTATGATTTGTCATCTAAAATCTCCTGGAAAGGAGAAATCATCATCTATTGTCAATAAAACTCCTCTTTCATGTACCCTACACACTTGGCCTCAAATTTGGCATTAGTTACCCATAAAAATACATGGTATGTAGTAGATTAAAATTTTAAAGACCATACATTATTATATAATCATTAGAGACACCTTCAAATGAGTTCACTTAAAGTTTTCAACCCTTTTCACTAGCTTATCCAATAGGCCAGTTTTGACTGGCTGAAAAGAGAGATATTATTTGAACTCTTAGGTGTTTATTTTTAGAATTAAATGAATATTTGGAGTTATAAAAATTATATATATTCCTCCAAAATTTTTATTTCACCTTAAAAATCCTCTTATATCTTGTACAACACAAAAAATGGTCAAAAATAGTTTGTTTTCACCCCATCCATACAAGTTTGTAAAAATAATTTAGATGTGATGGATCTTGAGTGAGTAATTTAAAATTTAAAATAGTTTTAGTGGCCAAAATATTTTATTATAATTCATCTCCATCTTCATTTCCATCATTGGGTCTTTGAAAGGGTTTAGCAAGGGTTTTAGGCATGTTTTCCCTCTTGAGCTTCATTCATAAAAATATAATGTAAAAGTTTGCAAGAAAATTCCATAAATTTTATGTTCAAGGAAATTTAAAAATTCCATAAAATCCTTTTTCTCCCATGAAAATATTCCAAGAAGATATGAGCATTTGAATTTGCTTATTCGAGCTTGTTTTCCTCTTTCCTGCATGTCTGAGTTACTTGAAGGTCCAAAAATGGTTTCATTTGGTTTTATTTGAACTATAAGATTTTTAAAACATATTTAATAACCCCATTAACATGTTTAAATATGTTATAAATATTAAATCATGTTATAAGTGTGATGGACTCTCCATTTGGGCACTAGGCCTAATCATACCTAATAGGCATGTGTTGTTTCAAGACCTAAGATGATCTCTTCATGATTTACCCTACAAAATTTATGTTTTAAATTTTTTTATTGGTCCTAAAAACATTATCCAACCATTTAAAAATTTCACTTACATCAAAAAGTGAGAATGACCTCTTGTTTGTATGTTAGGCATAGCCATGTTTGATGAGCTTGTCTATAAATCTTGATGGTTTGGTCCCTTATGTTGGTATCCTTACCTTTTTTATTATTCTAAAATATTTTAAAAAGTGTTTTAAAACATTTTTCACCTTAATTACATGTCTAAACATCTCTTGGTGAGTCATAACACCTCCTTTCTTCAACCTACCAGGTCTGTGCATGAGGGGAAGTACCCCCTGTCTAATACAAAACATGGGGTACTTCCCCTATTATTTTAGTAAAAATGATTATTTTATATCCTTAATAAAAAATTTATTATTACCTCCACAAATTTTCAACCCATAGTTACATCATTTTCCCTTTTAAATCCATAAAAACCCAAACAAACTTGTTGAACAAACTGTGTAGGGTTTACTTTAGTAGACAAACTATGTTTTTTTCTTCCTAAGCCATCTCCTCTATTAAATATACAATTTTGAGAGTTTAAATGGATTATTATGAATATATTAATATGATTCAGGTATTCACATAACCTAAAACTCTCATGTACCCCTTTCCAAGACATTGACTAGTCAAGACAATGCCATTTTCAAACTGTGACTATGTTTCACATTTGAAAAGGCACCTGTAGGTGTTATTGTGTATTTTATGTCTATAAAACATTAAAAATACCTTATTTATCATAATAAATTCCTTTTAAAATAATACAATATATTTCAAATTTGGCTCATATCTTTCTAGCATCAAGAGTAATATGCTTTTAACTCACTACCTAACTAACACACCTCCTCTTTTACCCTGCATGTAGGTGTTTGGGCATGTTTTAGGCATTAGAGAAAAAGTAAAATACTAAATAAATATTTAAAACAAAAATTCCATCAATTTTCTTGTTTCACTTCACATTTTTTGGTTTGAAAATCTTCAACACCATTCAAGGTTGTTTGATTAAATACCCTACCTAGTGTATTTCATGTTTGGAGCTCAAAGTGGTTCTTATATGTGTTAATAGCTCAATTATACATTTTTTGTGACAATTAAAGACATTAATTGAAATTTTTAAGGTCATAAAGTGACTATTTGGACCTATTTCTTCACTTTTATGGTCTCTTCGCATCAAGAACACTATCCCTCTCCTTCATTGTTATGACAATCATCTACAATGACTGTAGGTGATATATAGGAACCTAAAGGATTTGTTTTATCATGATAAATATTATGAAGTATGTCCATATATTTATGGAAATTTTCACTTTCTTACTTCATCATTTCAACCCCTGCTAATTTCTTTACAAGCACCTAACACACATATCTAGTCCTCCCTACTTTTTATTGAGAAACCCTTCATGAATTGACCTCGTAGGTGCTTATGGGTTTGAAGGACCATTACTTTTTATCATTAAGATGATTAAAATATTGAAAAATATTCCAATCATCCTTTAAAACCATGAACATAACCTAACATTCATATATGAAATAAAAGAAACTCTTTCAAACTAGAAACTCCATATTGGCTATAGATGCATCTTTTCAGGCCTGTGTATGGATAGTGTATGCATATAAGGGTCTAGAACATTGTTTATGAGATTTTTTGAAGATTTATTAGGAAAAATAAGTTTATTTCACCCTTTTAAACCATTTAAATATTTTATCAAGGTCAAGGACTACAAATTTTGGATAGATATGGTCTTTTTTGAAATCATGCTTGTAGATAACATTGATTATTTTAAGTGTCTTTCCAAACAAATTTGAGTTCTTCAATTTCCACCTTCCACTAATTTTTTTCTCCTCAAAATTTTAAAGTTAATTTTAATACCTATATAATATGATATTAATCCATTGGGAATCATTTTAAGTCCCTAAAACTATGTTTTATGTTATCTTCAAAAACTCACAAGACCTCTGTTGGCACTTTTTGGGAAAGAAAGACTAAAACTATCATGAGTCCTTTGGAAGGTGATATTCAACTTTTAAAACCATATAACACTTAAAAAATGTGTGTTAGTATTTTTTAAACATGTAAGGACTTGAAAAGAGATCTCATTCCTTGTTTTAACACAACACAAAGACTCCTTTGTCTCTCTGTATTACCACCTATAGGTGGTGATACAAATGTGCAGGCTAATAGTGTAAAGTTGAAAAAAATGTGCATATTTATAACCTTTCACTATTTTAATAATTTCTCAAAGGATTTAAAATATACTCTCTTCACCATATAAAATTATTTTTATCTCAAAAAATTCCTTCCAACAATAAATCCTCCATTAGAGTACCTATACATGCTCATTAATGGTTGCCAAGCTATGAATATTACATATGACTACAAATTCATAAAAACTACATTGAATAATGAATCTTGGAAGGTTAAGGGGAGAGATATCACGTTAAAAACATGATCAAGGACCTATTACAACTGACTAAAACCATAAGCAATAATGAAGATACATAACATGGTGAAAAACTATCAACAACATTGAATGGGACCAGTCTACAAACTTGAGGTGATTGGAATCTCAAACAAACTCTAAAATAGAAAAATAAAAATGGGTAAAATTATATAAGGAATCTAAAATCATATGTAACAAACATCATCGACTATTTTATATGGAATTCTCCAAACCAAGGCAAAACCCATAGGGTGCATGAAATTGCTAGCATAAAAACACAATCAACTTCATGACGATGGTTCATGAAGTAAAGGCCATAATTATTATAAATAATTAGATGTAAATTAATTTATCTAATTTTAATTTAACCTCCCCAAGGTTTTTTATCTGAAACCTCATGAGCTATCCATACTGAGCAAAAACCTAAAGGTCACTTCAGTGTGTCTAGAAATCAAGAAATGAGCAAAATAATTTTGGACTTAAAATGTCACTTTCAAATAAAAAATGTAATTGAGAATGGAGAATCTAAAGATTCAATTCCTAACCATTTCCCATGTGGCACACTTCCCAAAGAGGTCATACAAGTGCCAAACTCACCTTTTCCTTCAAGAAAACTATTTTTTTTAATAACCTTCCAATTTTGAGTTGGTTTTAGTTACTTAAGCCTTCCTAAGACACATGTAACATGAAATAACCCTTATAAACCTTCACATTTCCTAATAAACCTATCAAAATCATTAAATGCACCTTTATGACCGCTAAAATGGCTCAAAAGGACATGTTGGCTAATGAAATTTATAACCAAGGCTAATATATCAATTAATAACATTAAATGACCTATGAGACACATGATGACAAGATATTATTCCCCCAAAATATCTAAAAAACCAATTTTTAACCTAGGGTGCCCCAATTTGACCTACAAGTCAAATTTGGTTAATAGTGACTCCTACTAGTAAATACTCTTGAATATCTAAAGAATCCAATTTATTTGATTTCCTAAGAATAAAAAACATTAGATAAAAGAAATTAACTATAAAAAACTATAATTTAAAAGTAATAAATTTTGTCTCAACTCATGACATACTAAGCTATAATCCTTCCTAAGACCATTTATGTGTGTGGTCAAGTGATCAATTCATTTTCTTTGGATTCAAACATAGTAATTCATATTTTTATAAGGCTAAAACTACTCAAGTAAAAATATTGTATAGTTTATTTTGGGTGAAAAGTGGTGTAGGCATTATTCTATTTCCATCCAAGCATTTAAAGCCTTGATAGACATACATATGGTCCCTTTTAAAGGGCTTGTTACACTGCTAACTAAGCTAGAAAGCCTATGGTAGAGGTTACCAAGATCACCCTTTCAAATAATAATTTTTAGATTTTGAAATAGGGTAAAGCTTATTTCAAAATTATATTTTTAATTTTCATCCATAAAGGGTTTGGGGCCAAGCCATGGGTAAAAATAAATCAACAAGTTCATGACAACTCAATACAAACCAGAATTAGAGCAATGTTACATTTTTATTTAGATATTTAATTAAGTGTATTAGATGGTTTTGAATAAGATAATAAATTTTATAAATTCACAATATTTTTTATGAATCATTGACATTTAAAATTTATAAAATGAATAAATCAATCATAAAATTTTGCCCAAGATCTCCAAGCAAAATTATAATTAGGTTCTTTGAGTGCCATCTTATGCTACTAATCCAACAACCTTTCTTTTCACTTATTTGATTAATAGGAGAACCATAGGGAAAAATATTTAGGACAAAACCAACAACTAAATCAATAAACCAAAAAAAACTAAGATAAAAACAAGATACATGAAGGAAACAATAATAAAATAAAACATGAAAAGGAAAATAAATTATTCATAGGGGTTTTCAAGCAAATGCATGCTTGAATCAGTTAGACACCTAATTTTTTAAGATTTAGAGAAGGTAAAAGGAAACATTAAGTTGAATCTATGTTGTCCTTTACATTTTAAAACACTATCCCATATAGATTTATCAATGTTGTTTTCAATAAAATTAAGTTAAGATTATGCAATTCAATAATGTGTTTAACTTTAATTTACAAGAAGTTCTTGCGATAGGGTGAAGAAAATACCTGAACACATCTATTAAATTATAATGATGTATAGGGATAGTAATGCATACATAATATATTTATTTGAATATCCAACCTAGTATAGGTATTTTATTGGTTATAACCATCAGATGGACTGATTAGTGGTTGCTCTTTGATGTAAATGGATGTCTGCATAACATCCTATTTATTGTCTTTATCATTCAAAACCCATGGAAGTGGCCTAGATTATTTCTATATCAAATAATTTCTAAACTTATCATCATTAGATTAAGTATGTGGAGAGTTAGGTTGGATTATAACATTCTTAACTTACATATCCATTAGTCATGATTTCTTCATTTAGGGCATTATGTTCAGGACTTCCCTTTTCTAGCTTGACTACCTCAGTTATTGAGAGGAACATTTGAGTGTTATTGACTACTTTGAAGGTAAGGATAAACTAAGGAGAGATATCATCACTTTCAAACTCTTTATCTCTTTTTCCTCAAAGGAACAAGCCCTTTCTTCTTGGCACCAAAAATTTGACTCAACATCATCTTCTTCAAGTTCATCTTTTTCTAAAGATGAGGGGGAAATCAAAATAATATCATAAATATGTCCATTATCTTGGACCAAATTTTTGAATGTATAAGCATGATAATATGATAAGGATTCTTGAGATTCATAATATGCATCTTCTCATCTATATTTTCTAATTCTTCTAATGGTTCTTCTATCTGAGTGCAAGATTCTTCAAGTTATTTTTCTTCATTTTGTGTGGATAATTCTTCATCAGTTTTAATTTAGATACTAATTTTCCTTCAAAAAATATTACTTCCTTATCTTAAAAGTCATAATTTCTAATGTTATATCCTCCAAATAATGGATTAGGATTATGGAATTAAATGTTCTAAATGTACATAATTATCTCAATATTAACAATGTAGTTAGGTTCATAGATTCCAAATGGTGCATTTAGGTATGCAACCTCATAGCTTGGATTATGCATCATTTGATTATATTATACTAAAAAAAAGGTATTAAATTAGTAATAAAACCAAAAAATAATGAATCAATAAAATTATATGAATCATCTTACTAATTATACATAAAATTAACTGAGTTATATGCATTGAAAGAGTTACATGGGCTTTCACTCATCATTGGTAAGTTTGGTTGGGTGAAAGTTTTGGGCAAATATTCATTTTAGGTCACATATTGATCTAGGGAATACTTTTAGGCATGTAATTTGAAGGATTTTGGACATAAACACACTATTGTTCTAAAGAATAGGAAGGGTAGGCACCAAATCCATGAGCCATTGATCATTGCTCTACATTGACAACATCTTGGTACACCAATGTTAATGATGTGAGAGAAAATTGGTTCATCCTAATGAACATATCAATTAGGGAATCCAATGCATTGAGATAAACTGATATAGATATGACCTTAATTTATAAGAAAGGGTCCTTCAATATAGTGTATAGATGATGGAATATATGGTTAAACACATTAGTTGGTTCATTAGGCTCTTTATGGGCTATGAAAATTGATAAAATAATATAAAAGGGTCAAAGGACATACTGAAATGTTTAAGGGAAAAAATTCAAATATGTCCCGAGTGGTGATACACTCTTATGGTAGACTAAGATACTAATAAAAGGTGATTTGATCAAATGAAAAGGGAAATAGGTGACAAGCCACATAATCATGCTAAATCTACCTTCTAATAATAGCTTATTTAAAATCCTGAATGTGTTCTTTGATAGTCTTAACCCCACCATAGATATACTTCACACAAAATACGTGGGGTTTTTTGGGTAAGTCATGGGAAGGTCCTATAATATTTATAGGATAATTATATCCTTTTAGAAAATAAAGGGACATTATAAATATTAGATAATCAATTTTCTAATCTAAGAACTCAAAAAATAATTAGGCTTCTTAAAATTAAATAATAAGTCTAAAATAGTCTATCTTAGACCCTCTTTCTAGTGCCAATATGTTGATTGGTCCTTTGACACTAATGGATAACCAACTATGGTAAAGTGTTTCTGATGCACTTACCCCTAATGAAAGTATGTAAATCTTGAGATATCCACTCCCTAAGATGTCTTCTACATGCTCTAAGTGCACTAACCTTCACTCAGTGGCTCTTTGTGACCATTTTAATTTAAGAAGCCTTTGCTACTCACTGGTGTATGTTAGACAAATTAAAGTAAATACTAAGTGTAGAACATGCTGCCTAAGGGAATTAGTGTATAGATATATTATGTAAATATGGCTAATTTAGATATGTATGTATCACACTTAGATGTAATAATTTAATATCAGCTACAAACAAAGATTCTAACAATCAAGATATAACACTAAGAGCATATTGCATAGAATCTAAACTGACATAGTTGATCAAATAAAAATAAAAATAAGGAAGGGTAGGGAGAAACATAAAGAAGGGCCTAATTTATAATGGAATCATTTTATTTTATTTATAAGTAAAACTCTTGAAGTAACCAATCCTTAGTTGAGCTAGACCTAACACAACTCCAACTAAGGATGATGCAAGAGTATATGGAATAAAGTAGTAGAGCCAATAAGGGAAATAGGGTCACTCTATACATGCATATGCCAAGTCTATCAAATTAAAAAGATTTCAAATAAATATATTTCTATTAAGAATATTAATTTGGAGTTCATAAAGTAATCTTATGAATTACAAACATGTCTTCCAAATAGACTTAACTCAGAGAACTAAACCAGAAAGTAATAAAAATACTAAAAACAAATGGGCATAATCTCTCTAATTATAAAAAGATCAACCTAGGTATAGCCTTATATAATATTAAAAAATACCTACCCTTATTACAACTAAATATTTGAACTTATATAGACATGAAATCCTATGGTTTTTTAAATTCAAATTCACAGGGTAATAGGGCAGTTATAGAAATCAGCAATGCAATTGGGATATGCGGTTGAGTAGGTACTAGGGATTACTAATAGATTACAAGAATGTGTATACATTGTGCCATTGACACTATGCCTTTATTAAATATTGGTATCTAAAATTAGTTGGGATTACATTAGGATTTACATCTTCCATGCCTCTACATAGTCAATTACCATGCCTCTTTAAGTTTGATTTCATCATTTTTTCATCATGTGATCCCAATGCACATTCCATTCCCATGATTCATTCTTCATTCATGATTATCAATTAAATATGCCACCTTTTAATTAATTTTGATGCCTAGTATTGCATTAAATTTTGATGTTTTTGATCATTTGTTTGTGGGAGTCCATCTACAACTTCATTATATAAATCAAATTGAATATGTAGTCCCTTCTTACATTTTAACAATTTTGAGGACTAGACAAGCCATCTAATTTGAACCAGTGTCTTGATAACACAGATCACTAGTGTGTCCTCTATTGGAAAGGCCATTCCAAGTGTCTTATCTTCTCTCTTTTGCTACTCAACTAGGGATTCATATGTGCTAACTATGTTTCAACTATGATGTAGTGTGATCATGACATAAAATAAAATCTCACTCTCTTATAGCTTTAATGGGTTTCAAAGTTGTATGAACCACCTTGGGGTAGTAGGTTACCTAGATCATGGTACATGGTAGCATCTTGATTTTTCACTCACTTAGAGGTGTTTACGTTGTATATATTTTTATGGGTAAGTAGGTTTATAAGATCATTTCATGTGGTGGCATCCCACTTATCACCTAAACTAGTGAACTTTACTTGGTATAAAATTAGTTAGGGTAGTGGGTTGTTAGGATTTTACAATTTAGAAACATCTCATTGATATGCTAGTTGGCTAAAATTATAATGATTTTGAGGCCAATGGATACATCCTTTTGAATTATTTATGTCTCATAGAGTAGTGGAAAGAGACCACATAGATTTGAACAAACTTTCAAATAAATTGATTAAGTCCCATGAAGTGGAAATTTGACATGTGGCACTAGGAAAATTTTATAGAATAATATAAGTATTTGAAGTTCTTTTGAATGGGATCAAGCTCATAAAAGCCATGGGATATCTCCATGTGGCACCAATATTTATTTATACACCTACGATGAAAATAAACAAAGGCCAAGTCAATAATTTTAAACTTATAAAAGCAAATAGGTAAGTTTTTTAAAACAAGTAGTTAAGCCAAAATCCATAAAAATGATTTAGGATAAATAAGTGGAATGAAGACATGAAAGTAGAAAACTTAGTGTAAAATAAATCCCGCATTCACTAATTTAAATATAATTTTATCCATTCTATATAAAATCAACCAAGTAAAAGAATAAACGTGTATGAACACCTAATTAATTAGTCTAAAATCAAAATAGAAATGGACCAAATAACTCAAGAAAAACTCTAAAATAATTAGATAATCTACAGAAATCCAAGGTGAAATGATATAAAAAAGAATTTTTTACATGTGTTTCAAAACACAAGCATTAATATAGACCAAGACTTAATAAAATTATATAAACTCATATTTATAAATTAATGTAATCCTAGATGTGATTTCTATGCCAAGTGTTTATGCTACAAACTTATTATTATTCGATCTTGGCTAAAACAATGAATCACATTTAAAATCTAAATATACACATATATCAAAAATCACTTCTAAGAGGGATGTTTTAAACAAGTAACCACCAATGAACTCCCCAAAGAAACAAGACCAAAATCTAGAGTAAAAAAAGGGTCCCCATTTTCAATCTAAAAATGGGACTTGTTTTGCAAGTAATAACATGGCCCCTTGAAGATACATCTCTTAATGGATATATGTATGTTTTTACTTTAATTATGATCATACAATAATTATTTTTCAGTATTTTATAAAGAATAAATCTAAAGCATTATCTAAATTCAAATAATTTAAAGCTATTGTTGAAAATTCTTCTAATTTTTTTGTTAAGAGATTTTAAGATCTGATAATGGTGGTGAATATATTATTAAATAATTTTATTATTTTTGGTATTAAAATGGAATTAAAAAATCCTTATTACCCACAACAAAATGGTATTGTCGAAAGGAAAAATTGCACATTATTAAAATTGATATAATGATGTTGCATTTTGTAAATGTTTATAAGTTCTTATGAGCCAAAGACATGCATACTATTTTTCATATTGTGAATATATTTCCTCCTACATAGTTTCATATTTATACCCATTTATAAATATTGTCTAAAAATAAACCCAATTTGGCTCACCTTAGGATCTTTGGTAGTCCTACTTCTATGTTTGTTCCTAAAGCTAAAAGAAAGAAACTTGATCTTGCCTCTTATTTGTGAATCTTTGTATGTTATGGAGGTAAAAATAAATGATTAAGAGTGTGTAAATAATTTAAGTTTTATTGATTGGAATAAATATGCCACATGGATCTAGGTAAAATTTTAAATAAATTGACTAAGTCCCACGAAGTGAAAATTTGACATGTGTCTTTGGGTAACTTTTATAGAATCGGCTAAGTATTTGAAGCTCTTTTGAATGCACCTAGACCACCAAGATCCATGGGATATATCCATGTGGTACCAGGATTCATTTACACACCTATGGGCAAAATGAATAAAGGCACAATTAGCAATTTAAATTACAAAAGCAAACAACTAAGTTTCTAAAAATAAATGGTTAAGGAAAAGCCAAAAAATAAGGAAAAAAGTTGAATTAAGACATGAAATCATGAAACTTAGCATAAAAGAAATTCCACATTCACAAATTTAAATATAATTTTGTCCATTCTATATAAAATAAACTAAGTAAAATAATAAACATGTCTAAACACCTAGATATTTAGTTTGAAATTAGAGCAAAAATGGACCAAATTGATCAAAAAAAATCTATAATAGTTAGATAATTTGAATAAATCCAAGGTAAAATGATCTAAAAAATATGTTAAATGTATTTCAAAATAAAATAATTAAGATAGATCAAGATTTAATAGAATTATGAAAACTCTTATTTTTAAATTAATACAGTCCCAGATGTAATTTGTATGTCAAGTGTTTATGATGAAAACTTATTATTATTTAGGTTTGGATAAAATAATGAAGAAAATTAAAACTCTAAATCTCCAAGATTTAAAAAATCAACCACCAATGAACTCCTCAAAGAAACAAGATGAAACTTTAGAGCAAAAAGAGGGTCCCTATTTTCAATCTAAAAATGGGGCATGTTGTGTAAGAAACAATAAGACCCCTAGAATTTACATCTCTTAATGGTTATTTTTATGTTTTTATTTTTATTAATGATCATACAATAATTATTTAGTTATATTTTATAAATAATAAATATAAAGTATTATCTAAATTCTAAGAAATTAAAGTTATTGTTGAAAATGCTTCTAATTTTTCTATTATGAGATTATAAGATCTGATAATGGTGGTGAATATATTAGTAAATAATTTTATTCTTTTTTCATTATTTGTAGTATTTAAATGGAATTAACAACTCCCTATTCCCCATGGAAAAATGGCATTTATGAAAGGAAAAATTGCACCATTATTGAAATGTCTAAAATAATGTTACATTCTACAAATGTTTCTAAATTCTTATGGGTTGAAGCCATGTATACTACTGTGCATATTCTGAATAGAGTTCTTACTAAAGCTTTGCATATTTCTACCCATTTAAAAATGTGGTCTAAAAATAAACCCAATGTGGATTACCTTAGGATATTTGGTAGTCCTTATATCTTTATTCTTAAATCTAAAATAAAAAACCTTGATCCTACCTCTTATTTGTGCATCTTTGTAGATTATTGAGGTAAAACTAAAGGACTAAGAGTGTATTATCTATATAAAATAAAAATCATTGATAATACAAATGTTATTATCCTTGAAAAATATTTCTATGAGCCCTGTGTGGGACCCCTTAATGTTCTTCATTTGATGAACATAGATCTCATGTTACTCCTTACAAATAAATATATGCCTTTAAGGAAGTTGATCTAAGTTTGGATAACTTAGAGTATGAGGAACTTGCTAGGTTTCATGTCTAATATAAAAGACCTAAATGGGTAGAATCCATAATTCAGTTGTATAATCTTGATAATATTAATAAATTAACTACAATTCAACATTATTATGATGTTTTAATGACTATATATGAATGCAATCATAAATTTTTTTAGGAAGGTAGTCAATAAGATATATGGAATGTTACTATGTAAGCTGAGTATGATGCCTTAATAAAAAATTAGACTTGGGATCTTGTTGTACCTCCACATAAAAGGCACATTTTTGGTTTTAAGTGGCTTTATAAAATCAAATTTAATTCAACTGGTAAAATTGATAAATTTCAAGCAAGATTACTTGCTCATTGATTTACTCAAAAATCCAAGATTGACTATGTTGAACCATTTAATCTTGTACATAAAATGATTATTTTTAGACCACTTATTTATCTTATAGCTCAAAAAGCTGGATTATACACAAAATATATGTCAAAATAGCATTCATGAATTGTTATTTAGAAGACCTAGGTTTAAAACAAGGTCCTCAAGCTTGGTGTTATAACATCACAAGTTATTTTAAAGAACTAAGTTTTTATAACTATTATTGTAATAATGATCTAGACTTTATAAAATTTTAAAATGGTCACATTATATTAATTATTTTATATGTTGACGATCTTATTATTTACTAGCGATCTAATTAGTTTAATTAATATATATAAAGATAAAATAAGTCAAATGTTTAAAATTACTGATTTAAGCATTCTTCATTATTTTGAAGAATTAATATATTTCAATCTAGAAATTAACTTGTATTAAAATCTTAGCATGCTCATAATATTCTTGTTCAGTTTAATGTGCTTCACTGTAATCCTACATCTACTTCTACTAAAGTTGGTCTTCAACATGATATAAAACCTACATGTGACAAAGTTAACCCCATAATTTACAAGCATATTATTGGTAGTTTGATTTTTCTAACCATTATGAGGCTAGATATTTTATTTTTTGTAGGTTATTTTTTTATATTAATGTAGGATCCATATTTGGATCATTGGAAATTAGTGAAACATATACTTTTTTATATTAAAGAAACAATAAATTTTAGTTTATCTTATTCTTACATTGATAATGCTAAACCATATGGTTATTATGATGTTAAAAATGCCAGTGATACTACAGATTATAAATATACTTCTAGATATGTGTTTATTTTTGGTGTAGGTGTTATCACTTGGAGCACTAAAAATAACCTATTATATCTATCTCTTCTATTGAATCAAACTACAAAAGTACTATGTAAGTTTCTCAAGAAACCATGTGGCTATGAAAGTTATTAAAATAATTACATTTGGATTTCTCTCATAGTACCACCCTTCATTGTGATAAACAAAGCTATATAAATCTAGAAAAAAATCTAGTGCAACACTAGAAAACTAAGCATATTGAATTTTATGTGCATTTTATCTAAGATAAAGTCCTCAATGGTGATATTGATTTATAGATTTATCCTATGGATGAAAATTTGTTAGATATATTCACAAAACCACTTGGTGCTACCAAGTTTTGTCAATCTCATACAATTTTGGGCCTCTCGGTGTTACCATTGAAGGGAAGTGAGTATGACAATGTCACTTCCTAATGGACACATGTTTCTTTCTTCGTATCTATAATTATTATCATTATTAAAATTTGTAATATATCACATTATGTGTTTTTTCTTAAATTCATGTGAAATTTTATTTTTGTACCCAATACTTAGAAGCATATATTACGATGGAGATCCTTATGTTATAAAAGTCTCTAAATATGATTGGTTGATTATTCATGAGAAACTATGAGATGTAGTTTCACAATCATGCTAGCTTGAACTTAATTTTAGTAGTTTATGTATTATAATTCCTTTTATTTCAAATGGTGATATTGGCATGATGAAGGTTTTTAAATATTTCAAATTTTACATAGTATAATTCTTTTATTAAGGTGACTATGGCATATATCCCCACTTAACATTAAAGGGAAGTGTTAGAACTTAAGTGGTGTTATTTACCCTTAACATTATTAAAATGGTTAATAAATGAAATAAATATTATTAATTTATTAACACAAGGTAATATCATGAAAATAAATTAAATATATTTTACTTTTGGATTTCCTTGAGGATAGGTTAGACCTGTTGGTTACAATGGTCCACCTCCACACCCCATTATATAAATATATTTTACCTTTGGTAATTGTCACTTACACATGCACATTACATTTTAGGATAAAAATTAGTGAGATTATGTTAATATTTATGTGTCTAGAAAATATTATTCAAAGAGTTATGCGAATATTTGACAGAGAGGAAGTGAGAAGAGAAGGAATTATATTGGGTTCTAGTTTCTCATATTAACGAATATCAACTATGGGTTTTATACCTTGATTGGATGTTTTCCCACACCTATCTATGTCTTTTTTTATTTAATTCTTATATTTATATTCTATGTGTACATTACATATAAAAATATTACATGTATTTTGTCACACAATGAATCGATGAGTCAATTGTTGTAAACACAGAGGAAATTTGATCTAATTTGAGCCCTTTGAACCTAACTACAACTATAGGATTTTATTTGAGGATAAATTAACCCTAATTTCATCATTAATTGATCTAATTAATCAAATGGTATAATAAATGATGTGATTTTATCCACATACAACCCTACTAACCTAATTTTCATTATATAGGATGTGATTTTGGGCTCAATCGACCCAAATGTCATCATAGAATGAACTAAAGAGTTGATTGGTTCAATAAAAAATGTAAATTGGGTTAATTTGAGGCAAATCAACTTAAATATGACTATAATATGTGATTGATGGCTTAATTAGCCAAAATTATATCATAGATCGATCCAATTAGTCAATTGGTGCAATTATTGACATGATTTTGGGCCAAATTATGTCCCTTTAAAACCTAATTATGATTATATGAGATTTTATTTATAACTCAATCAACTCTAATTTAATCATATAATGAACCAATGAATTGATTGGTTAAGCCACAGATAAAATTACGTTGAATTTCATCCCCTTCAACCAAATTATGATAATATGATGTGTTTTGGGGCTAAATTAGCTTCAATTCCATCATGAATTATGTTAATTAGTCAATTGATTCAATTAGTGAGATGATTTGGGCTGATCTATATGAACCTTATTTTAACTCTATAATATGTTATTTATTGTTTAATTATCCCTAATTTTATCTTATATTAATCCAATTAGTTAATTGGTATAGTCAATTATGTGATTTAGGCCACATTGACCCCTTTTCAAATCTAATTTTGAGTATAAGATGTGTTAGATCCATTATGTTCATACAAGTATATTAGTAGGGGATAAGACTAACAAACTTCATTAAAACATGTGTATGCCTTATAGTGTGTACATGTTTCTTTTAATAGGAATAAAATGTATGCCCTAACATCATTATTTTTTCATATCAATAATTATGTCCCCATAGTTATACTCTACATTGATATACACACTAGACAATTATACCAGTTATTTTTTAATAATTTCATAGCTATCCCCACACTCAAATTTTTTCAAATTTGTCTAATAATGGGTGACATATTTGATTATAAATCCAATAAAATGTTAAAGTACAAAAAGTTAGAGTAATTTTAAGTGTTAGGATTAAAAAAAAGGGAAAAAATGCAAAGACTTCATGCAATACAAGGTACATATACTATTCCTAATGAACCAAATGTCATAAATAATGATGACATGAATAATGGTGATGGATTTTTACCTAAAATTCTAATTGTCAATTATAATGTCATACCAATTACATTGCAAGTACACATTCAAATTATATATTTTTTAGATATAGTGATGGTGATAATATGCATGATGATTTACCAATAAATAAAATTACATGCAAACACTTAATGGTGAAATAAAAAATTAGTAAAACCACATGAAAACATTTAATTTTAAAGTAACAATGAATTAAACTATACAAGAACACTAAATGAAGAAATTAGTAATGAAGATAACAATATGGAAACAACAAATCAGTAAATTTTATCAATGAGGAAACCTAAGATAATTTTTTGTAGAAGACCCATGTAATTCATTTAATTTTATGAAAATATTTTGAAACCCATGCCTAAGAAAATGTCTAACCACTATTCAATTAAAAAATTTAGAGAAAAATTGAGATAATTAATTTTTAAAAATTAAATGATACTCAAAGATGTCGATTTTTTGTTTCATTGATGAAATTTATTAAGATGAGACCTAAAATAAACACCCTAGGAATAATAACATCTAATACTAATGCTCAAAACAAGTAAATTATTTAAAATATACATAGCATATACCATACTATACATGTGAAGAAACACACCAAAGGTAGTAATGTTATCAATGCATAATTACAACTTGTATAGTAAGAGGTCAAACAAGGATAAAACATATGATTATAAAAACAATTATAAAACTTCATATAAATAATAAAACATCAATGAAATAAATTTGGACACATAAAAGACTTGATGATCCTAATGATAATGACTTTTAGTCATTCTATAGTAGAGTCTAATGGAAATACAAGGCTATAGCCAAAGCTATCAAATATTTACTTTCACAATTATATAAAGACAACATAAGGGTTTCAACCAATTTAGGAGATGTAACAAAAATAAGAGTTGGTTCATGTGAACACAAACTAAATCCAAAAAAATTATTATAGATGATCCAAACACAATTTTACTTTAAGTTTTTATATAAATATCCACAAATTTTTAACAGTTGAAGATATTTTGAGATGGCCAACCCTTAAATGTAAAAATAAATCACATACACACCACTTGTTGTTGTAGGCAACATGTTGAATTTTCAATGACTTATGCTGTTTTTAATCATGTACATTGTAATTTACATACTAAGAAAATTTTATAATGTGGAATGGAAGTTAGACCAAAATCAGTAAGGGAGTTTATTATAACCATTTTTTGTGAAAGACCAAATGGGTATTTTTTTAATATCAAAACATGTTTGGATGAAACTTACAACATTTATGGTGGTGTGTCAAAATTTAAAAAATAATCTATGCGGAGATTATAATTAGAATTGGATAAGAATTAGTTGATTTTATCAAATACAAATATGTGACATATGAATTCAAAAATGGGAAATAATCTAAAATATGTGAGCTTGTTAAAAATAAATACTTGTTTCATAATTTATGGTCAAATTTGAGAAGGATTTTTTTTTTTTTTAGTAAGCAAGGTGCACACATAAAGATTAATGGTTGGATGAAAAATTAAAGTTAATAAATGATACAATCCCACTTGGTTCTATTATTTTAGTAGTTGAATTTGCTATGAACCACACATTATAACCATAAATAGAATTTTTATCAAGTTAGACAACTTGGAACAATTTTTCATTTTCATGAATATATAATTCATGCATACACCTAAAAATATAGATAAAAAAATAAAAAAAATAATGGAGTATCATTTCTAAGTCAGTGATGATCGATCACATTCTTCAGAGTATGTGCAAAGTTATTTTGAGATGTTCTATGGAAAGTTGACTGAAAGGGACATTAATTTAAATCTACATTATATTTTGTCATAAAATTTAGCATCAAAGTTTAAGAATGTAAAAATGTTCCACTGGTTAATAAATATCCATGTGACCATTGACATACAACATTTTTATAGTTTCACTAATGTTGGACATATAAAATGGGATCATGGTGATACAAGATCATATATGAAAATTGGTCTTTCAATAAAGGAGTTTAAGTTAGAAGATGTTGATGATTTTAATGATCAAAACACTATTGTTTAAAAGTGTAATGTGAAAATTAACCATGGAAGAAAACTATAGTGTTTTTAGATATTTTCAATTGTTGGAGAAAGAAAAACTCAAAAAAGTATGAGGATTATATGACTATAATAGGATCTAGTGAGTTCTTATTCTATAGATCAAATACAAGTTATTATATAATTCATATGAGGCACATGGAATTTTTTTATGCATGCATGCACTTTTTTTGGAATGATTATAATTCAAAAGAGTGGGTGGATGAATGGAACTATTGACCTCTAAGCCTGATTGACACATATCATGTTGCACCAACATTATAACTTTATATATATATATATATATATATATATATATATATATATTACCATGTATGTATTTTTGTGCAACCAGGTAAAATATGATTTTTTTATATTTAAAGTATGTCATTATCAATCATTATGTACTAAAATCTATTTATCTATTAACATCATTATTAAAAAAAAAAAATTATTTTTTGATGTAGGGAATATTTATCTAGTTATTACGGATCAAGATAATGAAAACATGGAGAATAATGTATATGAGTTGTTGGGTGAATATTTTTTCAATCAGGTAACTGATGAGCAGAATAGGTCTTATCATCCATAGCAAGGGAAATTGGTCAGCCCAGTGTGTAGGTTTACTACATCAGAGGTGGAAAAATCTCTCCTCTCATCAAGGGGGGGTTCCCTATTAAATATCAGGGGCTATATACTATAAATATAAGTAAAAAATAACACTCAAGGGTAGGGTAACACCATCATCTCTCTTCTTTCAGAGATGATACTCATAAATAAAGGAGAAATATTGGTGAAGACAATGAAGGCACTTCTCTTCTTTCAGAAGTGGTCTTGCAACAAACAATAGGAGTTCTTTCAAGTAGTGACAAGAAACTGGTAACAAAGGGTACTAACCAACAGGATGAAATGGAACACAAAGTTTCCACCTTAACTACCCAAAGAGTGAAATATAAAGGATAATGGGGGCACAAAGTCATCCCAGAATCCTTGACATAGAAAGAGACTAAAAACACACACTGAAGACAACTACAACAACACAAAGTCTGAAAGTAACTAACTTTAGGACATCTTCCTTATCACTTCCACTAGTTCTACTTGTTAGATTAAATAAACAAGAATGCATCTAAAAGATAGACATAAGAACAATCTCCTAAAATGGCACAAGTTATAATAGCATAAAGTCTACAAGTAATTTGCTTTCTCATTCATATAAAATAATATGAACAATAATCTAAGCTCAAAGTCTCAGTGTTTGCTTTTCAATTTGGGTAGAGTATTACTTCTATGATGAAAAAGATCTCTCTTAAAACAACAAAAGAGATTACAATATATAGCATCCAAGAAATAATTGGTGCTATATTTCATGGAATGGCCCATGTTGTGCATTCAATGCCTTAAATGCATTTTTAGTTATGTCAGGGGGCCATGCTGGAATAGGGCGTCAGCTTTAACTGTGGCATGTCAATTCATCTCAAATGCCTTCTCTTAGGTCTAGATCATTTGGTCTCTGTGTAGCTATCCATTTTGTCTTTACTCTAAGGGGGACGAATAGGCTATGTTCTTCAATGTTTGCCAGTCAAAATATCTACTTTGCAGAATGTTCCACCTACTAGAATAACTACTGTGTAGATATTTTAGCCTCTCCCCCTTTCTACTGTGAATTGAGCCCTCAGGCTATCTTTTTCAATTTCTAATTCTTTTGGTTCCTTCCTCTCAGTAGTTCTTCCTTTTGGCCTGAAGGTATTTGAATGCCTTAGGGTCTGCATTTAAGCTTGCAAAGATCAACATGCACTTTATTATTGCAAATTTGATGTCTTCGGGTCCGTCGTCTTTTGAAAGCTAATGGCTAGTTGGTTGTCCTAAATTTGAAAACTATAGGCCCACCATTCTCCTTAAAAATTCCTTCATGTCTTTTTCGCTTGCTTTAGCTACTTTCTGCTGATCTTAACAAGAGGGACGTGGCATTTTCCACTGTGGAATAGGTGAGGACACTTGGCAACTTCCACTTTATAAAAGCTTTAGATACATTTTGAGAGTCCTACAGAAGATGACACATGGTAGCTTCCACTGAGCTTTAGAAACACTATATAAACATTCAAGACTCATTTGGATTCATGTAGATGTAGACACTTGGCATGCTCCACTTGACCTTAGCAACTCATCTAGGACCCACTACAGTCCTTACTCAATAATGAAATAAAAGGAAGAAACTATGGATGTTGACACTTGGTGGCTTCTACCAAGCTTTACAAGGGACACGAGGCACATTCTAGTGCTTTTTAGAAATAAATTATAATGGGTCCTAGCAAATGACACTTGGCAGCTTCTACTTGACTTTGAGACTTAGACAAAACTTTAGGCAAAATTAAAAACCCACGTAGAAATAAAAACTCACGCCTTATGTCATAACCCCCCACTGCCTCAAAACTGAAATGCATAAGGACAAAACATGGAGCACGCAACTGAGACTCAAAATAAAATGTAGAGTATCTTACTCTACAAAGGGAAGATAAAAAAATTTGGCTCGTAGGACCAAAAATAGTTCACATGCTGTCCCAAAATAAGTGACAACATTTGGGAACAATAGTTGGCTCCAATTAGGGAACTTCCTTTAGTCAAAAACTTGGAATAGCTAAGGGGAGTAGTAACCAGAATCTTTAGTGCCTTGAAGTATGCCATTGGGCTATGGAGTCATGCTACCCAAAAAGAAAAGGTGCCAAAAATGAAAATGAACAAAACACAATAGAAGCAAAGGCTATACAAATATACATATGTACACGTGACCTTATTTGATACTTCAAGAATTGAAGTGCTTCAGATGTTGCCCATTGTGAGGTAGAGAAAAGGGTGTGCCATCTTGATACTTCAACAGGAAGCTATTTTCACTATTGAGCTCATGGATATTAAAAGGGCCTTTCCATAGGGAATCAAACTTTCCATGCATTCCCTTTTGTTCTCTCCTCTTATCCCATAGGAGGACTTGATCTCCAATTTAGAAATCATAGTCTTTTGCTTTCTAGTCAAAAATCTTCTTCACCAAAATTTGATGGGCAGCAATTTGGTCCACCACCATAGTTCTCTACTCATCTAGCTTAGTCAAGCACATGATCCTCTTATCAAAGGAGCTTTCATATGTTTGATCCTTAATTGCTTTAGCCAATTTCAATGCTGGCAGTTTTAGGGTGATTGGTATCTCAGCATTAAGTCCATAAAGAAGTTGGAAAGGAGATATACTAATTTCCATTTTTGGTGTAATTCTATCTACCCACAAAGCATCAACCAATGCTTTATGCCATGTCTTTTGATTGTCATCCACTAGCTTCTTGATGATAGTCACTAGGTTCTTGTTACTTGATTCAGCTTGTCCATTTCCTTGTGAAAAGTAATCAGAAGAGTGGGAGAGGGTGATCCCATAGTAAAAATAGAACTAAGTAATCTCCTAGGAAGTGAAACAAGTTATAAATGGTGTTCTATTTGAGAAAACTACACACTACTTCTAAAGTAACATATTTGGTTGGGATAGCTTCCACCCACTTGGTGAAGTAATCCATGGCTGTGAGGACATAATCATGTCCAGCACTTGAAGATGGGTTTACAACACCAATGAAATCAATTCCCCATTGTTGAAATGGCTCTTTTATCACTACAGGCTTGAGAGGTAGAGCAGTTAACTTGGGTCTTCCAACAAACTGTTGGCATAGTTCACATTTCCTTACCCACTTATATGCATCTTGAAAAAGAGTAGGCCAGTAATACCTAGCTCTAAGAATATTGTGGGCAATCATAAGTGTAGAGAAATGTCCTCCATAGGCCATATTATGGAAGGACCTCAAAAGTTAGTTTTATTTCTCTTTATCCACGTAGCAAAGGAACACTCCACCAAGGCTCCTCTTGTATAGGCCATTGTCCCAGAGGACAAAATTGGTAGCTTTTAGTTTGACAATCCTCCTTTATTTATGAGATAGGTGGGTAAAAGTAAGGAAATGAGAAATGTTTGAATACCACTCAATCATGGTGGAGGTAAAGAGGACTATTGGCGTGTCTTCTTCTTTTGATTCTTCATGCCCTGTTTGGTCTGATATGTTGTCAGCAATCAATTGGCATAGGCCCTTTCCACACACCAACTTCATTAGTTTGATGACTAGATCAAACTCTTAGTTTTTTGCAATCCAATTGGCTCTTTTGGTTCTGAACTCCTACTGAGTTAATATGGATTTAATCATGGTATCAAGAACCAAGGTAGTAACGTGTGAATTCAAGATGTAGTTGCAGAAATGCTTCACTACCTTTGCCACTACATAGGCATGCTTCTCCATGTTTGAGTACTTCAACTCATGAGCTTTAAGAGGATAGCTCATGAAAGAAATGGGAGATTCCACACCTTCTTGGTTTTGTTGAACCATAATTACTAAAAGTGTGTGTTCATAAGCATAACTATATATAGTGAAATCCTTGTTATAGTCTGGATAAACTAGGATTGGGGCATGGGCAGTAGCTATCGTTATGTATTGAGATGCCAATTTAACTTCTTTAGTCATGTTAAAGGTGGCCTTTCCCTTCATCATATTTAAAATATGACGAGTCTTCTCAGCAAACTCAGGGATGAACCTTCTTAAGAAATTTACCTTTCCAAAGAAAGAGTGAACTATAGTCTTACTTATGGGCAAAGCAAGCTCTTGGATGGACTTGACTCTGTCTGAGTCAAATTTTATGACTTCTCAAGAAAAAATGTGTTTGAGAAGCTTCCCTTCTATCACTCCAAAAATAGACTTCTTGGGGTTTAAGGAAATGCCATTCTAGCAGTAGCATTTCAACACTTGTTGCAAGTGGCGCACATGATCTAGGTGATGCTTAGAAAAGACTATCAAGTCATCAAGATAAATGACAATGAATTTACCCATTTCATCTTTGTGCTCTTTGGAATGTGGCACTAGCATTTATCAAGCCAAAAGGCATCCTTTTATATGCAAACATGCCCCAAGGTGTGGTAAAAGTAGTCTTATGTTGGTCTGCTTCACCAAATTCAACTTGATTATCTCCTAAGAAGCCATCTAGCATTGATAACATCTTAGAACTAGTCACTACTTGAAGCACTTGATCCATGATGGGAAAAGGATAGTTATCCTTTAAGGATGACTGATTCAAGTTCCTAAAATCCACACAGAGGTGAATTTTGCCATTCTTCTTCCTCATAGACACTATGTTTGCAATCCATGTGGAATGATGGAATGGGAAAATGATTCTAGGCATTTAGCATTTTCTATATCTTAGCTAGAATAGTACCTGATATCTTCAAATTATATTATCTAGATTTTTGCTTGTAAGGCACTGAATCACTTATGAGAGGAATGTCATGGTAGATTTCTTCAGGCCTGAGTGACTTCAGATCATCATAAGAGTATGCTAGGGTATCAATGTATTGGTAGAGTAGAGTAGTGAACATGGATCTCTCCTCAGGAGTGAAACATTTCCCAATGTTCACCATCTTGGGGTCATCCTTGGTACCTAGATTCATCTGATCAAACTCTTGAGAGGAGCTTGAATCTATTTGTTGTTATTTGATGAATCTGTCATGCTTGTCAAACAACTTTTCAAGGGAAACCAAGCCTTTGGGAATTTTATTCCCTTTTAGTTGTAGGAATTCCTCACCTATGTTTGAACTTGATTGTGGGGTTGGTTCAAGCTTTTGAGGCTCATTACCTTTAAAGTGAAGCTGTTGAAAGCTATCCTTTTATTTTAGGAAGGCAATTATTTTATTATCATTGTTAAAGACCTACGAATGACTAGAATTATTAGGTACACTTGGTCAAAAGACAAGCTCAATAGTGTACATATCTCCTTTGAAGTCAGGGTGAGGAACCAAAAGAGTGGCTAAAATGGCCAAAGCATCAAATCAGTCATTGAATTCCTTGGGAACTACAGAGATGCTAAAAGCATTAAAGCTTCCAATCTGATCCCAAACTAGATTGTGGTAATGGTACAATCTCTTATTTTTAGTTTTGTATAGGTTTCTCACCTGATAAACCACCAGTTTAGCATCCCCCTTGGCATGAAAGAGTTTGATGCATTTATCCCTAGCAGCCTTTAATCCAAGCAACAGAGATTCATACTTAGTTTTGATATTGGTATTACTGAACTATAATTTGTAAGATGAAGGAAAAATATCTCCTTGAGGAGATATCAGCATAATCCTAGTTCCTGAACTGGTAAAGGAGTAGCTACCATCAAATTTAAGAATCCATACCTCATTAGACGCTAATTTTTCTTTGGATTCTTCTTCATTTAGAGGTGGAGATTCTTCCATACTTGCATTACACTCTACTAATTCTTCTACTATTCTAGCTGAATTAATCTTTAGGTTGTCACCTTCAGGAGCTCCATCAGATGCCTCATGAACATCTGTGGATAGAAAGTAGTTACCCATGCTTGAAGAATCAAACAAAATTTGAGCTTCAGGTGCTGATGTTTGAGTAACCACATATTTTGCTTCCTTCTCAAGGAGCAGTCTCTTCATAATGCCTTTGACAGGGATTCTCACCTCGGATAAGTCCATGCTCAACTCAACACCAACATCCTTACAGAAATTTTGGCCAAGAAGGATGCCATATTATGCTGGGACATTAGCCACCAAGATAGTCATCTTAATTCTCTTGTCTGGTAATGCTACAAATGCAAATTGGGTGTCCTTGATTTGTCCTAGTAAAGGTACCTACTTATTCTCCATGGAGAAACATCCCCCAAATGTCTTTGTTAGTGTGAGACCAAGAGATTCAGCCAATTTGGTAGGCATGATGTTGTCTGAAGCTCTAAAATCAATGATGCAATTGCTCAGCTTGTGACTGTTTGTCAATAGGGAAACATAGAAAGGCTCTATTTTCCCAAGGGCAGTAGGAGAGGTAATGACAAGGTTGTTTGGGATAGACATGTCCCTTGAGGGATCATGAGTTTCCTTCTTAGCTTCTTGTCTTATAGGGATGGTTTGGTTTTTCACACATTGAACCATCTTGTCTAATTGCTCAAGATTAGACTACAGATATTCAAATTCAAACATTTGAATTTTGGTTTTATTTATATGTTCAATTATGTCAAATGTCTAGAAAGAGCTAGGAGTAGGGGATGGGAGTTCATTCTTTTAGTTTTTAGAAGGGGAAGGATTGGTTTATGAATTCAAAAATGGAGGTGAAGGTGCAATTGAGGGACTCACCTTTTTAGCAGTTACTAGGTCCTTTGGCTGGAAAGGCAGAGTGGTTCCCCGCTTGGTAATATAAATTACTAGTTGAGATTGCTACTCTATCTTCTCTTTATCAACTTATTGGGCTAATTGATTCTTAGACCAGGTGAAAACAAAATATGATCTTTCAGCTACTTTACCTTCACTTCTGGGTTCATCCTGATAATTCAGGAAACCAATATTGGAGTCACCAATTAATTATTTTTCTTCCTTAGTGAAGAGATTAGCATCATCTTCTAGATTCAGCTCAGGCTAGAAGGAGAAATCTGATTTAGCTTCAAGATATCCAACTATTGAATTGGTTGGAGGTGCTTCAATGGAAAGCTTATTCCTCTGAGGGAGAGGAAGGTGATTTGTTTGCCATTGACTCCTAACAACATTGCCTTGATATGACTAATTTAAGAATATCCTCCTTGGTGTATCTCTGTATGAAGGAGTAGAAGGACATCCCTTGTGCTATTTGCTTTCTTAGAGCCAGCAACTCATTTGCTAGCTTTTGCACCATTGGATCAGTGGTGGGTGTAGGTGAGTATTTAGAAGATGAAGAGGATTTACCTCTATTTAGATCTTTCATTATCTTTCCAGCCAAGATAAGGTCATCTTCCACCTTAGTATCCAAGTCTTGACCAGCAGCAAGGTCTATGTGACCAGCACATCTTAGCAAAAAACTCATTTCAAGCAGCTATGAGTTGATGAAGAAGCATTTGAGGTTTTCAAGTGTTGGCTGGGCAATTATAGGAATTCTATTCCTTAGCTTGTCAAACTTTGATATGAAATCCCTCATAGGTTCATGAGGTTCCTTCTTCATCTATGTGAGTTGGGCTAGTAGGGCATATGCATCTTCTACAGGCTTGAACCTTGCTTCAAATTTGGCTTTGAGTGTGTCCCAATCAGTCACTAACCAAGCTTGTAGATGGTATAACCGGTCTGTAGTAGCACCTTGTAATGTTTATATAAAGAGCCTAACTGTCATGTCCTCAAATTCCACGCCTATCACACCACAGGCTATGCTAAAGGCTGCAATGTGTTCATCAAGGTGAACTCTCCCATCACCAAAGAATTTGGGAAATTCTTCCTTGAACTACGTGGAAGTTCATGTAGAGGTAGAGTAAGATTTAGTGGACCAAAAGAGTTACCCCAAGGGCCTTGAGCTACCATGATGGGATTATGGAAACCAAGGATAAAAATCTAGGTGGAGTATGTATAAGTAAAGACCTGGTGATAGTAGAAAAAGTAGCTCTACCTTGTATTGGTGACCTAGAATAGATGAGAGGAACACTCTTGGATCATTGAACTTGAGGTTGTGGAGGAAACAAATCAAAATTTCCTTGTTACATGAACTCAAAGATAAGGTCAAAAACACCTCAAGTTATCTAACTTCTAGTATAGCATGGAGTTGCTAGATTGTAAAACAAAAATGGAAAAGGACTGGTCTTGCTTCAGCCTAAAGCTTGAGGCTTCAAATTGCTTGTCCTTCCCCAATAGATTCATTAAAGACTGTTGGGTGAATATTTTGTCAATCAACTAACTAATGAGAAAAATAGGTCTTATTATCCACAACAAGGGAGATTGGTTAGCCCAGTGTGCAGGTTTACTACATCAGAGGTGGACAAATCTCTCCTCTCATCAAGGGGAGGTTCCTTGTTAAATATGAGGAGATATATACTATAAATATAAGTATAAAATAACACTCAGGAGTAGGGAAATCTCTTATTTTATAGATGATGTTCACAAATAAAGGAGAAACTTTGTGAAGACACTGAAACTTCTCTTCTTTCAGAAGTGGTCTTGCAGCAAACTAGGAGTTCTTTTAAGTGACAAGAAACTAGTGACAAAGGGTGGTAACTACAGGATGAAATGGACACAAAGTTTCCACCTTAACTGCACAAAGATTGAAATATAAAGGATAATGGGGGCATAAATTCATCATAGAATCCTCGACATAGAAATAAACTAAAAACACACACTGAAGACAACTATAACAGCACAAAGTCTAAAAGTAACTGACTTTAGGACATCTTCCTTATCACTTCCACTAGTTCTACTTATTAGATTAAATAAACAAGAATTCATCTAAAAGAAGGACATAAGAACAATCTCCTAAAATGGCACAAGCTATAACATAAATTTTGCAAGTAACTTGCTTTTTCATTCAAATAAAATAATATGAAAAACAATTTGAGCTCATAGTCTTAGTGTTTGCTTTTCAATTTGGGCAAAGTCTTGCTTCTGTGATGAAAAAGATCTCTCTTAAAAAAACAAAAGAGATTATAATATATAGTAGCCAAGAAAGAATTAGCACTCTATTTCATGGAATGACCCATGCTGTATATTCAATGCCTTAAATGCATTTTTAGTTATATCAGGGGCCATGTTGGAACAAGGCATCAGCTTTAACTGTGGCATGACAATTCATCTCAAATGCCTTCTCTTGGGTCTAGATCATCTGGTCTCTATGCATCTATCCATTGTCTTTATTCCAAGGGGGAAAAATATGCCATGTTCTTCAATGTTTTCCAGTCAAAATATCTACTTTGTGGACTGTTCCACCTACTGGAATAACTACTATGTAGATATTTCAACCTCTCCCCCCTTCTGCTATGAATTGAGCCCTTAGGTTATCTTTTCCCCTTTTTAATTGTTTTGGTTCCTTCCTCTCAATAGTTCTTCCTTTCAGCCTAAAGGTATTTGAATTTCTTAGGGTCCGCATTTAATCCTACAAAGATCAGCATGCACTTTATTGCCATAAATTTGACATCTTTGGGTCTGTCATCATTTGAAATATAATAGCTAGTTGGTTGTCCTAAATTTGATGGTTGCATGCTTGTCATCCTCCTTAGCAATTCCTTCATGTCTTTTTTACTTGATTTTGCCACTTCTGACTGATCTTAACAAGTGGCACATGGCATTTTCCACTGTGAAACAAGTGAGGACACTTGGCAGCTTTCACTTACTTTATAGAAGCTTTAGATACCTTTTGAGAGTCCTATAGAAGATGGCACATGGTAGCTTCCATTGAGCTTTAGAAACACTATAGAAAAATTTAAGACTCATTTTTATTCACACATATGCAGATAATTGGTGTGCTCCACTTGACCTTAGTAACTCACTTGGGGCCCACCACAACCCTTACTCAATAATGAAACAAAAGGAAGAAACTACAGATGTTGACACTTGGTAACTTCAATCGAGCTTTACAAGGGACACATGGCACATTCCGCTACTTTTTAGAAACAAATTATAATGGGTCTTGGAAGATGATACTTGGCAGCTTTCGCTCGACTTTGAAACTTAGACAAAACTTTAGGCAAAATGAAAAACCCACGCAGAAAGAAAAAATCACGGTGTCATAACCCTCCACTACCTTGAAACTAAAACATGTAGGGATGAAAAATGGAGCATGCAACTTAAACTCAAAATAAAATGTAGAGTATCTTACTCTACAAAGGGAAGAGCAAAATTTTTGGCTCATAGGACCAAAAATAGTTCACATGTTGTCCCAAAATAAGTGACAAATTTTGGATCTAGATGTGAGATCAATATTAACGGAACACAAGAATATGAACACCAAATATACATGGGAAAACCTCACTCTAAAGAAAAAACCCACAAATATTATTCAGATAAGAGAAACTAAAAGTACTTAATACAATATTTATTCCTCTCTTTTTCTCAATCAATCTTCACAAAACATGGAAATGTGTTTTCCACATTTCCTCATTTGTCTCACTATCACTTCATTTCATCTTACAATTTTAATTTAAACTCTTAATTAAATATTCAAGGTAATCTGACCATTATAATGTGATCATTTCCAACCACCACATTAATCGGTCCAACCTCCCCAAAAGCCATTTAATATAGTTTATTATTTATTTACATGATAATAAACTCATGATAAATAATAAAATATATTATTATTTAACCAATGTAATTTAATGTATTAAGGGTACATAAATAGAATAACTTAACCATCAATTTTTCCAACAAGGATAACAAAGAGTGAAAAAACTATTACTTGTGCTAGTATGTAGAGGAAAAAGGAAATTAACTTCCCTAGTCATAGATGGGGAAAAGATTAAGTATCCAACTAGGTCTATGGTAGTTATTAAAACTTGGCTTCAATGATATCTTATCATAAATTTAGATGTATGGTTGTTTAAACACTATGAAATACATAGGAAGATGCCCCATTATTGAAATTTTATTCTTACAGTAAATGTTCAATTGCTCAAATATCAAGGGAGGTTGTTAAATAGTAATCTATGGAAGTTTCATGAGTTTGAACATGAATACATTTATTCCAACTATCAAGAGAGAACATATCTTAGTGGTTAGTTGTATTGATTTTCTAAGGTACGTTGATTTATCAAATGTAAATGTGTTTAATTTATCATTTTTTATTTAATTTTATGGATAATACATACAAATTTAAATTTAATTACTTAACAACATATGTATTTTAGGTTAGTTCTACCAAATAATTTTTCACCTTCACGTGGTTGGCACTGTTAGTAGATAATTCCATATTCTTGAAGTTAATAAAATTTTAAGAGAAAGTTGGTACCGTTAGTATATGATTTCATATCCTCTTGATGCCAAAATGACTAACTTTATTTCCTAACTAGAAGTAATTTAAGACTAATGAAGTTGTCCTAAGCATTATTAACCACCCTATATGTGGTGGTGATATCAATTTTTAACCACAAAGCATTAGAGGAAGATATCTCTAATTGTGGTTGGTGAGTTGACAGCATTTGTTATCTATATTTCTACCATACCATAATAGATGAAAAACCATGTATCCACAAGTAATCATAGGTTGTGGTGATAGGTAAATATATAATTTTTCTATCCAATTATATTTAAAGTTATGTATTTCTAAGTGGAATTCCCAAAAATATAAATGTCTATTAGAGGAAATAAACTTGTCTTTTAACTATGTAAAAATAACATTTCATGACTGATCACTATATTTTATGTCATGAATTCATCTTTTATTTTTGATAAATGTGATCTAAGGTGTAATTAAATGGATTTAAGATTAAATTTATGGTTCCTTTGGTTCATTAAAATGACTTTAATTTTTTTAAATTTGTGTCTAAAGTTTGTCTTAAAAACTAATATTTTTTCATATAGAGAAGGATTTTATTGAGTTTAGAATGGGTACTATGTCTCCTATGGAGGAAAATAATATGGTCATAAGATTTATTTTCCAGCCCTAATATGGTGGTGATGCTATGTTTCAACCATGAAGCGCCAAAGGTGGAGATCTCTAGTTGTGGATTGAATTTTGATAACATTTATTGTCAATGTTTTTGCATGCTAGAGTAATAAAAACACATATCTAGGTGGATTTAGAGGTCAGTTTCCTAAGTTAATATTTCCATATTTGTACATGTTTCAAGTAATCAATTTACAATTACAAGTCCCTCAAGTTGAAATGTCTATTAGAGGCAACAAACTTATCTTTTGACTACCTAAAAATAATAACTAAGGACTAGTCACTATATCATTTTCCAAAGATTATTATATAATATTTTATCAATGTATTTTAGGTTGAAAATATAGGGATGGGATATGCATGTGATGGTTCTTTTATTTTTTGTAAATGACTTAAAATTTTAGTTTTATAATTGTCTAAAGTTTGCCTTAAAAAATACATTTTTTTTGTATAGGGAATGATGTTATTGATCTCAAAATGTGTACTCTATCTCCTAATCAGGAATAGTTTTAGGACAATAATTTGGTACTAGGCGTTATTCACCACCATTGATGTGAATTTTTTTCATTTTTTAGCCACATATCACCATAGGTGGATACCTACAATTGTGGGTTGAATTTTATCAATGTTTATGCTTACCAAAGTAGTTACAACAATACATATTCAGGTGGATTAGGAGGATGTTGTATTGGGAACATACAAAAATTGTCTATATTGTCACTATTGAAGTGATGATGTTCAATTAGAGGTATCAAAAGTGTAAATTTTTATTGGAATTAATGAACTTATCTCTTTACTACATAAAAATAAAATTTTAGGGTTGATCATTATATTGTCTACCATAAAATTATCTCTTAATTTTTATCACCATTCTTTATGGTGCAATTATATAGATTTTATTTTGCACATGAGTTCTTTTGATTTATGTAAATGAATTATGTTTTTTGTTTTACATGTGCTTGAAGTTCATCTAGAAATATATAATGTTTTCATATAAGGACATGTTTTAGGCCAAAACAGGTATTATATCTCCTAATTGTATGTAATATAAGGACAAGAATGTGATTTTAGGTGTTATTTTCCACCCCTAATTTTGTGGTGATGCCATTTTTTATCCATGAAGCACAAAAGGTGGAGACATATAACAATGGATTGAATGTTGACAACATTTTTTATCAATGTTTCTACATGCCAAAGATATTGAAATAATGTGTAACCAAGTGGATTTATAGTCCATGGTTATAGGCACAAATGTAATTTTCCTATCTTGACATGTTTTAAGTGATGAAATTTCAAGTGGAGGTACCATAAGTGGAAAAATATTTTGCAGGCAATGAACTTATCTCTTATTTTTTTAAACATAGCATTTTAGGATTGATAACTATATCATCTACCACATATTTTTTTCTTATTTTATATCGATGTGATATATGATGTAAGTATATGGATTTGATATGCACTTATATATCCTTTTGGTTCATTTTAATGAATTACATTTTTAATTTTATGTTTGTTTTAAGTTCACCTAAAAACTTTAAAAAATCATATAAGGAAGGACATTCTTGAGGTTAGAAAAGGTAATTCATCTCCTAACCAATCATGTTTCAAGGAAAATAATGTGCTAATAGACATTATTTTACACCCATAACATGATGGTGATGCTATTTTTTATCCTAAAGCACTGGAGGTGGAGATCTCCAGCTTTGACTTGAATGTTGACAATATGTGTTGTCAATGTTTCTACATGACAAAGTAGTTGAAAAATATGTATCTAGGTATATTTAAAGGTCATGGTCCTTAAAAATATATAATTTTATTATCCTAACATGTTTGGAGTGATGTATTTGTAAGTGGAGGTCCCAAAAGTGGAAATGTTTATTAGAGGTAATAAAATTCTCTTTACTGTATTAAAATAACATTTTAATAATGATCACTATATTATCTACCATAGATCCATATCTTATGTTTGAGAAATGTTCTATAGGATGAAATTATATGGATTATATATACATGTGTTAGTTATTTCAATTTGTGTAAATGAATTTATGTTTTTTACACTTGTATGAAGTTCACCTTAAAAAATACATTTTTTGTATAGGGAAGAACGTTATTAAGGCCAAAATGGGTATTTTGTCTCATAATAGGGCATGCTATGAGGCAAACAACGTAGTCCTATCCATTATTATCTATTTTTCACATTGTGTCCATGATATTTTTCATCCATGAATCCCTAGAGGTTGATATTTTTAACTGTAGCTTGGAAATATGAGTTGTTTCATTTGACTAAGGATCACTATAGAAATAAATACCAAATGATTGACTAGCATTGACAAAATGAAAATTTTGAGTACACCTCATACATAGGCATATAATACATTGCAATTATTATATTCATAACTTAATTATCATGGTGTCACTCCATGATACATCCATCCAATTTGCATGCCTCTCTCAATTCTAATATGTGAGGTTAAGCTTATAGCTATAAATAGAGTTTTAACAAAATAATGAAATAAAAATAATGATAATATGTATAATATAATTATAAAAAGGTCAAATGTTCTAATAAATATCCATAGAATCAATAAAGGCATACAAAATGTAAACATTATAATTTCGATTCAATGTCATATAGGCGTATAATGCCAAACAAGCATACTTGCCATATAGACATGTGAAAAAATATCATATAAGAAAAATATTAATCATAAAAAAATTATATTTTTTCCTTGATCATAGAATTATATCCATAATATGATTTGATCATAGATGGAGCTCTCTAAAACACCTAAGATTCCTCCAAGGTCTGACTATGTGTCCTTTTATGCTCATTACTTGTTTGTAGATAAACCTATTTAGGTACATATATATTTATAAACTTTACATACTAGACATGAAACCAAGTTCATAAGTTGATTATAAAATGATACAAAAATATGTAAACATTCACTTACTACAATTTGGTGATCACACTCAAATATATTTAGACACTCTATAGGTCAATGGTAGGTTGAGTCTCATGCACATGAGTGTGAAAGGGAGAAACACCAAGATCTAGTGCCCTAATAATGATGATGGAAAGGGTTAAACATTACACACACATTTATAAAATTTTAATTAAACTAATTAAATATTTGAAATATAATATCTAAATTTTTAAAAATTTATTTTACCACATCATCCCTACTAATCATTTAAACAAGAGTATTAAACATAATTAGACACTCGAGCAAACATTATATTCACATTAGTTATATTTTCACAAGTATTGAATAAATTTGTTAAAATAAATCCATGTTTAAAATTGATCATTACAACTTATCATACCTCAATGAGTTGATATGTATATGAAATCACTATACCAATGTCTATGTCTACTCTCATCTACAAAGATAAAGGTGTCTCTGCTATGGTCATATAATAAATAAAAAAATATGATTATTAGTTGAGAATACATGAACATGCACATACATGTACATAAAACATAACATTAATATAAAATTACCTCTATATATGTATATATTAGTTAGATAACAATAATATATGTGATACTAGATGGTCCAAAATATGGCTATGAAAAAGATGGGACCATAACTTGTTACAACATAAAAAATTAAATATTTATTATTGAACTTTTTATGTAAATTAATTATTAACTTTTAAGTATATATATTTAGGATTTAAAAAGTCTAATAAATATTTTTTCAACATTCAAATATATAAAATACCTATAAAGGTGCAATGAAGACATCCAAACCAAATGTATCTATCAAAAAATTGTTAGTCAAAACCATGATGTAGTCACATAAAATGTAATTTAATGTGATGATTGTTAGTTGAGACCATCCTATTCTTAGCTTAGGCTTAGACCTATATTAGGGCTGATTTTGATCCTTTTCTATTTTATATACATATCTAACCCATGCCTAGTTATACCAAAAGATACATTGAGCTATCACCTAGACATCCCAATTCCTTTTTCACACATGCCAACCACCTAGATAATAACACATCCCCTTTTGTATATAGTTTATTGCACTATTGGAAAAGGGGGCAATGCTATTGGCCCTTATCTTCTTTCACACCTAACTAATATATTTACACTCTCTGAAGCAACTTAGGGTCAACCTAGATTCATTTCATGTCTTGAAAAGAATAAGAACATTATATAAAGACCACTCTCATTCATTTATCTTATTACATCTCGATTTCTCACTAAGCAAATTCACTTGATTATCCATGGATTTTTATGGTTGGAAATTTTATTTGATTCTTATTTGATTAAGATGTAAGTCATATGTTATTATGGGATAATTGTATGTTACTTTGATTTAATGATTACATTACAATGTGTTAGCTGTATTATATATTATTTACATTTTGATCATGTTGATTTGGTTATTTCAAAAATATTTTATGATATAAGTATCATGATGCTATAGACTACCTACTTTCTTATTGTGAGTTTGAGAAAGGAGAGATGCATCCCTCAGAGAATGATAGAGGGAGAGCATCATCAAAGAGGGCGGCATAGATGGAGGTGTTAGGGGAATATATATAAATGGGTAGAACCCATGCACACACCACATTAGATAGTACATGTTATATGCATAGTTTAATGGTTAGCATTACTACATTTTGATGTTTTTTGTATTTAGATAATTGTTTATACATGTTGGTTATGTGTTAGCTCAATTTATTACTTATGTGGAAATAATATTATGTTATTGCATTATGGATATTATATGTAGATTAGATGTATAATGTGGTAGTATTATTATGTCATGTTAAGTAATCTATGATTTTTAATGCTTACAAGAATGTAAATTTGCATAATTAATATCTAGTTACTACCAAATATATCCTAACCAATGTTTTTTGATATATTATTTATTGATTCACCATTTTAGATTTAAAATAATATTATTAACTTTATATTAGTCATATTTTTATCAAGCCATGATGTCAGTAACCTATACTAAGTAATAAAATTATATTTTTATCCTGAGATTAACCTATGAACTAAACCTAAACATTATCAATAATGTAAATTCAAACTTAATGATTAATGAGTTAATTATTATTATAAAGTTTTAAAAAATATAAATGGAAAATCCTCATAAATGAAATAGACCCATGGGAAAGTTAGTTTGCATGTAAAGACTAAAATTAGTCTTGAGTCTATTTTTCTAATTGGACATTACTAGGTTTGCTTTTCAATTCTATTTAAGAGACCCATGGGGCAGTATTGTAATTTGAGCAAGATAAGCAAGATCAAGAAGATCTACAAGAATCAAGAAGATTATTATATTTCATTTATGAGAATTTTCCATTTATATTTTTAGAAGAACAGTTAGTTTGCATGTAAAGACTAAAATTAGTCTTGAGTCTATTTTTCTAATTATTGTTTGCTTTTCAATTCTATTTAAGAGACCCATGGGGCAGTATTGTAATTTGAGCAAGATAAGCAAGATCAAGAAGATCTGTAATAATCAAGAAGATTATTAAAAATCTTGTTCCATGATTGCTAGAACACAATTCAGTAATTGAGTTGATTGTAATTGATTGAGAGAGAGAGAGAGAACTCTTGAAGGAGAATTACTGTACATCTACGAGGTGTGAGGAGAGAGAGATTTCTTCATTGTATTTCCTTCTGGAAGAGTTTAATACAAGATTGGTTGTTTCTTGTATCTCCTATTATTTGTTGTTTCTAATTTCTAGTTACTTATTACTTCTAGTTTCAATTCCATGTTTAGTTGCTTATACAAAAGTAATCAATTGTACTCTAAGATCCTAACAACTGGTATCAAAGCATGTTAGTGTTTATTGATTATAGAATTCACTCACAGGGGTTTTTGATTGAGTGGGAGCAAAGCAATGGCAGAAGAAAGTAAACTAAGAATGGAGAAATTCAATGGCAAGAATTATCAATTATGAAGGATGCAGATTGAAGATTATCTGTATCAAAAAGATATATATTTACTATTGGGTGGGGTTTTAAGGAAGCCCATAGATATAGAAGATGAAGAATGGAATGTTCTTGATAGAAAGGCTCTTGGATCTATAAGATTGAGCCTGGCATCTTCTATGTTTTCCAACTTATCATAGGCAAAGACAATGGTAGAGTTAATGGATACTTTGGCAAATTTATATGAAAAACCCTCAGCTTCAAATAAGGTATATCTTATGAATCAATTATTTAATTTGCAAATGTCAGGAAGGTGGATTTGTATCTAGTCATCTTAATGATTTCCATATAATAGTAAATCAATTAAATTCAGTCAAAATAGTTTTTGATGATGAAATTAAGGCTCTCTTAATCTTATGCTCTTTACCTAAAAGTTGGCATAGTTTGGTAATGGCAGTTACTAATATTGCATCTGCTTCAAATATCTTGAAAGTTGATGATGTTGTTAGTGTAATCTTGAATGAAGAAATTCACAAGAAAAGCACAGGGGAAACATCAAGTAATGCTTTAAGTGTTGAAAGCAGGGAAAGGCAAAGAGAGAAGGGCAAGCAAGGGAAATCAAGGTCAAAGATGGGAAGTAGATCCAAATCCAAAAATGGAAGAATAACCTGCTAGAATTGTGGAAAGAAAGGGCATGCAAAGAAAGATTGTTAGTTGAAGGATAACAAAGAAAATCAGCATGAAGGTAATAAAGAAGCAAAAGTTGTAGGTATTGTTGCATAGGATGCTCCTATATTTTCTTTGGATAATAAAGTAGAATCATGGGTTTTAGATTCTGGTGCCTCTTTCCATGCAACCCCAAATAGATAATTTTTCAATGATTATGTCCATGGAGATTTTGGAAAAGTTTATTTAGGGGATGATGAGCCTTGTAAAATTGTTGGCAAAGGAAAAGTGTAGCTGAAATTGTAGAATGGCAACACATGGGTGTTGAAGGATGTCATGCATGTACCCATTCTGAAGAGGAATCTGATTTTTGCAAGAAAGTTGGGTGATGAGGGTTGCACAGTAACTCTCATAGCTAAATCTTGAAAAGTTTCCAAGGGTGAACTTGTATTAGCAAAAGGTAAGAGAGTAGGTACACTTTATCTATCTACTTGTATTACTGATTATTCTCCTTCTATTTTATCTACTTCAGATGTAGATGCAAAGTTGTGGCACTATAGGCTTGGTCACATGAGTGAGAAGGGAATGAATGTTCTTAAATCAAAAGGTAAGCTTTCATATTTGAAAAACATAGATCTAGATTTCTATGAGCATTGTATTTTTGGGAAATAGAAGAAAGTGAGGTTTCTCAAAAATGGGTCAACAAAGAAGAAGCACAAGTTAGAGCTTGTTCACACAGACGTGTGGAGACCAACTTAGGTAGCTTCTATTAGAGGATTACAGTATTATGTTTCTTTTATTGATGATGATACAAGAAAGGTATGGGTTTATTGCATAAAGAGGAAATCTAATGTTTTTGACACATTTAAGAAATGGAAAGCTTTGGTTGAGAATGAAACAGGTTTGAGATTGAAGTGCCTTAGATTTGACAATGGTGGGGAGTACCATAGCAATAAATTCAATAGTTACTATTCTATAAGTGGATTACATAGGGAAATGATGGTTCTAAGGACACCTCAACAAAATGGAGTTGCTGTAAGGATGAATAGAATAATAATGGAGCATGCATGAAGTATGAAGTTGCATGCTGGTTTGCCCTTATAGTTTTGGGTAGAAGCTGTAGATACTATAGTTTACCTAATTAATAGAGGACCTTCTACTACACTAGATGGTAGAATTCTAGAAGAGGCTTAGATAGGTAAAAAGGTAGATATTTCATTTCTCAAAGTTTTTGGTTTTGAAGCTTTTGTGCACTTTGATAAAGAAAATAGAAAGAAGCTGGATGTTAAATCTATGTGGTGCACTTTCATTGGTTATGGTTTTGGAGATTCTAGATTCCAGTTGTGGAATTTAGAAACTAAACAAATTATTAGAAGCCGTGATGTAGTTTTCAATGAGAAGATGATGTATAGTGATCAACTCAAGAGGCTAAATAATTCTAAGCAAGGCAATCTTCATTTAGAAGGGGTTATGATCCAAAATGAGCTCACGAGTAAAAATCATCACTCACAAAAAAACATAGAGACTGATGTCGATCAGGTGGAAATCAACATTGATAATGTAGAGATTGACGTCGGTTAGGTGTAAATTGGCATCGATTAGGAGGAATCAACATCAATCAAGTGCAGACTGATATCGATCAGAGATGACTAGGATCGGTCACTGTCAGAAGGAAATTTGGGTAGACAACAAGCTATAAATGAGTCTCAAATGCCCATAAAGAGGTTTGAAAGGGTAAGTAAACCTCTAATTCATTATTCCCCTTCTTTATACTACTTGTTTTTGACTAATGGTGGAGAACCAAAAAGTTTTGATGAGGCAATGCAGGTAGAATCTAGGAAATAGTGGGAGCATGGCATGAATGAGGAAATTGATTCCTTGGAAGAGAACCATACATGGGATTTGGTTGAGTTGCCAGTCGAAAAGAAAGAACTAAAAAAAATGGGTATATAGGTTAAAGGAAGGAGAGAATGGATAAATGAGACATAAGGCCAGGTTGGTAGTAAAGGGATTTGCATAAAAACTAGGTATTGATTTTAGTGAAAATTTTTCTCCTATAGTAAAGATGACTTCTATTTAGACTGTATTGTCTTTAGTTGCTATTGAGGATTTGCATCTTGAGTATCTTGATGTTAAGACAACATTTCTTCATGGATATTTGGATGAAGAGATATATATGGATCAGCCGAAAAGTTTTGAGGTCAAAGGTAAGGAGAAACTTGTGTGTAGGTTGAAGAAAAGCTTATATGGTCTTAAGCAAGCTCTAAGACAATGGTATTTGAGGTTTGACAGGTTTATGATAGAACATGGCTTTAGTAAATGTCAATCTGACCATTGTGTTTATTTTAATAGATTGGATAATGGTAGTTAATTATCCTGTTACTATATGTAGATGATATGCTTGTTGCAAGTTCATACATGCAAGAAATTACTGAGCTTAAGCTAAAATTAGCTCACATTTGCCATGAAAGATTTAGGAGCAGCAAAGTAAATCCTTGGCATGAGTATTAAGAGAGACAGGAAAAATCATAGTTTGATTTTGTCTCAAGAGGATTATGTGAATAAGGTGTTGGAGAGGTTCAATGTGCAAGATGCAAAACTAGTAAGCACACCTTTGGCTAGACACTTCAAGTTGAGCAAAGAATAGTGTCCTAAATCACATGATAAGGTTGAGTACATGAGTAGAGTTCCATATGCTTCAGTAGTTGGGAGCTTGATGTATGCAATGGTATGTACTAGACTAGATATTGCCCAAGCAGTGGGAGTTGTCAGGAAGTTTATGGCCAATCCAAGAAAGGAACATTGGAAAATAGTTTAGTGGATTCTTAGATATCTGAGAGGGACCAACAGTAGGCATTTATGCTATGGAGGTTCAAACGCTTCTCTACATGGGGATGTAGATTCGGATATGGCAGGTGACTTGGATGGTAGGAAAAGCACCATAGGATATGTGTTTACTATTGGTGGAATAGTGGTTAGCTAGATTTCAAAGTTGCAGAAGGTTGTTGCCGTGTCTACTATAGAGGCAAAATACATTGTATTCACAGAGGCTAGCAAGGAAATGATTTGGATGACTCGGTTCATGAAAGAGTTGGGAAAGGAGCAAGAGAGTTATAGATTGTAAAATGATAGTCAAAGTGCAATTCATTTGGCAAAGAACTCAGCCTTTCATTCAAGAACCAAACATATATGGCTTAGGTACCACTTCATTAGATAGGTATTGGAGGATGGACAGTTGAAGCTGGAAAAGATCCATACGGATAAGAACCCTGCTGATATGTTAACAAAGTTGGTAACAAAGGAGAAGTTGAATCTTTAATCAACTTTTGTTGGTCTTCAAGATTGAACTTAAAGAGGGAAAAACAAGCTAGAGATGTTTAGAGGATGTTGTTGTACAGGTACAGGTGCAACTATTTATCTCTAAGTGGGAGATTGTTGAGTTATAGAGCTAAAAGCTTCATTAATGAGCTAATGTTGAGGTTACTGGGATTACACAGTAATCAGCATTGGTTAGAACCAACTGACATCAGTTAGTGGTTGATCGACATCAGTGGAATTGGTCAGAACTAACCGACATCAGTTAGGGGTCGACTGACATCAATCATCTTCAAACTGACACTGACTTCTGTGCATTTCCAAAATTGCTATTTTTAGGAGAATAGTTAGTTTGCATGTAAAGACTAAAATTAGTCTTGAGTCTATTTTTCTAATTATTGTTTGCTTTTCAATTATATTTAAGAGACCCATGGGGTAGTATTATAATTTGAGCAAGATAAGCAAGATCAAAGAAGATTTGCAAGAATCAAGAAGATTATTAAAAATCTTGTTCCATGATTGATAGAACACAATTCAGTAATTGAGTTGATTGTAATTGATTGAGAGAGAGAGAGAACTCTTGAAGGAGAATTATTGTACATCTATGAGGTGTGAGGAGAGAGAGATTTCTTCATTGTATTTCCTTCTGGAAGAGTTTAATACAAGATTGGTTGTTTCTTGTATCTCCTATTATTTGTTGTTTTTTATTTTTAGTTACTTATTACTTCTGGTTTCAATTCTGTGTTTAGTTGCTTATACAAAAGTAATCAATTGTACTCTAAGATCTTAACATAATTTATGATAAAAAGGTAACCAAATTAGTATAAGTAAATAATATAGATACAATAATGGAAGATATAAAAGTAACTTAATTCATTTTAAACAAGAAGGAAATATAGAAGTTAGGAACATAAAAAGCAACATCTAATGGTATTTTGGTGAGTTACTTCAAAATATTCATACATGAAACTCTGAAATGAGATGTGCTTAACTTTATTTTAGAATGTGTGACATATTGAAAACTAGCATGTGTAGCATGCATCAATATGCATTTTAATAAATGAGTGCTTGGATGATTAGCATCATATTTATATATGAGGACTTAAGCATTGATATAAAAATATAACACATATTAGTGTAATGGGTCATGTGCTTATATCTTTATGAATCATTAACATGAATATATTAATGTGATGAATATATTTACTCATGTCATATGCTATAGTTATCTTGTATATATATGATTAGATTCATATCATATTACTCTCTATATTTTTGATATGTACTTAGTGAATAAATATTATGTTGATTATTTATTTAAATGGTTAGTCTAAATATTGGTTTATTTTTGTATATTATAGCTTAATTCAATATTAATCTCTATTAGATCACATGATGACAAATCTTTTTATGGTATTATTTGACTCTAAGTAAGATGTTAGAGGCTTATCAACTTGTCCACTAACGTAGTGAATTAAATATTCCATATTATAGGATTCATGTTACATAATTTTTTTATGAATCACTAATGTAGGATTCATTCTCTTCTCCACTCTAAGTAATCTTAAGGTTAAGTCAATAATATATCACTTATTGATGTCTCTATCAAGTTACATCCTATGAAACTATATATATATATATATATATATATACATATATATATATATATATATATATATGTAACAAGTTGGTTAAAATGAAAGATTATGTTTTCGTGCGGCTTATGGCTTTCTTTATCATGACTGGTCATTTATATTGGATTAGTTGTATAAATGTATAATGGACCTTGATATTATAATTTTTCATATATTTAATTACATTTGAAACTAGAAATATGTAGTTTAAATATAAATTATACCTGGATGGTATGAGCTATACTTATTATGATTATTATTTATGTGATATATAATATAGTGGAGATTCATTCATATATTTGATGGACTAAATGTATGTATTTTTATTATTCCTATCTTTAACATGTTTTATGTAGGAAGTAATCTATATGAATCTATTGGTTATACTCATGTTAACCAAACATCACATTGTTGGTACTAAGTAGTGAGGACTTCACTATCTTACTAGAATCACTAATTCTAGATGAAGGTAATATGATCAAGTGGTCAAAGTAATGTTTAGTTAGATAGTTTCAATTCATATGTATGATTTACATGTTTGTGTGATATCATGTTATAACATATTTTCTTTATGGTACACATCATGTATTATAAATCTTATAGCACACAATACTAACTTGTCTCTCTGATTCCTACACCATCACTATCTACTCATCCATGAAGGGAGGGGCACTCCATGATGGGGGATTGTTCATGGTATCAATGGTCCCTTTTTGGTGTGGAAAAGTGATCAGATGATGTTCTCCTTCCCCACATCAATACTTATTTGGAGACTACACTTGAGATTGCAATAGATACTAGAATTCATGAGCTCATGCTTCATGGATATTTGTATCTTATATCTTGTATTTTATTTATTATTATTGAAAACATTATCCTTGATTAGATGTAATTATTTAATCATTGTACATTGAAAATAATTATTATATTATTGTACCATCCATGGATAGAAATATGTAATTACATTCTATATTTAGTTAACATACTTAGATTGATATTTGGATAACTAATTAGATTCTCATGGTGAAGTATAATGAAATAATATATTGATTAAATTTTTTAAAAATTACTTTATTCTAAGTCAATCCCAGTGGGTATGTTACATTTTAGGAATGAAGAAGAACATCTTTAACTTCTAGAACTAGTTCTATAATGGTTTCAAAACAACCAGTTATATGGCAAATTATCTAAGTGCACTTTTTTAAAGAGAAAGTGTAGTATCTAGGACATATTGTATTTTTAGATGGTATTTTAGTAGATCCAACAAATATAAGATCCATTATGGAATGACCAGTACCAAATAATGTGCATGAGGTAAGGAGTTTCATGGTATTAGTGGGCTATTATAGGAAATTCATTCCTAATTTTTTTAAGATAGCTAATCTGATTACCTCTCTGTAATAGAATAAGGAAATTTTTATATGGTTAGATAAGTGTGAATTAGCTTTTCAATAATTGAAAAGAAGGATTAATTCAACACTAATACTAAGAATTCTTGATCCCAATGGTTAATTTTTGGTGATCATAGATACATTTGGGGATGAACTACGAGGGGTCCTTATGCAAGAGGGTGAAATAATATATTATGAATAGATAAATCTTTATGAGGTGAACTATTTTGTTCATGACCTAAAACTTACAATAATAGTACATGATTTGCAAGTTTGGAGGCATTATTTGGTGGGAAAACTATTTGAGCTCAAGGCTAATAACTTGGAATTCAAGTACATCTTCACCCAACTAAATTTGAATGTTCATCATAAATTTATTATCTGACTATGATTTCAATATCAAATCTATTAAATTCAATGAAAATAGAGTAGTTGATGCCTTGAGTCGTAGGAGGTATATAATAGCCATGGCTACTATCAGGAGTACTTTCAAGGATTGGGTGATCAAATTATTGCCAAGAGATGAATTATATGATTAAGTCAAGAAAGAATTACCTAATAATGCTTAAAATCCTAAGTATAAAGGATTCATATTAGAGAATGATGGCATTTTGTGATATAATAGAAGGATGTATGTACCAAATAGGGAGAATCTGAGGAGCACAATACTAATGAAACTATAAAATGCTCCATATTCATGACATTTAAGAGTAATTAAGCTCATGGTAGAGCTTAGATTACTTTATTTCTATAAGGGAATCAAGAAATATGTAGTGAACTTTGGATCACATTGTCTAGAATATCCATGAGTGAAAGCTAAACATGTGCATCCAGCTGGATTTTTATATCCACATGATATACCAAAATGGAAATGGAAGGTGATTAGTATGTAATTTTTCCAATGGTTATCATTATCATAGAACAAGTATGATATTATCTACATTTTAGTTGATAATCTAACTAAGGTAGCTCATTTTATACCAAGCAATTTGATAGATGATGCACCTACTCTTGGAAATAGGTTTGTAAAGGAAGTGTATCAATTGCATGGATTTCTAAATAAGATAATTTTGGATTGTGATCTAAAGATGACTTCTAGATTTTGGTTATCTTTGAATTTAGATTTGGGTATGAAATTAAACATCAACACTACATACCACCTAGAGATTGATGGTTAGACTAAGTAAGTTAATCAGGTGTTAGAGGATCTTCTTCATATGCATTACATGGATTAGGAGTACAAGTGGGAAGATTATATTTTATTGGTTGATTTTTATTATAATAAATCATACCAATCATATTTTAAGATGACACCATTTAAGGTATTGTATGGAAGGAGATGTAGGACACCAATCAGTTTGGTATAGGTTGGAAGATAGGGTAATCTCTAGACCTAAGATGCTTTCAAAAATGGAAGATCAAGTCAGATAAATTAGGAAGAGATTTGTCAAGGCTAATGATAGGTAGAAGATTTATGTTTATCTAAATAGACTAGATAGGTAGTTTTTAGTAGGTGATAAAGTATTTTTATGGGTTAAACTGTAGAAGAGCTCGATTAAATACAAGAATTTAGCAAAACTTTCATTGATATATGTGGGACCCTTAGAGGTTTTGGAAGTGGTCAATCCTGTAGTGTATAGGATTGCATTTTCACTAATACTAGATCTATTTCATAATGTCTTCCATGTATCTTATCTTAAAAAGTATATAGATGATCCTTCACATGTGTTAGATTGGAATGCATTATAGGTTCAAGATCTTTCGGTGGTCATGGTAGAATCAATCAGAGTAATTGACACTCATAAACTTTATTTTCATAATAGAGAGATGTCATAGTGAAATGTCTTATGGAATCAATACTATGAGGATAGTGCTGCTTGGGAGGATTATGATGAGTTCTACAAGTAATTTCCACATTTGTTTTCTTTTTTTGATGCTTCATACTATGTTAATTTTATGTTGAATAAAGTTTTTAATTTAGAACTTATGTTTTAATAAGTGTCATTAGGATGATGATTAGATTTAGGGGGAAATATGTTACATCTCAATTTATCACTAAGTAAATTCACTTGATTATCCATGGATTTTTATGGTTAGAAATTTGATTTGATTATTATTTGATTAAGTTGTAAGTCATATACTATTATGGGATAGTTGTATGTTGCTTTGATTTCATGATTACATTACTATGAATTATCTATATTATATATTCTTTGATTTATGATCACATTGATTTGGTTATTAAAACAATATTTTATGATATATATATCATGATGATACAAACTAACTATTTTCTTGTCATGAGTTTGATGTAAGAGAGATTCATCCCTCAGATCATAATGAAGGGAGAGCATCATCACAGAGGGTGGCATAGATGGAGGTGTTAATGGACTACATAGAAATGGATAGAACCTATGAACATACCACATTAGATAGTATATATATATATATGGTTAAAGTTAGTACATTTTGATGGTGTTTGCATTTAGATAATTGCTTATGCATGTTTGTTATGTGTTAGCTTAGTTTATTGGTTATATGGAATTAATCTTATGTAATTGAATTATGGATATTATACATAGATTGGATGTGTAATGTGGCAGCATGACTATTTCATGTTAATTAATCCATGATTATTAATGCTTACAAGAATGTAAATTTTCATGAATAGTATCTGGTTACTATCACATATAACCTAACCAATGTGTTTTGATATAATATTTGTTGTTTCACCATTTCATATTTAAAATAATATTATTAAATTTATATTAGACGTATTATTATCAATCCATGGTGCTGGTGACCTATAATAGGTTAGTAATAAAATTATATTATTGTCCTATGACTAAATTATATTGTCAATAGTTCAAATTCAAATTTAATGATTGATGATTTATTTGTTATTATAAAGTTAGAAAAAAATATAAATGGAAAAACCTCATAAAGTAAATTAAACAAATAAAATTAATTGGAATAATTCAAAAAATAAATAAAAAAACAAAAGTAAAAAAACAAGATTTAAATGAGGACAATAAACTTTAAAGGATATTCATTCAATAAAGAAAGAAAGAAAGCCGATGGAAAATAGAACTAAATTTTGCTTTCTTGGTGATTAATGATAAAGAGTGTGAATCAGAGAAGTGAAGGGAAAGTGTGGTAGATAATGATAAGAGGAGAGAGAAGGGATCAACACATTGTGAAAGAGAGAAATCAAACTGAGCAAAGGATTCTGGATCATGTTATTTCATCTTGGACACTATTACTAAGTAGGTGTTGCCTTTGCTTTATAAAAACCATATATTGGTATGGACTAGTCTATGTATATTATCTAAGAATAATTATTATTCAAACCATGAAAATATAGGACTAAATGTATGAAATGTAGTGAACCATGTGTGAAGGGTAGCAAACTATACGATCTTCTCTATTCATTCTCAAATGTTCTTTCTCTTATTTATTCAATGAATCAACCAAAGTCAACTTCACCATATCTTATCCATAATTTTCATTATTCATTAATTCAAATTCAAACCATGTGAGTTTTGGAATACAATATAATGTTTAATTAGCATATAATGAACTGCATATAATGTACAGTGCAATATGTAGAGTGTATAACGATTCATGTAAGATAGTAATCTAGTTTAGGTAAAGTCGAGCTATGTGAAACTAAAACCTATGTCTTTTTTAGGTTCAAATCAATACCTTTCTAATTTATAAATTTCTTGAAATATCAAGTGAGGTATGAGTTATTAGAAACATATCTTTTTGAAAACACTTGTAACATACCCCATGACATCATTTATATGAATACAAGAATAAGCCAAATATAACACCTATAAGGATTAGTTCTAGTAGAGCTTGAATGACCTAATTGTTGTAAGTTGATAGTTCCAAATCAATTTTTAACAAGCAAAGAAATATAATCAAAATTTAAATATTTTTGTAATATCTTTAAATTTATAAATGTTAGTAATTATAAAATACTACTCTTTTTACTATTATTCTATCAAGATGAAATCAATACACATATAAATGCATAGGTAGAGACCTAATTTATGATAAAAATGAAATCAAATGGGTATAAGGAAATACTATAGCTAAAAATAATGGAAGAGATATAATTAAAATAGATTCATTGTATACAAGAAGGGAACATAGAAGTTAGGAACATAAAAGGCAACATCTACTGGTATTTTGGTGAGTTACTTCAAAATACTCATACATGAAAATCTGAAATGATATGTGCTTAACCTTTTTTATGATGGGTGACATCCTAAAAACTAGAATTCATAACATGCATCAAAATGAATTTTAAGAAATGAGAACTTGGATGATTAGCATCATATATCTATATGATGACTTAGGCATTGATATAAATATATAACATATATTGGTGTAATTATTCATGTACTTATATCTTTATGAATCACTAACATGAATAAATTAATGTGATTAATATATTTACTTGTGTCATATGTTATAGTTATCTTGTATATATATGCTTATATTCATATCATATTAATCTCTATATGTTCTGATATGTACTTGGTGAATAAATAATATGTTGATCATGTATTTAAATGGTTAGTCTAAATATTGGTCCATTTTTGTATATTATAGCTTAATCCAATATTACTCTCTATCAAATTAGATGATGATGAATCTTTTGGTGGCACTGCTTGACTCTAATTAAGATGTTATATAATTATCATCTTTTTCACTAACATAGTGAATTAAATCTTCCATATTATAAGATTCATGTCACATAGATTTTACATGAATCACTAACGTAGAAGTCATTTTTTTCTCCATTCTAAGTAATATTAAGGTTAAATCAATAGTAGATAACTTGTTGATGTGGCTATAAAGTTACATCCCAAGAAACTATAACTTTATGAATATAGTCTCCTAAAAATGTAACAAGTTATTTAAATGAAAGGTTATTTTTTCGTGAGGTTTATGACTTTCTCTATCATGACTATTAATTCGTAATGGAGTAGTTTTATATATGAACAATGCACCCTAATATTATCATTTGTCATAGAGTGCATTATATTTTAAAATACTTATATAAATTAGAAATATTCAATATAAATGTATATTATATCTAGATGGTATGAACTATACTTATTATGCTTATTATTTATATGATAAATAATATAGTGGAGGTTCATTTATATATTTGATGGACTAAATGTATGAATTTTGATTATTCATGTGTTTAGCATGCTTTATGCCTTCTATAAGGAAGTAATTTGTATGAATCTATTGGTTACACTCATGTTAACCAAATCTTGCATTGCTGGTACTAAGAAAATAATAAGATGAACTTCACTAGTTTACTAACATTACCAATGCTAGATGAAGGTAATCCAATCAAGTGATGTGTATGATTTTGACTAATCCTAGAGATCAATAACTATTGAAAACTTTGGCCAAATTTTTATTTAGTTAGACATTTTCAATTCATATGTATGATTTACATGTTTTCAAGATATCATGTTAAAAAAAAAATATTGTACACATCATGTATTAGAAATCTTATAGCACACAAGTACTAGCTTGTCTCTCTAGATTCCTACATCATCACTATCTACTCATCCATGAAGGGAGGTCCATTCCCTTATGGGGGATTGTAAAGGGTATATATGGTCTATGTTTGGTGTGGAAAAGTGCTCAAATGATGCTCTCCCTCCCCACAATAGTGCTTATTTGGAGACTACAATTGACAATGCCATAGATACTAGAGATCAAGAACTCATGCTCTGTAGAGCCTTATATCTTTTATCTTGTATTGTATTTGTTATTATTGAAAATATTATCCCTGATGAAATGTAATTATTTACTCATTGTAAATTAATAAAAATGGCTATATTATTATACTGGCCATAGATAGAAATCCATAATTACCTTCTATATTCAGTTAACATACTTAGAGTGATATATCTAAATCACTAATTAGATTCTCTTGGTGAAATATAATGAAAGAATATGTTAATTAAAATTTAAAAACATCATGTTGTCCTAAGTCAATCCCAATGGGAATGTTACATATCCCTTAGATGTAAATTATCATGACTAAGATCAAAAATAATTATGAAAATTAAGGTTATTTATCCCTATTTCTACATACATGCATCTCTAGTATCCCAAAGCTCAATTTTACTCATATTTCTAGTTTCAAGTCACACTTAAAGAATTTAAATTGGAATTCCTACTCAGGAACACCAACATCACTCTCACTTGCACCATTACTTATATTGGGAGAACTACATCAGGATTGACCCCATTTTGAGGTATTGGTATGTATGTACCAGTCAACACATGGGGTGTTGAGGTCATGTATAACTTACCCTAATAATTTTACTATTCGTACACTTGGTATCATTAAAAACCCTAGAAAGTATAGAGGCATAAGGTTATATAGTGAAATAATTTAAAATAAGTTACAAGCAATGATCTAGGTCTCAATCATATAGGGACAGTCTTCTAAGAATAGAGTGAAGGTCTACCCTAAAGTTCATTATTTCATCTTCACATGGTCAATATCACTACACAAAAGGTTTTTAGTGTAGTGCATTATTGGTAAAGAGGGTTCCACTACTATCTAAATAGGGTTTTAACACTTGTTCTATGCTAAATACACTCTCCCTACTTTTTCATCACTTTCTAATCTACCACTTATCCATCTCAATCCTATTTTCTAGTTAAGTGTACACTTTTCAATTTATTACTATTTATAGGCTAAATAAACAAATCAATTATTGTACAAATTAGAGGTTGTTGATATTGAGGTATTTTTCCCCTAATTTACATACTTAGCTCATTTATCTACTTCGGGTTTTATATTAATTCCAAAAATAGTAAAATAATTTGGGGAACATGACTTACTTTGAATAGTGCCAAAACCCTAGCCCTAGATGCTCCTAGGGTTTGTATCCTTATTTTTCTTATTTCCATTTATTGTGTTAGGATTTTCATATTTCATATATTATGTTTTAGTGGCACTCTTTCATTTTGTTTACTATATTCCATATTAAAAAGTTACATATCTTCCTTTAATAAGAAGTGTTAGGCTTAGTGGTAATCCTATTGAGCATACCCAAATTAATTTCATTAAAACTTACACCTTAGATAAAGGACCAGTTAAAACTCCCCTAATTGATCCTTCACATCCTAATTATGTGGAATGCAATAATAATACATCAGAACATGAGAAATACAATCAAGATCTTAATGATGCACAAGATGGGACTTAGAACACCCCCCCTCCATGATGACAATCTTATAATCAATAAAGGTGATATTTTACAAATTTTTAGGGATAGGCTTTGGAAAAACCCCATGATCATGTAAACATTTTTCAAGATATATTATAAATAAAGAATGTATCACTTGGTTAATTTTATAATCCTATATATTCTAATAATGTTACACTATTATAGATACTCCAATTTTATCACTTTTATGTCAAATTACACAATAGAATGATTTCCCATAATTTCAAATGTTCTTTATTCAAATTCTCTAATCAATTATCATTATTTATTCAAATTTTATAATCATCATTTTCTTTATTCAATTATTAATTTTCTCTATTCAATTCCTTTTTCTCTGATCAATTCAAAAAAATCATTCTCTGTTCAATCACATTCTCCTTCTCAATTTTAGTCTAATAATCAATTCCTCACATTGTATTAATTAAATAGGTCTTTGAGATATTTAATTAATTACTCTTTCAATTACTATTTTTCCTATTGTCCCCTTCCAAAGGATATCTTCATACAAAAAATAATCTTGAGATCCTAAAAATATACCCTTGAGAGTACACCATTTATTCAAAGAATTAACAATAAAGGGGAATTATTATCCACCCCTCATCTTGGTAACAAGATGAAGGGCCCACATTTTATATCCATGTGATTTCTTGGAAAGGATGCTCCACCCTTCATCTTGGAAATAATATTAAGGGCCCAAATTAAGTCATCTTTGATATTTACAAGGATCATCATCCACCCTTCATCTTGAAAACAAGATGAAGGGATTACATTCATCCATCTTAGATATTTTTAAAGGTTATCTTACACCCTTCATATTGATTGAGATAAATGGCTCACATCATTTATACATGTGTTTGATCCATGTGCACACTTAAGGACCCTATATTACTTATTCATCTTGATTTCAAGATGAAGGGTCCTCCTTGATCTAGATTTGTATAAATATACCACTTTACATCACTATTTTCATGCTTAACTTAGACAATTAAGTGTTTTAAAATCATCATGTCTCTTTGTACATCAATATTATACTCTTTTGATTAAATCAACGTGGTATATAGCTTTAAAGGAGGTGTCTAACTAAATTGGCATTGGTAAAGACTGTCTAAAGTTACATTTGAGCCATATCCTAGCAAATACAAGTTACAATGAGGTTTGTATTATGTTTGTTTTAATCTTTAAACATTGTATTCTTTTGTATTTTTTGAGCTCATGAGGTCATAGATGTGTGTTTTTTTAATTTTATATCACTTTAATTTTTTTGAAACTTTATGAAAATATAGATCTATAATATATCAAGACATATGGCATGCCCAGTGGGACCATGCAACCCACGCCTTTCATTTGAGCCTATATACTTATCTTGATACATAGATAATATTTATATTTTGACTCTTTTGTGTTCAAAATTTTGTATTCTATTTGTCTCTATTTTTAGGATAATTCATTCCTTAAAATGAAAACATTATCTCTAATTCTCTATTTTTTAATGAAATAATCTCAATAAGTGGATAAATCATATATGTTCTTCTCTAGTTTGTTCTCTATCTATAGGTTTTCTATCACCAACAAATTTGCCTCACTATTTGATGAAATTGTTATACATTTTAGTGAATTTATTTATTGTTTAGTGAAATTGTTCCCTAATTGACAAAATCATCCTTATAATCAGTGTATTTATCCCTTTGAGATTTCTATTTTATGCCTATATTTATGTGTAGGTTTATACAAAAATGGTGAAAATGTTATACACTCCAATAAAACTATTCTACATTTTATTTATATTCATTAGGAAATTTGTTTTAACTTTAGCAAATTTGTCATTGGTGTTAGATAAATTATCATATATTTAACAAAATTATTTTTTTTGCTTGATGAAATCATCCTCATAATCGATGAATTCATCTTTGTCTATTTTTCTATTTGTTATATGTGTCCTATGTAGGTTTATGAAAACAAAAAAAAGGTCTTACATATTGATGAAATTATCTCTATGTAAAAACCTAAGAAAATCAATCTCCTTCACTTTTCAAAGACTACTAAGCAAAACTACTCACCTATTTTTCTTGCAAGTTCCAAAAGTATTATTTATTGCTTATTAAATTCATGTGTTTTTGGGATATTTTTTATACATATGCTCCTATTTCATGTGTTTTAAATGGGAGATCTATTAAAAAACTCATGTTTTCAATTCACATTTCATTTTAGATTTTAGAGATAACGCTTGCTTATTTGTTAAATTTTTTTCATTTTGTGCAAGTATTATTTATTGCTTATTAATTATTTCATGTGTTTTTGGGATATTTTTTATACATATGCTCCTACCTTTTGGGTGACTCATAAACAAAACTATTTTATTTGTTTTAAATCATGAATATTTTCCTATTATACTCTTTATTCATGCTTAGTGGGAGTTGCATGAATTAGAACAACATTACCTTCCTTTTTACTTTTAGATTGTGAGAGGGATTTCATAGCCTCCTCGTATTTATTTAGGGGTGTGTTGACCTAGGGTTTCATCTCCCAACATCATACCAATCCCACTTATCTAGTGGGGTATACAAATTATGTGTGCCTTTCGATTGGTCAGTGGCTGAGTAGTTAACCTAATAAGACAAAAGGATCCCAAGAGCTTGCATGATCTGGACATCACACTCAACTGAGTAATTGATAGATGGAGTGGTTTTGAAAGGGACAATACCCTTTCATAACAAGCTAGATGGTATTGGATCCACTTGACAAATAGTTGTAAATCAGCCACATATATCGAGACCATTTAGTTTTGCCAATCAAAAATTTAGACTATAATCTTATTTACCATAGAATTATCATTGATTTAGGGATGCAAAATTTAATATATCCCAAAGATTGCCTTTTATATATGACCTTTTTAGAGAAGGGGGCATAAAAATCCTACCAATAAATTGTAATAATTAATTACTTTTAAAGAATCTTCAATTTTATCTTCTCAAAAGCACATATATCAAAATGATCAAAGATTTGCCCTAAAATCACATCAAGTTTTTTCATGGGGTGAGATAGATTGAGTCATTATATGGTCAAACATTATCAAATTATACTTAAGATAAAATTCATTATTATGTTTGTTTCTATAGTCAAATTTTTTCCATTTTACCTTGATGAAAATGCATACATTTCATACCCTTATCTTTTGTGAAATTTTAATGATATTTTGTCCATGTCTTATTAAAATCTATGTCCTTATACATTCCATATTGGTAAAACATTTATACTTGTACCTTTCTCCTTCTATGAAATCATGTTGTAGTGTCCATGTAAATTTATCACCTTTATAGTTTGCAAGTTTACTTTAAATCAAATTTATTCAATTCTTATAATTTATTATTTAAGTCTATTCCAATAATTGATTCCAATATGCCTCATTAACTTGCAGTGTTATTGCCTTTAATATTTCTTATGAGGATGATTAGATCTAGAACTAAAGCAGTCCCTTTGTACAAGACCAATATGATCAACCATTGTATGAGGATGATTATCCTAGATATTAAGAGGGTATGGAAGGTCATTAATTATAATACAAATAAGAGCCACCTCTTTGTGATGAAACTCAAACTCATTTTGATCACCAATTATATGCTGATAGAGAAAATAATATATTATTGTGTTTACTATAGATGGGAACCAATTCACTCATGATTTACCTATAGAAAGTATACATAGGGTATAAATTACACAACATACATCCAACCATGTCATAATCATTGAGTGAATTGATGATACACACTCTTCTTGTCATAGCCACAAAGAGGTTCAACCATCAACAAATCTAGAAACTTTGAGAGAAGGGAAGGAATTAATTGATTTTGATCCCCAAATATTTCCCATTATTGCCACCAAATTGCAAAAATATGAGTAAGTAATTAATGCCCTTCATTCATTGATAATCAATATAATTTATGATCACCCAATTGAACATCAAGAAAAAGATCCCATAATCAATCCACTTCCTCGTGTTTAAATGTCCATGGCTCCCAAACAAAAGGTACTTATATAGTCCTCACAACCTATTTTTGAAGAACTTCAAACATTTCCCAATCCACATCAAGTGCCCCATAATCCCATTATTATGAAGTCATTTGATCAAATGCCTTCATAACCATTATAAATTTTGGTTCATCCTTAACATGTTCCTATTAAACCATAAACTATTTCATCAAGATCAAAACTTCCCCATTCTAATATGTCTAAAGGTCCCTCTAATGTCCATTAAGTCTTATCTAACACACAATAATATGTTCAAACTAATAAAAAATAGTTCTTAAGACAAAACCAAACACTTTTTCCTATGCCATAATGACATATTTCCATTCCATATTATAATCGTAATCCATATACAATACCTCCAACTCAATTCAATCCCAAAAATATAATTAACAATTATAATTGGCTAAGATAAAAGATTGATTCAAATTCTACTAATTCACAATACCATTATCAGTCCTACAATATTTCATCCACTTCCTAATATACTATCCCCACACATGAATTGTAAGCAATCAAAGATACCATATCAAGATAGTAGGTTAGTTATCAAAACAAAAAATACAAGATGGATCATATATGTTCATATGCATTTGATTCTAGTATTTTCCATATACCTTTGCCATCTCACTTTAATTTTCCAAATTTTGATAAATATAATGGAAAATGATTTTCAAGAGAGATTCTAATATTGTTCTTCATTGTTTTTCAAGAGGTCAGTTATGATAACAACATCCTACTTCATCTAATCTCACAACATTTGGCTAGACCTACATTATAGTGGTTTACACACCGTACAAAGAATTCTATTCCAAACTTTGATGACTTGTCATATAAGTTTATCAAACATTTTGCATATAATATGGAGCATGAGTTAACTACTGTATATTTATGTGTTATAAAGTAAAAGGGAGGTGAATGTTTTAATACCTATACTTAAATATGGTGTGTATTATCTAGTCAATGTCCACATACACTTCCAGACATTGATTTGACCAATGTATTTATGAAAAATATGAATTTTGATCTTACACTTAATCTTAGATTATAATGTCTAGATAACTTTGATGATGTTATCAAAAAGGGTGTTAAAATAGATATAACATTGATAGATAAGGATTGATTAAAATTTATTACTCAAATTAGTCTCAAAGTCAATCTTCCAATTAGAATCAAAATTAAAATCAACATCACATTCATAACCAAACATCAATGTCAAATCTAACAATTAGGGCAGAAAATACAAAACCTTTCAACCACAATAAAAGAATAGTTGGTAATGGTGTCACAAAGGCATGACATATTCAAACATTTCAAACACCACCCATATAAAAGGAAACTTAGTAGGAATTACTTGCATTTTAAAGGCAAGCCCCTCTAAGAGAGAAGTTTAATCAATGCCCATTTTCTAAATTGGGGGAGCCTATTGAGATTGAGTTATAAAAACTAATGGCTACAAACCTAATTATATGGATGAACACTAATAATTTTGATAAATATCAACCTAGACCATATTGGTATAGGGATAACAAGTATTGTGAATATCATAAAATAAAATGGCATGGAATTCATACACATGTTCAACCTTAGCATGTTATAGAATATTTTCTTCGAAAATGAGAAATAGAGTTGAACAATGTATCATCTAGTAATATTTGTAAGGACATGGAAATATAGAAAAATCCATTCCCATAGCATAATACTGATCAAAATGGTAAAAGGGAGACTAATATTTGTAATCAGATTCATGGGTCTTAGGATAAAAATGTTGACTACCATGCCATTCCCAATGATTATGATATATTGGGTCATGTCATGTAACATCATGTTACAAACATTAACACAAATTTCCATTCCCGTTCCAATAATTATCAATAAATAAATCACTCCATTCTAGGATTAGGTCCATCTATCCTATAAGTTCCTATATCTCATAATTCCTATCATTGAGAGATTATTCCATGACCTATCTAATCATATTCACATTCTATCATTTATATCCCCATTGAATATTGTGATGTTACAATTTGAAATTCAAATATTACCCTTTAAGGCCCTAGTCAAAATCCACCTTTTAGTTCTCTTCCTATTCAAAATTAGTCTAAATATAAGTACGTACCACTTGTCAAAAAGTAATATGACCTTGTGGATCAATTGAATAAAATGCTAATGTAGATTTCCATTTTGGATCTATTGTGTAGTCATTAATTACATAAGGATACCTTGTATGAACTTTTGATCTAGTCTTAACTGCCTAAAAATATTGCACTAGAAAAATTTCAATAATTAATGGTATATTTATCTACTAGTCCACACTTGAAATTTGATCAAACTGATATATCATCCCTTAGGGCTTCTCACACAAATTATTTATACATTGAGGTTACACTTACCCATCATAAGATCAAGAGAATATTGATAGATAATGGACCAGGGCTTAACATTATTTTAGTAAAGATAGTTATATGATTGGGATATACTTCAAAAAATTTAAAGAATGATACCATTACCATCAAGGGGTATGATAACATAGAGTGATAATCAAAAGGAATCATTTCCTTGCCTATTCAAGATATATCAATTATTCATATCACCCTTTGTTATGTCATTGATCTTGATTTTCCATACAAGCTTCTTCTTGGTCATCTATGGATTCACAAGATGTATGAAATGCCTTCCACACTTTATCAATGTATTAATTTTATATATGTTAACATAGAGGTGACTATTCATAGAGATTTGAAACCCTATCAATATTTCAAACATTTAGAAGTAGAGGGGCATCAATATTCTTATTTTCCTAGTATTGCTCAGCATATTAAAAAGGGCATGCAAGTCAGGTTTGATCCAACCAAGTTTAATTATCTAAATTTTGATACTCTCATTGTTTCTTCCTCCAACTCACCATTCCCCTCATTAAATTAATCTCATTTTTATACTCATGAAAAAGGTCTTGGTACATATAAGTTTAATTATGCATTTCATATTGTTGAATTACCTAGATCACATAAGTCTTATGGACAACCTAAGATGGAGTGGTGAAATAAAGGTACAACATCCTCTCTTTCATAACCTCTCTCATTTTTTCTAGCAAAGGGTTTTAGTCAAGAATATTTGAATCTAGAAGATGAGTCATGGTTGTATAATGACGATCTAGATTCTTATTTCCAAAATAAATAATGCCATGTTCCCAATAAAATCATGGCCCATAATTCTTATAAAGTAAAAAGACTAGGGGAAAAATAACAAGGTAGAATATATCCTATTATACCTATAAAAAATTCTACTAAACAAGGTCTTGGATTCAAGCCTAAGGTTATACCCACCTACCACCCAAAAGATATACCATTTGTGGTAAAAGACAATGTTCCCAATAGTGACACATAGTCCTTTTATAGTATTTATGATGAACTCACCAATACTAGCCTATTTGATATCCATTATCTCCTCAATATTTTTTATATTCTTACCATTACCCTAAAAATCCATTATCTTAACATTATTTATTGGGAACAACATGATTAGGAACTCATTCTTTACAAATTTTAAAATGAAGAGTCTATCACTAATGTTATGGGGTTAAGAGAAGGCATTCCTTTAGGTGATCATAATAAAGGATTAATGTATACTTTGAACCCTAAAACCTACTTTAGGGAGCAAGAAAATCCATTAGTCAAAATAAAAATGAAACATTAAGATCTGAAAGTGAAAACATTTCTAAGGCACTTTCATATAAGGGAAAAAGTTAAGAGAAAGATGTGTCCTTTGGTGAAAACCTATCTCAAGTGCCATTGGATGGGGAAATTTGATCTCCTTCATAAGAAGCCTAGGTATCCATAAGTCCATTCTTATAATTTAGTACAAAATAAAATCCCAAATATCATGATGAATTTGAGTGTATAGTTCTAGAGGATCCACCCTTGGTATTCCATTGGCCTTTACCTACAGGCAATGATTCTGATTCCTCCTATATGGGTCTATTTAAAATTTTGCATTCTAAGTCTAATGATAAACTAGCTTCATTTCTTCTTATTATTTATGATGGTTTCACACTTCTTGTAGAAGACATAACATAGCTCAACATTGGTATTGATGATGAACCAAATAGAATAAATCTTGGTGCATCCCTCACTACAGAGGAACATGAATTGCTTATTACCCTTCACATGGAATTCATTGACATATTTGCCTAGGCTTATTTATATATTATAGGTACAGATATAGCATTAATTATATATCACTTGGTCATGCATCTAAATTAAAAATTGATCAAGGAAAATTTAATAATGATGTATCCACATATTGCTCTATTGGTCAAAGTCAAACTAGAAAATTTTATGGTGGCATGTTTTATCAAGCCTATTCCATATGTAGATTGGATTTTTAATGTGGTACTAGTGAGTAAAGAAGCCAATAGGCATTCATATATATATAAATGTTTGGGGCCTAAATAAGTCTTATCTAAAATATGATTTCATGTCACCAAATATAGACATGATTGTGGACTCAATAATAGGTTATGAGATGTTATCTCTCATGTATGGTTTATTAGGATATAAACAGATCAAAATTGCTCCTAAAGATCAATATAAAATGGAATTTACTACTTCATGGGGCACATTATGTTTGGCTTGAATAATTTTTGTCCTACTTATCAAAGAGTAATGATGGTCATATTTCATGATCTTATGCACAAAATTGTGGAAGATTATGTTAATGACATTCTAGGCAAATAAAAAAATCATGTAGAACACCCATCAGTATTAATAATTTTTTTTTAAAAAATATCTATGAATATAATGTATTTTTGAACCCTAAGAATCATGTCTTTGGGGTTACATATAAATTTTTTTTAGTCCGCATTGTATCTTGTAGAGGAATTAAATTTGATCCATCCAAAGTTTGAGCTATTACCAAAATGTCACCTCCCACTAACATGAAATAACTTTGTAGTCTACAAGGGAATATCTAGGATAATTGGAAATTCATTTCTCAACTAGCCAATTAGTGTCACCCTTTTACCCATATTCTAAAAGGGGGACTACTTTTCAATGGAATGAATAATCTTAAGAATCCTTTAAAAATATAAATAAACATTTGGCTAATTATCATGTACTTGTTCCTCCCATGCCAAGAAAACCTTTATTATTATACATTTATATAACTAGAAGTGCCTTGGGGGAACTCATAGCTCAACATGATGATCACATAAATGAAAAAGTTGTCTACTATTGGAGTCAAACATTGCTTTCTTATGAGAAAAATTATACCCAAATGAAAAAATCTTATTTTGAATTAATATTTCCCATTCAAAATCTTAGACATTACATGTTGAATAATAAAACAATGTTGATTTCCAAAATAAACCCTTTAAAATATCTATTGGCAAAGGCATATTTAACTGGTCACATGGCTAAGTGGGTAATTTTTCTAAGTGAGTTTGACATAGAGTACACACATAAAAAAGCTATGAAATAACAAGTATTAGATGATCAATTGGATGAAGATCCATTTCCATATTTCACTCCAATGATAATGTACTTTCTATATGAGTCTATTATAGGTCTAATTGAAGAACATGAATGGAATCTCTACTTTGATGGAATTTTCACAACATAGATCAGGCATCAGAATTATTTTTATCATGTTGCAAGGTTATATTATACCCAATTCTTTTTACATTAGTTTCCCATAGACAAATAACATTATTGAATATGAATCTTTTCTTGTTGGAATTCATATTTTAATATAGTGGAATATTAAAAAAATACAAGTATATGGAGATTCTCAACTTATATCAACTAAGTCACTAATCAGTAATAAACTAAAGATGATAAATTGGTGCCTTATAAAATTTTGATGAATGAGATCAAACTAAAATTTTAACTCATTCAATTTCAATAGATTCTAAGAGCCAACAATATATATGTTGATGTTATGGATATGAATGGGTCCATGATTAAAATTGATTTAACTATTACAGTATCATTTTTTTATTGATAACCTTCTCATTCTAGTGTATACTTGATCAACAAATAAATAATCTATGCCATTTTTGGTCATAATTCCCCTTGGTATTTTGATATCTATTATACATTCAATATAAAATCATTCCCCCTTTCTTATACTAGAACCAAACCAAATATTTACTTCAAAACACTTCTCATTATAACATCATTGCCAATAATATCTATCATAGAGGATATGAGTTAACTCTATTTTATTGTCTAAATATGGGAGAATGTGATTTAGTACTTAGGGAAGTTTTTGAAAGGATTTATGGTGCACACACTAGTGGTTTTGTCTTAGCCAAAATACCTATTCATATTAGATATTATTGGTCTACAATGGATGCAAACACATGCATATATTAATAAATGTTTGTTATGTTAATAATATGGAAATCATATACATGCTTCAGCTCAAACACTTCAACCAGTTATGACCCCTTGGCCACTTTACACATCGGTAATTGATCTCATTTTCAAGATCAACCCCACTTGTTTTTATGGCCATAAGCACATTTTTACTATGACTGAGTATTTTAAAAATGGGTAGAGGCAATCCCTCTTAAATCATATTACTAAAAATCAGATTTCAAGTTCATTTTGATTCATATCATCTATTTCTATTGCATTCCATCCACTATTATATCTGGTAATGGTGGATCATTCACAAATAAATATTTTATTTCCTTTTGTTCTGAATTTCACATCGATCAATAGTTCTCTATGCCATATTACCCTTAAGGCAATGGCTAAGTTGAATCTTCTAATAGGACACTGGTAAAAATTCTAAAGAAGATTGTTACTATTAATGGCCATGATTAGCATTTGAAAATTTTCCTATATTTGTTGGTGTATCACACTAATGTCTACACCCCTAAAGGTAAAAATACCCTATTCTTTGGTCTATGGTTTAGAGTCCATTTTTCCCATTGAGATAGAGGTACCTTCTTTGTGCATTTATTTATAGGATATTGTACATGAATAAGATGACAAAGTGGGTAGATTAGTAGAGTTGGACCCTATAGATAAACAATAGTTAGCCTCCCTTAATCACCTAAAGTCTTATCAGAACTAGCCACATTAGGGTTATAATAATAGAATTAGTTTTTGGGAGTTTGAACTTGGTGATCTTGTGCTCAAGGATAATTAAAATAACATTATGCTGAATGGGAAAATAAAAGTAAGTTCAAAATGAATAGATTATTCACCTTTTTTTCTTATAGATAAATATGGGTCTAGTGTTTATAGTCTATCTACAAAAGATGGTGATGAATTTTATGAGATGGTGATGAATTTTATGAGCCAATGAATGTCATGCATCTTAAGCATTTTCATGCTTAAGGTTATCACACTTTGGTATCTAAATATTCTTGCTGAATAGCATCTCTATTCTATTTTGTCTATCCACTCTAGTTCACCCATGGTTGGGGCATTATGGTAATCTTCCACACCTTATGTCCTATTACCATCCTAATTCAATTAAAAGTGTAGTTCAAAAAATGAATCAAATCAGTATTCAATATCAATAAAAATTAGAAGTGTAGTATGGTTTTTGTGTTAGACTCTCTTTTGTAGAAGAATGTTTTGATTATGGAATGTTCTAATCTACCAAATTGTAATATTGGTATTGTTCCCTTGAAATACCTTACAATTTCCTATTCACATTCTACCATACAAATCATTCATGCCAAGTTAATTATTTTACATAATAATTTGTATCATATTATCCATTGCTATTGAATGGTAAAACACAATTATTCATGTTTGATCAATCCCTTATTCACGTCTCCTATTCATATAGAGAAATTACTCCCATGATTACCTTTACCTTCAATAGGTATTTATATATTTGTTATTATCATTCTTGTACATTATTTGGTCAAAGTCACCCTTGTTAATATCTTATCCCAAAATCTATAAAAACTTCACATATTCCAAAATCCCTAAAAAGTTCAAATATCCTAAGCATTCAAAAGTACCCATCTGCAATATGTTGTAATTGATTAGTTGCCATCATGTTACTCAATTTGGAGTTATAGTTACTAGTATTTAGGTGGCATATATTACCATATTTCATTGGTGATTCTAATATCCTTATAAATATGATATTTCAAAGTGTGACCAACTTTCCATGTTCTTACCATTTTTCAAGTTCATATTCATGCTCTTCTCATTTTGCAAGTTAATTTCATGCTCTTGACATTTTGTAAGTTAATTTCATGATCTTTCCATTTTACAAGTTAATTTCACACTCTTTCCATTTTGGTTGTTCATATTTCATGCTCTCACCATTTTTTGATCTTAACCATCTTATCTCAATTTTTTTCATGTTCTTGTCCCTAATCATACCTATCATTTTATGTGCTCAATTTTTGGTCAAACTATAATGGCTTGAGGTCCCAATTGGACCATGTAGGAAGCACTTAGATTTATTAGGTCATCTCATCCATCCTTGTCCCATGTTATAAATATTTTTTGAGCATATCTCTTACCATTTTGAAAATCCTATTCAAATATATGCTCTCTCCATTTTGAAATTCCATGTTCATATGTCTTATATATAATCATTTCTCTTTACATATCATCAATTTTATTTAATCCAAAAATACTTGAGAGAACTATAATTGGCTTGAAGTCCATGTTGGATCCAATGTCCATGGGAATATGTAGGCAACACCTACTTTCTTGTGGCATTTAGAGTTATCTCCATAAATTCCTTCTGATTCTTTCATTTCCCCCTTGGTCATAATTATTTTTCCACACCCTTGGTCTCAAAGAGTAATGCCTTATCATCACACACACTAAATTTTTGCATGAAATGTTTACTTTATTTCATTTGTGTGTTTTAAATAGAATGTTTACAAATTTCTTGGGTGCCTTAGCTTGTTCTATTCTTCTTCCTGCATGTCTCTTGGTTTCTTAATCAAGATGTAAATATGTGAGTGAATATATTAAATCTCATTTTCACTAATTATTTATTTAATTATTGATATGCATTATTTTTGTTACTCAATTGCCTTAATCTAGTACATCATGTTTTCCACTTAAGTCTTGATTATTCATATCATCATTTTTAGTTCTGAACAATTTTATCTAAATTAAAATTTATTTAAGTGCATTATGTTATACATTTGAATATAGATTATCCATATCTTATTTTGATTTGTATGCAAATGTATTTTGAAATTAAATTGTTACAAATTTTGATAAAAGAATGTACTCATGATCCTTACTAGATTATGATACATATTATCATGTGCAATATAAAATCAATGTTTAAACATGTTTTACATATCAATAACATCAGTCAAATACATCTTTTTCTATCTAATTAAATAATGAGACTAACAAACACAATGATCATAAAGTATATATATCACATCAAGAACTATAAGTAGGATCAAATCTAATATCAAGAGCATAGAAAACCATATTTAATATATGATCAAGAGACATAATAAAATGGACTGAAGCAAAACATGAGATAACACTAAACATAAAAAAAATTCATATATATGTGTATCAAAATGATCAATGTATATATACATAAAATGGGGAATATATATAAAAAGTGGAGAGTATAATTATAAGTTGGGTCATCTAATACATCATATATACATTAATTACATCTCATATATCTTAAATATAAAATGTAATGTCTCCAATCTAGTCAACTCTGATTATGACTATCTCTCATGGATCTATCTATAAGCACTCTTTGTCGAGAGATCTCCCCTTGCCCATATAGAGGTGACATTCATGGTGTCAGAAGACCCATAAAGGAGGATCATGGTATTAGTTGTGAAACTGATCTAGATAAAGCTAAGAACCTATGTGATTAAGATGAATATCTAGAAGGCAAATGTTACTAAGCCATGTACTCTAAAAAATTTCCTACAAGCTATGGGTACTATTAACTCATATAATGTCTTATAATAAGCATCCCCATCATTAGCCTAAAGGTTCCTATCACAAATACATATCACCCCCTCTTTATGGATGCCTCTCTAGCCTCATCCCTCTTGAGATATAATTGATCCGTAACTACCTTTAATATATCTCTATTAACTCATATTGAGTATCTATTTACTAGAACTATATCAATCTATGTTGTTACCTAGGCATGACCCTATATTATAGCATCCCTCTCATATCAGGTTGTGTCTCTCTATGATTTAACAATATCTCTCTTTGATCACAAGGTGCCCCTCTCCTCAATATGTTGTATCAGTACCTAGTCCATCCTAGGTATTTTTATATGTAATCTAGATATCTCTACCTAATCAGCTATGATATATGCATGCATCAAGGCTAACTATTGGGAGCAAAAATCCACTTCATCTTTTAACCCTACCACCTCTATATCTTGAGCACTAATATCCTATCTCAATATATCAATAAGTTCCTCAGTCTCTACTGATACTAGAGGTCCATAATATCTACCCCATCCAAGATCCACTATCTTATTTGCATCTTTCCTAATCCTTATAATATTTATATCCATCTACTCTTCATATAATCTAATCTCTACCTCCTCCTCTACATACTTAATCTCCACATAGTCTCCCTCCTTTATCTTAATGTTCGATATCTTACCATCATCTTCTCATCCCTCATCCTCTACTACATGCTCTCCTTATCTCACTATATGAATTGCTATAGTCTATGTCTCTACTTCATCTTGGGGAATGGTCAATCTCAATGGATGATGATAGGCCCACCATGTTACATATACATCTATAACTTTAGCATCATCTGACCCTAATGTGTATACCAAGACAGCTTGGGGTATTACTCCAAAACTAACTTCAATCTCCACTATATTTGGGGTTGGTCCCCACTACCTAGTCTTTCTCACTACATGTGTAAATTTATATAGTCTTGGTGGCACATCTTAACATATAATAACTATTATAATACCATATTTACATGATACCTCTTAATAATATAATCCTATTGACACACAATATAACAAGGAGTGGTCATATATATCATACTATTAACATCCTCAACCCATTGAAATTAGATGTCATGATAAGGCCTCCATATAATATCAACATCAATCAACTCATCAATATCACATATGTAATATTAGAGCTCTCTTAAGTGGCTCCTAAGCCCTAGTCTTATTTTATCCCATCCACACACTATGAAATAATCTAAATCCATATATCATCACATACCAATTGGGTTATCAATAGCCACATTCTCCCATGTCCATACCTAGAGTAATGTTGATGGGCCTATGATCTATCCCCTATGGTGAACCATGAAATGTAGATCATGATATAACTAGGCTAATATCACCTTCCCCCATGCAATGGAAATTTTATATGATAACATATGTCTCACCTCACCTCCTATCCCCATGTGGAAGAACCAACCACTCTTGTCATGTAACATAATGCTACTAAAAATAGCTATGAGAAAAATCACAACTTGATCATATACCATAGTTATAGGGATATCCTCCTCCATCACTTGCTCCTGAGGAATGTCCATCATGAGATCAATCTCATCAATATCAACATATCCCCCAAAATCCAATTAGATCCTCTAAAACCTTATGTCTATCGCTTTGAGGAATCTAGTATAATAAATAACCTTGTATAAGAATGCGAAGTATCTAGTGCACATACTATAGAGTCATTATAGTCTCCCCTATTAACATCCATAATGTCGATGTATCATATCTCTAATACTTAGCTAGGGAACTCAATAAAGCTTGAACTCCCTTAATTGTGGGCATCCTTGCTATGTGTAGAAAGTCAATCACAAAGAATCTTAGTGTGTCCCCCATTCATAAACCAAGATGACAAAGAATGTGTAATCATTTCTCCTAGGTAATGAGAACCTCCACTCAGTCATGTAATCTAATATAAATCAATTTTTTAGTGATCTATTTTTACATTATAGATCACATTTCTATATTCTCATCATGTCTACCATGTCTCATAGAATCATAAGATTTGGTCTTATCAATCTCAATGGTTATTTTTATATATCTTTAATTATTTAATTTTTGGTTCATTCTTCCCTTATGATGGGTTTTCTATTGATTGAGGCAAAACATCCATTTGATAGGCCAATTTTCCATTCTTTTAGCAGATTCATTCTTGGAAATATCTTAAGAATTTCACCACAATCATGGTAATTTCAACACTATTCTAGTCATATTTTCATTATTTTGTTATACCTTTCACCATTTGATCTCTAGAAAATAATTTTGGAAATTTTATCTAGAATGGCAACAATTCTATTGATCATTCTAATGTTTTTACTATTCTACTTTTCAATTTTTATTATTCAGGGTGAACATAGTTTTTCTATATTTTCACCATTCATGTAGATGAATTTGATGTTTTCAGAGGAAAATTAGACTTTTAATGTGATAAATTCATTATTTTGGAAGAGTGTTCTGACCCATTTCATTGTATAGCAATATTTTTGTTCTCATGGATGAAATCATCAAACCCTATGACCTTTTCACTGGTCATTAGACACTATCATCATTTTATTGACAATTTCACCATTTTCAAGGATAAATTTATCAATTTGAAAATGGTAATTTCATCTCAAATTCAATTTAAATGAGCAATAAATGAAATAAATTCAAAATTAATAAAATAAAGGTACCCACTAGTGGTTCCATCCCTCATGGTCATTTAAACTCTTGCACTCTATCTAGAAGTTCTCTTGGTCATCCTCAACATTGAATTTTGTCTCGGTATCTCATGCACATAGTTAAAAGGGTCAATTTTAAAATTGGATTGTGAAAATGAACTATTTTTCCACCCCATGGTGAATCTATACCCTTTTATTTGAAATTATTCCCCCCATGGCACTCTTTTTGTTTCTCAAGAAGCTATTTATCATCTTGAGGTACATTTTTCATTTTGAGGTATGTTTTTCATCCTCTTTTCACCCATATATTTCATTTTTATCCCCATATAAAATTTATATGTCATTTTGTCATTATTTTAAGGGTTCACTTAGATAAAATTTTATTGACTATCCCCTTAAGGGGGTATTTAAGGCTTAACTAGCATTACTTTGGGTTATGTTTGAACCCATTTTCTAGTATTTTTAGTAAATTTTTGTCAAAAATAACATCCATTAATTTTTATTTTGTGATAAATTTTATGAATTTTTATTATTTGAAAACTCATTTCTTCACTTGTGTCTCATAATGTATTCTCAATCAGGGACAAATGTAGACACTCCAATTTTATCACTTTTGTGCCAAATTACATAATGGAATGACTTACCATAATTTCACATGTTTTACATTCAAATTATATCATCAATTATCATTATATATTCAAAATATGTAATGAATTATCAATTTATTCATTTAATTATCAATTTTATCTATTTAATTCCTTCTTCTCTGATCAATTTGATAATCTTCCCTTCTCTATTCAATCACATTCTCTTTCTCAATTTCAATATAATAATCAATTCCTCACATCATATTAATTAAATAGGTATTTGGGATATATAATTATTTACTCTTTTAATTACTAATTTTACTCATGTCCCCCTTCAAATGACATCTTCATGCAAAAAGTAATCTTATGATCCTAAGAATATACCCTTGAGAGCACACAATTTATTCAAAAATTAACAATAAAAGGGGATTATTCTCCACCCCTCATCTTGGAAAGGATGATCCACCCTTCATATTAAAAATGAGATTAAGGGCCCAAATTCAATCATATTTGATATTTACAAGGAGCATCCTCTACCCTTCATCTTAGAAACAAGATGAATGGCTTACATTCATCCATATTATATATTTTCAAAGGTCATCCTTCACACTTAATATTAATTGAGATGAAGGGATCACATCATTAATCTCTGTTCTTAAACCATGTTCACACTTAAGGACCCTTTGTCGACCATTCATCTTGATTACAAGATGAAGGGTCATCCTTTATCTATGTTTGTATAAATATACCACTTTACATCACTATTTCCATACTCAATTTAGATAATAAAGTTATTTCAAACAATCAAGTCTCTTTATGCATCAATATTATACTCTTTTGATAAAATCAACATGGTCCATAGCTTTAATGGAGGTGTCTAACTATAATTAGCATTAACAAAGACCATCTAAAGTAACATTCAAGATGCATCCTAACAAAGACAAGTTACAATGAGGTATTTATTATTATTTTTTAATATTTAAGCATTATAATATTTTATATTTATTAACTTCATGAGGTCATAGATGTGCATTCTTTTATATTTTTTATCACTTTGCTTATTTTGAAACTTTGTGAAAATATAAAGGATCCAATCTATCAACACACTTACTATAAGGACAACTTGGATTTATAATAACATACTATAACTATCCAAATATCACCAATGACAACACTTCCTATGGCTAATGCACATCCCTCATCTTTAGATGTACAATCCCTTAGGCAAGTGATCCATTCTCTATAGGCCAAGGTATTACATATTGAGTAGGGTACCACTAGACCATATCATGCCTTGGACTCTCATGTGCTCTTACATATACCATTATCATAACATATAGTGACAACTCCTTCTCCATCTTAATTTATGGCACCCAAGATTACTCTATATGATGGTAAGGGTGACCTAGAGCATTATCTAGGTTCTTTTCACATAGCATGTTTTGACTATATGTCTAATGATATGCTCATGACTAAGTTTTTACCTTATAGTTTAAAATACTATAAGGTTACAACATTTAATCCACTCGTAGATATGTTTTTGGCACACTTTTCAATCAAAATCAGTGACAAAGTTTCATATGCTCAAGTTTCTCAATTAAATCATAAATTGAATGAGGTAATAGTTAAATATGTCTTATACTATAAAATCATATAGGCAAATATGACTAGCCCCATGGTAGATAAATAACTCGAGTACATGTTAAAGTAAAGATTATTACTAGCATTACATGAATATATATTATTTAAAAAGTTTCCATCATTTATAGATCTATGCCATACAATGAAGGAATAGGAAGTTAAACTTCTCTCCATGTACAAGTTAAAGTACATAGTTAGACCGGATTCCACTAATAAGAGTTAAAATAAGCTCCCATTTAAGGTGAGGTCCAATGATAAAAATAATGAGAAAAAGATGATAATTAATATAGCCTCAGATCAAGCTCCTCATGTGGCTTTATCATCTCCTCAAAAGAGACCTTTTATGAATCTTTCTAAATCTCCAACTTACATTCTCCATAAAATTTATGAATACAATATCATATCTTTGCCTCCATCAAAGAGGTTGATACAACTAGGCCTCTTCCAAATAATTATGATTCCAAAGCATTTTGTAATTATCAAAGTGCCTCTGACCATATTATAAGAAAATGCATCAACTTATGACATAAGATCCAATATTTTATAAAGGATAATATCATTGATGTGAGTAATCTTATAGAAACAAAAAAATCACAACCAACTAAATAAAAAATAATGAAAATATTTTATAATCCATTTTCAAATCATACAAATAATGAGACAACAAACACTTCAAGTGTTCATTATACTTTAAAAACACATCTAACACTAGCATATTATCATACTCATACAATAGAAACACACATAATATCATTAGTGTGTATCATATTACAATGACATCTAGGCCTATTATCACTCTTTTAGAATAAGAGATCATTGATGATGACTCAAATTTATATGCACTCTTTATACAAGATTACATTGATCATCATGTTATTTAGAGTGTCATGGTTGATAATAGGTCCTACATTAATATGTGTACTATCACACTTCAATACCACTTGGGCTATTTAGATTAATATATTTCTCTGATAGATACAATTATTTGTGTATTTAGTGGCCATGTCTAGAGCTCCATTGGGGAGATCATACTAGCATTATAGGTTGGTCCCACACATGTGGCCACTAGATTCATAGTTTTACCTAGTGATGGAATATTTGATATGTTTTTAGGTAAGCTTTGGATATATCAACATCAAGTAATTCCCTCCACTGTACATACATATGTCAAGTATATAAATGCTAATCAGGTTTTTATATTTGAGGTCCTTTGATATGAGTATATTTTACCTACTATATATCTAGCTACATAATAGTCACCAGTAATAGTTCTATCCATTACCATACCTCAAATATCAATTGAGCCATTAGTTTAGGTGAGGTATACTTCTATAGCATTACCATGTATACACACTCTCCCATAGAGACCTTTATTAGAGAGACCCATACATTAGAGACATATTATGGATTTTATAGAGCCTCTCTCTAGCCCACCCCCACCTAGACTAGTGTTATTTAGTCCCTACAACACTCTACTTAAAGCATCCATGTCAGTTAAAAATTCTTACACCAAATGGGTTTCAAAGAGCCCTACAGTTCATAGTCTAGTTTAGTGAGCTCCACAAATTCATATCCATACTTTATACTTAGCTTTATCTATAGATTATTAAATACATCTAGTTCCCAAATCTCAAATAATTCCTTAAAAACCATATTTGGTCACTCTTACTTTACTTGATATAGGTCACCTTCATAGTGAATCTTTTACAAGACTCATCAGTTCGTAGGTTCTCCTATTACTTGTAAATAGTTTCATTTATCTTGATCCTTCTATATAGTTTCATTTTCATGTTTCTTGTACATAGCTTATACTAAAAAAACACAAAAATAATATAATATGCTAAAAAATAAAAAAACATTCAAATATTGCTTTAAAAATACAAATTTCATATTGTATGCATTTCCATGCTTACATGCCTCATTTTTTCTATAGTCTTTGGTATTCTCGAGTGGCCTAGAGTTTTTTTACATTCTTGAGTGGCCCATAGCTATTTTATATTTATAAATGGCCCTTGAGTTTTTTTACGTTTCAAAGTTCCATGTGGCCAAAAGACATCTTACATAGTTTTAGTTTCATATTCATATACTACACATGGGTAGGCATTGATGGAGTCATAGTCTAATTGAGTTATTTTTCCACATACAAGAGAGGGTTGGAATAGTCATTAGTATAATCAATCTATTCATATAATTATATCCATTGAACAGGGGTGGGTAATGATGGAGTCAAGGCCAACTTGATTTCTTGAGCCACCCAAACATGGGGTTTAGGCAAGCCATCAACCCAGTCCAATAAATTAACCATTTAATAACCATAAACACACACATAAAGTATGTCACTAGGTTTTTGTATTCGTTTGTGTACCAAGTGAGGTGTATTTGTTCATTTACTCTTTTTCACAACTCTTTATAAGTTTTATCCTTGATTTTGACATTTATTAATGATGGATTCATATATGTTTCATTTACAAGACATGTATGGATCAAAATTCATAGACTCATACCTAGATTTATGAGTTTTAGCTCATAAGTAAGTCTAGGTACATTTATCTTTCCTTTATCCTAGTCATTTCACTTTACTATTGATATAATAAGAGGGGGGGGGGGGAATGTAGTCACATAAAATGTCATTTTAGACCATGTTATCCTTACTTTAGACCTAGACCTATCTTAGGGCCTATTTTGATCCTTTTACATCTTATATCTGCATATATCCCATGCCTAGATATACCAAAATATGCATTGAGTCATCACCTAGGCATCCTAGATCATTTTCACACATTTTAACCACCTCAAAAATAGAGAAACCCCTTTGATATATATCATATTATGCTACTAGAAAAGGGGAAATGCTATTAACCCTTATCTTATTTCTCCCCTAAATGATATATTTTTATTCCTAAAAGATCTTAGGGTCTCATATAATCATTTTCTATCTCAAAAAAATTAAAACACTATATAAAGACCACTCTAACCCATTTACCCCTTAGATGGAAATTCTCTTGAACAAGCTCAAAAATAATTGTGTAAATTAAGGATATTGATCTTTATTTATCCTTATTTTTGTATACATCAATTTATGACAATACAAAGCTCAATTTTTCTTACATTTATAGTTTCAAGTCACACTCAAAGAATTCAAATTAGCATTCATACTCAGGCATACTAGCATCACTCTCACTTTAACTAGAACTTAGATTGGGAGAAATACATTGGGATTAATCCTATTTTTAGGTATTGGTATGTAGGCAATGCTCAACACATAGGGTGTTGATGTCACATCTAACCTACCCTACTAATTCCACTCTTTTTACACTTATGTTAATAAAAAACCCTAACAAATTTGGACGTTTAGGGTTCCATAGCAAAATTAGTCAAACCAAATCACGTGAAATAACCCATATCTCAATCATGTAGCCATAGAATTTCTAGAATAGAGTGAAGGTCTGTCTTAAACTTTACTACTTCATCTACACAAGGTTAATATAAATATACAAAAGGTCATTATTGTAGTGTATTATTGGTAAACATGGTCATGTTATTGTCTAAAGAGGATTTTAACACCTTTTCTTTGTTGATGCCACTATGGCATGCTTCTACATCACTTTTTAGCCTACCATTTCTTTATCTCAGTCATATTTTTTAGTTAAGGACACCCTTTTCAATTCATTTTTATTTATAGGATAAGAAAATAAATCAATTATTGTACAAATCAATGGTTGTTGATACTATAGTGTTTTATGCCTGACTTATATACTTAACTCTTTTATCTACTTAGGGTTTTATATTAATTCCAAAAATAGTTAAATCACATGTCATCTACCACCCTAAAAACACCACTGTAATTGGGCTACATCACATCCTCCTCATTTGAAGTTTCAATGAATATAACACCATAGGATATATATAATGGTGTGGTGGGGAAATAGTGATAACTATAGAATCCCCATGTCTACCCTTAGTAACATTAATATGGTAACATTATTTCTATGAAAACTAAGAGTATATTTTTTTATATGGGTAAAAAGAGGGTTTTGATGGGGGCCTAAAACCCATTAAAAAGCTAACCAAATATTAACCAGATAGATTAAAACATTAAAAAACACCCAACCAATCATAAGAATAAGGCCTCAACAAATAAAAATAAAATCCTAACCAAAAATAAGAAATCAACTAGAGAAATTAACACAATAGGTTTTTAGCCTAAAATCCATTAAGGTGTTTAACCCTAAATTGGATGTGGATCCTACTATGGGGGGATAGGGTTAAAAATATATAAATGAACAAGTATAAGGGTGATAAATAGATCTTATTAGGCTAAGTAATTATAAAACTTAGATAGAATATATAATAAATTTATTATGCTCACATATGTTAAAAATGGAAAGTATAGCTATGATAGATATTTCAATGATAATGGAAACAAGATACTTATCTAGTTTTGATGTTAATACTTATCTAGATATAGAATAGGTAGAAATCATAATGGAATAATATTTTGAAATAATCACTAAATGTAAGATTAAGTGCCTTTATAGTTGTAGACACTTATGTCATCTTGGAATGATAACATAAATGCTAGTGTATGGATAAAATAACTATTGAAACAATATGTGACCACTTGGAATATTATAGGTTCATCATCACCTTCACTTTGATGCATTCAGATCTAGGTCATGTGTTGTTGTTCTTATCAAATGATCAAAGCCTTAGTTATTCATATTCATAGTGGATATGGAAAAAATGGTTTAGTGGGCACACATTTTTGAGCTACCCCAAATACCCCTATATTAATGAGTTCTTACATATCCAATAATCAAAATCAGGCCTTAGACATATGTAGTTATCTCATATATGTTGGTTTGTGTGTGAATCATGAAATATGTGATAAGGAAGTACAACAATGACCTATCTTGTAACTTGGAAAGTATATCTCTTGGCTTGCTCCTTCAGTACTTCATAATTGTATATGTGTTTTCCCTATGACTTATATGGAAAAAGGGGGAAATAGGAAATCTTTACTCACTTGAATGTTTGATAAAATGATTTTGATAAGTTACCTTGGTATGTACTAGTTGAGGAAAGAATGAGGATTGATATTATATTTATACCAATCCCTTTGGAGAATATATCACATAATAACACTTAGGCTGACCATTAGGATACTTTTAATTTTCAAATTATATGACTTTAGGGAATTGGACATTTTTGTTAAAATAAGATGCATGTGTTGATGTAGGTGTCTAAGCAGGATGTAAGTGTCTAGGGAGTAGTAAAATAGGTATAGGTTCAAAACTTAAAAATTAATAATATAAGTATTTTTTATCATTTTTTCAAATGTATAAGGCTTGGGTCATCAATATAAAACCAATCAAACCAAGAGATAGGCTAAGGGGCATAAGAGAGTAGATGTGACACTTTCATAAGTGTGAAAGGTTTAGAATTGAGAACAAAAACCAAGGTCTATGTTTTTCAAGTGTGAAATATTGAGGTGTTATATAGTTCATAAATATCATCTACATTGCCCTATAACCTATTATAATAATGGAATTTCTAGTTTAATGGAAAGGAATGTGTACTTGGGTGTGTGTAACACACCTTATCTTTGTTTGAGTCCAACTTGAGTGCTTTACTGGTGAATAGATTGAAACCAAGATCATGTCATAGTATATAATTAGTGTATATAATTTTAAATTTAAATTATTCAAATGATTTAAATTAAAAGAGATCAAGTCTTAGGAATACACCTATGTATCAATGTAAACATCTTGCCTTTTAAAAATTCCATTTGAAAGATGTATCATCATGAATCACTAAAATTGATATTAGGAGATATAAAATTATGTAAATTTCATATATATAAGGAGATATAGAGATAGATATGAGGTTCCATGCCTTCCAACATTAGACAAAATGTGGGTTGCCACATTCCAGTTGAGACTAACTCAATCATCTAACCTAATCATATTTATAGCTTGATGAGTATGAGTGAACAAGGTCAAATCACACTATCAAATTGGTGAGGATGGGTGATACAATTATGTAAAAAATACAAACATGGAAATATTGAATTATCTAATCATATTAACCATACCACAAAGTGAACCAATTACTATAGTAGACTGGTTTAATATAGTTTGTAAAATTCCAACTTGGTGGGTGGTAATTATCCTTAAAAGTGTTCTGAATCTAAAATTAATTTTATTTTATAATATTATGAACACATCACATATAATATAAACCTTAGATATTTTTTATGTTGAAATTATGTATAACAATAGTACCGATGTATATAATTGTACCATAAATGTGTATCTAAATCATATAAATGGGAAATTTACATAATGTGAAACTATGCAATTATGAAGAACATGTTTCCAAATCATTACCCCTCTATAATCTAAAACTAAAACTAATATAAGTGTCAATGTGGAGGACATGTTTCCAAAACATGATTCCACTATAATATGGGTATGATGCATACTGAATAAGTGTGGAGAACATGTTTCTAAAACATGCCCCCATTGAATATGGGACTATGAAAATGTGAAAAACATGTTTATATGACATGACCCCACTGAATATAAAATTATGAATGTGTGAATTCCATTCCTCTATCAAAATTGATAGATTCTTTCTTCTAAAAACTGAGAAAGCTTACAAAATGGAAATAATGGGTAATATATCATAAAGGGAGAGAGAGAAGAGGGAGCATGAGTATCAAAGACATTAATTGAGCTTCCACTTTTTTGATCAAATTAGCACCCATTATCTATTTAAAATTTTAACTTGTATTTTTCCCAATAGCCCTCGAATCTTTTCATTGGTTGAGAAATATGCACTAGAAGATAATAGTTTCCAAATGTGGTGAGTCATGATCTTGCTTATGAAGGAAAACCCTTAGGCACCTTGAAATACATTAAATGTTATAGTTGCTTTCTCTGACCACTAGATCTCCATCTTGTGACTCTATGCCATCTCTAATTACTTTATTATGAGGGAAAGGTCCTTATATCCATGGACATGATATAGCCATGACATAAGTCTACTTTTAGTGGTTACAAGTACCTATTTATCAAAATTATGACCATGCCAATAGTCGGGACACTTCTTCATGATTATGTATTAGCCCCTACTCCATCCTAAATATATATCTATAGTCTATATTTGAAAACAAATCCAAATTATTGGTTTTCAAATAGTCAATAAATGGACAAGATCTACAAATGTTCAGTTTCATTTTAACAACTATTAGTTTATCTTTGATCTCTATATTAAGTCCTAAAAGACCTATTTTGGCTATGAAAAGTTTTAATGGTGATGTTTGATCCTCAAAAATATAATATAGTTCATCTTGAATCATGTTTTGACTTATATTCAAAGTCTCATAATATTAAACCTTTGATAGCAATCATTGATCTTAATCTAGACCTTTGAACTTTATTATTAATTATTAATATTGATATGGACTCTTCATATTGTGCCAACTATCAGATCTACATTTGTTTCACAAGATCCTACTAATTTTTTGACCTATTTCACACCATATATCTAATTTCATGATTAAACATAAGCCATTTATATTTTGATATATTAACATGGTTGAGACACTTATCACTTGCATATTCACCCTAGAGATCCTTTGACCCTTTGACTCAGTGCTCATGATTAATCTGATCTATATGAGTGAATATATGACATTAGATCTTAGGACCCATTAAATTTTTTTATATTTAAATGTACCATTGGATGTTTATTATGACACTTGAGATCTTTCCACTTGTCAGCTTCTCTCTTATGCTGAGATTTTGACTTGATGCTCATTGTTGATCTCAATTGCATGATCAAATTCACAATGTTAGATCTTTAGGACCCACTAACACTATCCTCACCCAATTTTCATTGTATCTTTGGTATTATTAAATTTCAACCATTTATATTTCTCATTTAAAATCAAATGGTTATTTTATGAGGCCCAAACTTGACATCTGCATGCTTGTTTTACTCTAAAAGTTTAACTTTGAAGCTTTATATCTTGAGATAGCAAGATTATCAAGATGTGAAATTCATAGAGAATGATCTAGGTATGAATATATTCATATTAATGTGATATTTTGGCCTTGAACCATTCCCTAAGTGAATTTATTAAATGTATAATTAAGTTGACTAGTCCATTTTTACATGACATTATTATGATAGTCTGGTTCTTTTGGACTTGTGCTTGAATTGTTATATATTTTAGAAGGCTATAATGTAAGGCTAAGACTTTATGAAACTTAAATCATGATATTTAATTCTTGAAATGGCATTAAAACCTATTGGTCTTCCTCATTTTACAATCCTAGACTTGTTTTAAGACCTACTTATTGAAGATAGATAAAGCACACTTTAATCTTGCTTAAAGTGTTTCAAAAGATTTGTGAGTGACTTTTGATCTTTATTCCACACATTCCATCCAAAAATATATTCATATATTCAAACCATTTATGGGTAAAATATCCTTATGTGGGCCAAATTTTGCAACATTTATGGTGACATCCTAGGGTTGCATGTCTACTATGCAAAGACTTAGTATCCTTAAACTGATCTATTGGGTACATAGAGTTATAGTATTTTCTCTTGATTGATGTGAGACTAACTCAAATCTAAAACTTTTTAAATATTCCTCTTGAAGAAAAAGGAACAAAAGATAAAATCAAATAATTATGGCAAAGGCACTTATTTAAAGGGAAACACACAAAAGAAAGGAAATGTGCTCAAGGAACTTAGAGGAAAACATACAAAAATGATCTACCATTATACAATATCATACAATATCTAAACACTCTTTTAATATAAAGGATTTAAATAAATTCCATTGAATATGATGGGTAATAATTCTCCATCCAATTGGGCAAGCTTAAAAGAATTATGTTGTTTGCATCTATGGATCATAAAAGGACCACTCCACAAGCTATTAAACTTGGTATGGATTCTTGGATTGGCCTTATTTGAGTGTCATTTGAGGAATAATTCCCCTTAATTCAAGTCCCTTATTGTTTCTCTCTTATCAAAGGCTTTCTTGACCTAAGCTTGATGTGACTCTAATGTCTTCATTGCAAGGTCCCTGATTTCTTCAATCCCTATGAGCTCTACCATCCTCATGCTTATAGGTTCATTTTCCATCAACTCAAGCTGATGGGCTAACTCCAATGTAGGTAGTTCAAGAGACAAGGGAAATTTTTATTCCCTTCCATACATAAGGACATATGGAGAATTATTAATGGTAGCTTTGGGAGTCACTCTATCAACCCAAAAGGCTATCCTTGTCTTTTAATGCCACACTCTTTTATTTTCCTCCATGGTCCTCTTGATAATCCTTATTAAGTTCTTATTTATGGACTCTAACAATATATTATCTTAGGGGTAGTAATTGGAGGATGTGATGAGATATATTCCCAACTTAAATGCCCATTCACTTATCTTCATACCAACTAATGTCAATGCATTATCTAAAATTATAGTAGTTGGGACACCATGGTCACTATGTTATCATAGAAGTCCAATATTATTATTTCATTGGCTTATTTCAAATCAATTTCTTCCACCCACATGGTGAAGTATTCATTTGAAATGAACACCCACTTATGTCCTACACTTGAAGGTGGATTTATCATTCTTATGAAGTCTAGCCCCCATTGCATGAAGGGTTTTTCCACCTAGATTGGGTTGAGTGGAAGAGTTGTTAATCTCTACTTTCCTACAAATAAAGCACACTTTTGGCATTTTCTAAACCATACATAGGCACATTTGAAAAGGTTAGGATAGTATTATCCATATTTCATCACCTTTTTTATTGTTGTTTCTTAGACCAAAATGGCCTCTTATATGTCCATCATGGAACTACTCCAAAATCTTTGTCACTTGATCATCATCAATGCACCTAAGCAGTACCCCATTGAGGTCCTTTCTAAAATTAACACCATTAACTAATGTATAAGGTATGTATTAAAGCCTAAAATACCTTATTTGTTCTCTATCCAAACCTTTGGGACATTCACCTATTAGTAAGAAATGTGTCATGTCTTGAAGCCAACTATTATGGGGTAGAAGTGCATCTGATTGTGAGTTATATCACCAAAATAACATATTTATCTTCTTTAAGGTCATCTACTATACACTCACACAAGAATTTGGATCTTATCATCTTGGTGACATTAATATCCACATCATACTCCATGACCTTGGTGACATTAATATCCACATTATACTCCATGACCTTGGTAATCCAACTTTTTCTTTTCTCATTCAAACCCTTGTTAAGGAGGAAGTCCCTAAATCTAGGATGAGACACCATAAGATGAATCTTACTATTAGAGAGCATTGGTCTAAAATTTTTTAGGCTCCTTAAAGCTATAAGAACATAATTTTATATGAATGTATACTTTACTTCATATCCCTCTAGCCCTTGACTAAAAAAGGTAATTAGTTGTTTAAGTCCATCATTCTTCTACATCAGCATAGATGATATGTTGTCAACATTGTCAAAGGTGTATAATATTAAATCCTTTGAGAAGTCATGATTCATGATTGAGGGTGCTTGTGAAATGGCCTAATTAATGGCCTCAAATGTTGTCCTACCTTCATTTGACCAAGAAAATACTTAGATCTTCTTCAATATGGTGGTGATGAGTTTGACCAGGTTTGCAAAACTAGGTATAAACCTTCTCACAAATTTTATTTTCCCAAGGAAGCTCTGGATTCCTTTCTTGTCTTTGGATATAGACAATGCTAAAATAACACTTATTTTATCAAGTTTAATGTATAATCCTTCATTTGAGATAATGTGACCCAAATTTTTTCCTTCGTGAATGACAAACACACATTTTTTGGGATTTAAAGAGATACATACTCTCTACATCTTTGGAAGATCAACCTTATATGGTCCATGTGCTCACTAGATTTCTTAGAGAAAACTATGATGCCATCCAAGTAGACCAACACCATTTGATTCAACAACCCTTCAAAATCCATGTCCATGGATCATTATAAAGTTACCCCAACCTTTGACAATCCAAAAGGTATCATATGGTAAGCATATTTGCTCCACTTTGTGGTGAAGGAAGTCTTATATTGATCTTTTTCTCTCACCAATACCTGATTGTAACCTAAATATCTATCCAAGAGGGAGAAGCATTTTTAACTATCAACTATCTGAAAGAGTTGCTCTATACATGACAAAGGATAGTGATCCTTAAAAGAGACCCTATTCAAATCCTTGAAGTCAACACATAATCTTATTTCCCCACTTCTCTTCCTCAAAAGCACCAAATTGGCTACCTATGAAGAGTGTTTAATAGGAAAGATGATCTTGGATTTAGTCAACTTGGTCAATTATTTACTCATAATTTCTTTTATTTTAGGATTTATAGGCCTCTAATTCTACTTCATAGGCTTAGAATTAGCCTCTAGATCTATAGTATGTTGGACTAGCTTAGGATCAAAGCCTATCAAGTCATTATATTCCCAAGCAAAGATGTCTACATATTATTTAAAAAGTTATATAAAGTCATGCCTTTCATCTTTAGTGCTTACCTTGCCAAGATTGAGGAGCCTATCATAGAAGATAAAGAATATTTCATACCTTTATTCATTGTTTAACATCACTACTTTGTCTGTTCTCCTATGATCTCCCTCATGGAAAAGACCTTCAAGGGTGATAAGTGCTTTAGGAAGCTTATTGGATCTCAATTAAACTATTTGCTCTTCATATTGATGCTGAAATTTTTCTTGGTTCATTGAAGAGAATTATGCTTCATAATGTAAGAAAAAAGTAATTTGCTTATCATTCTCAAAGACCTACCAATGAGCTTCATTCTTTGGCACTAATGGTCTCACCACCACTTTGACATGTGGCTGCACTTTAGTCTTTTTCAACACATTAGGGATATCAAACTGAGCTCCCACAACCACTAATCTATCAACATGTTAATTATAGTTTATTGGTATTATTTTCATGTTAAAATCCTCAAAATACTTTATTAGGTCCCACACTCTATGTTTTTAAGAATTCATCAAAGGATTCTTGGTGATATTCTAGCCTTTAACTTGGTGCACTATCATCTTATTGTCCCCATAAACTTGTAACTACTTAATTCATTTCTTATTAGCCCATTTAATGCCATGGATAATACTCTCATATTATATTGCATTACAAGATCAATTGAATTAGAACATGTAAGAAGAGAAGTATTTGTCATTTGAGGGGGATATTAGCATTGCACCTTCACCCACTCCATGTTTTCTCCTTGAAACAGCAAAGAACAATCTCCATAAGCCACTAGGCTCTTCTTGAGGTTCAATGAGGGATGACATGGAATAAATTTGTTCATGGAAGTATTACACACCCATGTTCCTCTCTTTAACTCCTTCTAAGGGATCAACCAAACGATTATCATTCCATAGTTCATCCAAGAACATGTCTGGTATCTCCTTAGGGTGAGTGTTTAATTCTTGACAGATAATATGTTCATTCTCATCAAGAATGGTGCAATTGAGGTTTATATTGTTTGGCCCATAAGGCTCTATGTGGAATTATGTAATGGGCTCAGCCTTAAATATACCTCGGTCCCATATCTTATTTTGAATGTCATGTATGACCAATCTATTACAAGATAACCTCTAATATTTGTAGTGAATTATTTAGATAATAATAGTGTAAAATGATGAGGCACATCAAGGATCAATACATATTGAACCATTGAGACACTGGGATAAGCATGTAGGGCTAATTTGAGGCCCTTGATGATACTATATGGTTTGGTCGAAGATCCATCCAACTGCAACACTCCTTTAGACTAGGGCTCATACTTTAAAACAAGTTCATCTACAAGCATTACTGAGGTGCTAACCCCACTATATACCAAAAACATTTACACTAAAGAGTCACAAATGATTACTAAAATGTATAAGGGAGGAACGTTGATCACCTTAATTGGTTACCTTTCACTAGGTCTTCTAGCTACATTGGTTTGAACCACATTCTCCTTGACTAGTGGTTTGTTAGAAATATTGATTCTTGATAACCCTTCTTAAATGATGTCTACCTAACCATGCATGAAAATCATATCCCACATTGGTACACTCACATTTGACCATTTCATTTGTTCCACAATGTTGATGGGTGAACCACCAACCTTTAATTGTGCTTTGGGAGCCACAACTGAAATTTGAATTTATGAGTTCTAGGGAACAAAGGCATTCCCTTGAATTTTATTCCTTAGAGCTATTGGAACCTTTGGAACAAAAATAAATCCATTTTAATTTTATATTAAAGGAGTAATGATAGGAGTCTATTTGATTTCTTCCTAGTTACCATCCATGTTCTTTCTATTGAACCTTGTATTTATTACCACTAGGATGTATGCCTAGATAGAACTAGCCTACTAATTGAGTGCGTAACAATATTCTTGAACATAGTTAACCATTGTAGCACCATACTAGCTTATTCCTTGATAGGGTTTTCACCTTGTTGAGGCTCTTCTAGTTTTGTCATCATGGGCACCTCTATGTTCTGAGCCATAGGGACTTGATTGTACCCATAATTTGAAGCCTATTGTCATTGATCATAAAAATCTTGAATGAAATCAATGTTTGGGACAATGGATTTCCCAAAAGATTGATTCTAAGTCATGGTACCCTCAGATTCTTGAGAAATATTATTTTAAACAAGGACCAAAGTGTTGGAAGTTCTTGCAACATTTGGATTATAGTTGCTCTATCTATTATAGCTAGGTTATTCTTGTCCCTAGTTTTGACCTTGGCCTTGGCCTTGGAAGTTTCCTTTTTAGCGTGGCCTACTTTCTTGATAACATTGTTGTTGAGGTTGATACAAGGCTCAATGAGGCCTATTGAAAGCTTTATTCCTATTAAGATTTACTAGTTCATTTCCCAAAGATTGGAGCATGGTCTTAAGATCTTGAAAGTTCTTTTGTTTTTGGGAATCACTAAATCCACTAGTGGAAGCCTTTTCTTGCTTAGGTGAGGGTACAATAGAAATTGTATGCATAGAAGTAATGCCATATAGGGAAGGAATATAAATAGTATATGGTCTGATCTTAGGGAACAAAGGCATTGGTGGTCTAGGTATAAGCTTACCAACCTATACCAGATAGTTTTCTACCCTAATTGCTACCTCATATGCATTTGACAATGTGTTCCCTCCCATATACTAGATCATTACTATAATGTCACTATTAAGGGATTTTAAATAGTATACAAAATTAAAATTAGGGGTAGGCCTAACAAAGATTAGGATTCTATCCAGAGTTTTTTGGAACCTTGTGTTGAAGTCTTGCATGACCTTATGAGGGGCTTTTTTTATTGTATTTAATTGATTTACAAGTTACAAACGGTCACTTTTATCTTCAAATATTTTACACAAAGCCTATTGTAATCAGTACCATATGGAAATAGAATTATCGGTAAGGCTTATATACTAGTCTAAGGCTTTACCTTTGAAAGAGATAGTTAGTAGCCTAATTGCCACATTTTACTCATTTATATCATCACTGTTACAAAAATTAGCTATATCCATGAGGTTTTCAGAAGGGGTTATGTCTTGGTCTCTAGTAAAATAATAGACACTTTTGAGAGATTCTATTAGAATAAGATCATATTAAGGGAGGGACAAAGGAATTTGGCCATTAGAGGCTACAAAATATCTAGGTACTACCATGGCTATGAAAGGGTTTAAAAAATATCTCATTGTAGGTGTATTCCTTGAAAGTGATTTAGGAATAAATTTTCTTTTATATGGGTGTGTATTAACAAACCTTAAACTTTTGACTAAATTTAAAGGTAATTAAAGAAATTCAAAGGGAATACCTATTGAAGCTAACCTTGTTGTTACCTTTGACATGAGAGAAAGTCACTATTCTACTACTATTTTTTTTTTGGAGTTGATAGATGAGGTTGCTTAGAAGCTATAACTACTACAAATTGATCAAACCAACATCAAACTTTAACCAGTGTCTTTGAAATTTTTTGTCCAACTGGGCATGCTAAAAACTATTGTAGCATTAATTTTTAGCCTAGGAGAGGGTTCTTCAGGCCCTTTCCAATTGAGATACACTATTAGGATAACCTTAGGTTGTGGGTCACCTATGGTGGGGTTGAAACTCTGAAGAAGGTCAACTTCCTCTTGATGGATCACTTATGATAATGTTTTCACTAGGAAAAGGGTTAGAAAATGGGTATAGTGATCCTAATAATTCTAAAAGGGTGATGTACCAAATTAAATGAGAACTCACACAAGCATGAAATGTACACTGAAGAAGCATAAGATAACACTAGCTCACATAATCTCGAAATCTAAGTAATTGCATAAGTATTTCATACACTAGGTTAAGGAAGCAATAAATGAAGCTAAGAGGAATTATGACTCATTCTAAGATTTCATTAGTGGAAGAAAGAACACAAATGCAGACCTATAATCAACTAGAAAACACCCTAAAATAGTCAAGAAAGAAGGATAATGGGCATTGAAGATTATCCTTCATAATGCCATCATGCACAAGTTTACTAAACATAGTTTAAATTTAAGAGATAGGTAAAGGAAATATTTATTACCTTCAAGAGGTACTTCATACAAGCTTTGATAGGGTATAGCCTTATCAAATGAGATTTTATGTTCTGTTATATTTGAGAGAGATTTCCTATCAAAAGTGAGAGAGTAATTCTTCTAAAAACTGAGAGAGATCTTACAAAATGGAAAGAATGTGTAGTATGCTATAAAGGGAGAGAGAGAAGAGGTATAATGAGTACCAAAGACATTAATTGAGCTGCCACCTTTTTTATCAAATTAACACCCATTCTCTATTTGACAAGTTAACTTTTATGTAGCCTAATAGCCCTTGACCCTTCTCATTGGCTAAGAAATATGCACTAGAAGATGATAGTTTCCAAAGGTGATGATTAATCATCTTTATTATAAAATAAAACCCTTAGGCACCTTAAAATCCATTAAATATTATAGCTGCTTTCTTTAACCACTAGATCTCCATCTTGGGACTCTACACCATCTCTACTTGTTTCATTATGAGGGAAAGGTATTTATATTTATGGACTTGATATATCCATGCCATAAGTCTACTTTTAACATCTGTAAGTAGCTATTTATCAAAAATTTTACCATTTCAATAGTTGAGAAACTTCTTCATGATTACACATCTACCCCTACTCCATCTTGAGTATAGATCTCTACTCTATATTTGAAAACTAATCCAAATTGTTGGTTTTCATATAGTTTTAGTCATATAAAATGCAAAATTTGGTAACACGAGTATGGCTAATGAAACCCAATCCATATGTCCATTTTGCCTGCTCTCTTGACTGTCATAGGCATGTTTTCATAATTTCCTAGTCATCTATAGCCTTCCAGACTAAACCTTTGCTAACCCAGGCTGATCTTTTCATGACAAATCCATCCCCCCAGGTATCCTACCCTTAATACAATAGTGTCCAAACTTAGACTACAACATTGAAACTCAAGGTATCCTATTTCTAGCATTGTTTTCTAAGTTTAATTTTCATTCAAATGATCATATTCTCCTTTATCCCTATCCTAATTAATGTCAGCCTAATGTGAATTCATTTAACCCATTATCATTAAATCCCTTATAAAAGGCCATTAAAATTCCATTTAGAAGGGTTGACACTCATTTACAAGAGAGAATCAAGAATATGAGCAAGACTACTCAAACACCCTTCCCTATTCTTTGCATACAACCATCCAATAGTATTTTAAGCTTATTCAAACCTTTAAACCAATCCCTAGTCATTCTAAGTATAACCAATTTTGCATTTACTTATATTTTCATCACACTATTGAACAAAACACTTCAATGGGAGAACTAAATATATCTTAATCTCTCCTTAGAGTATTGGTATGTAGGCAATGTTCCCACACACAGGGTGTGAAGTGCATCCAACATATCCTTTACACTCTAGCCCATTTTCCATATTTACTAAAGTTCCATTTAATTGCATAAAAGACACAAGCACATGAAGAATTAGCTCTATAGGGAGTTCCATTAATATAAAGGATATAAAATTTGGTATACAAGCTCACACAAATTCTATGAACAAAACCCAAAAAAATATATCTTTATGAGTAGTTTAGATAATAACGATAATCCTAAGACTATAGCATCAAACAATAGGGTATCCTATTTTTGGCAGTTCTATCCAATCAAGAAATGAACTCCAAATTTTAGTTCTCAATAGTGTCCCATTCCTATTCCTCTAGTATTAGACTTTATCTCAACCTTAATAGCCTATAATAAGCTAAGTCATATTTTCTCTCACTCATTACTCTTTTTAGAAAAGGTAATAATACTATTTGTTTATACAAAATTAGTGGCTTAATTATTGCATATTATTTAGCGATTTTATCTACTCAGTCCCATTTATTATTTAGGAATTAAAAATCTAATTTCCCAAAATTAATAAATTATTTGGTGGACCTAACTTAGTTTGAATTTATTAATAAAAACCCTAGAAACCTTAGGGTAAATTCCTACCTGATTTTCCAAATTAATTTCTAAATTTTTTTCTTAAATATTAAAATTAGAAATTCCTCTCAAATTTTAAACTTTTGTAGTAAATTTTAAAATAAATTTATTTCAAACCCTAGTTGCATCAACTATCTCCCAATAATTTTCTAATAATTTTCCAATCATTTTTTGAATTTTTAGTTGCATATTGAAAATCACTTCAAATTTCAAAAATTCATAGTAATTTTCAAAAAAAAAAAAAAAAATCTCAAAACCCCAGTTGAATCTATTAGGTCCCATTAGATCAAGCACTTTTCTATAAATTTAAAAATTTTATCTTACATACTTAGCTTATAAGTTCAATTTCAATTTCAAAAATTCATAGTATTTTGTAAATTTTTTTTAAAAATCTCTAGTTACATGTACTAGCTCCTATTTTGCTTCTTGAGGTATCTCTTTACATCCATAATCAATTTGTAAAAATGATGCTCATTTATTTACAAACTTTTATTACATTTATTTCAAATAATAAGGAAACTATAATGGGTCCTATCATGTACATGAAAGATGAATTCTATCATATGTTAGTACAAAGCTTCATTCTTTACATTTCATGCTTATTTTTTATTAGATGGGATGATGTTAAACTAGTTATTCTTAAACATGTTAATACATCTACCCTATTATGAGTCATGTTGCATGGTCCATTTTATGCTTCCTCATATCACTACCCATCACCAAAGAGCCTATTTGGCACCTTTTGTCCCTACCCCACCTCGACCCAACAATTATCTTCACTCTCCTCCTGTAACTACTATTCCTATATAGATAGTAAATAATGTGGTTAGAGCAATTACCCAACATGCTATTATACCTCTTCTACCTAACTAGGAGCTCCATCACCCTTCTATTCCTACCCATCGCACCCACCTGCATAAGCATATTTTCACAAGGAATATGACATTATTGAATAGATGAGAAACACTACAACTAAGATTTCCATGTTAGAACTACTTAAAAAGGCTAATGTATTTAAGGACATTCTTTATTAGGCATTCACTCAAAATTTTATGTTGATTAATTTAGAAACTTCTTATTTTGCATCAGTGGTCAACACTTTAAAAACTATAAAAGATGCAATTTATTTTGATAGTGAGGACATGCCTTCTCAAATAGTTATTAATCAAAATTTACCACTATCCATACAAGTTCAATTCAAAACCAACATAGTCAAGAGATTTCTTATTAATAGTGGTTATAGATTGAATATATGTAATATCACATTCTTACAAGGCATGGGCATAGATTTGGCATCCATGCAAAACTCATATAAGAACATTCAAGGATTTGATGATATACCTTAACAAACAATGGGAACTATTACTTTAGGTATCATGGTGAGAACAAAAACCCTTTCTACACAATTCCAATTCATTTTAGGTCCTCTCCACTATAATCTTTTACTTAGATGACCTTGGATACATTCTATGGTGGCCATTCCTTCTACTCTCCATCGATGAATTAAATTTCTTCATGATGGATATCTATACACATGTCTTGCAAACAACCGACCATTTAAATATTATCAAACTATAGAGTCATCTTCAACTATTTTTCTAGATGGGACATCTTATCTCATAGTATAACCACCACCTCATTGCATTTTTCTTGATTAGATACATACATATGAGGTGGAAGAGACTAAAACTTATCGCACTCTTCCACTTATAGTTGTACCTTCAACTCTAGATATTCCACCAATCATAACAACTTTAGCCATCCCAACTACTCCATTGGTCATATTTTTGACACCTATTACACATCCACAATCACTAAAAGTAGTACCAATAATTACAATTGATTCCATAGTTACTCAACTAATTATAGATATTTTTTTATTAGTACCATCTTCTACTACTACATATGATGAGACTCTTATATCACAGTTACCCCTTGTAAATTCTAAGTTACCACATATATATGATGTTGATATAGATTCATAGGCTTATTTAGATGATGATACAACACCCACACTCATAGATGACTATTTATGTAGACTTAGATTTACACCAGTTAGCCCAAGAGAGTACCAAGATGACTCCAGAGCTCTCATTCCATATCCTGCATCACTTTTAACATCTTACACTACACTCTCAAGATATACTCCACATTCATGGCCATAGATAGATAACTTGGCACATATAGTTCAAATGGTTACCTCTAAGGATATAGATCTAGTTATTTAGATTTAGGTAGGCAACACATAGCATCAATCACAATTTATGTTATAGATATTACTTTATCATGGATTGATCACATTACCTACAATATGACATAGATCTATTAGTAGACTATCAAAGTAGGATGGTCACTCATTTTTTAATTTTCATAATATTATAGGCCATAATACAAACTCATGTATAAATTTAAAACAAAGATTAGCTAAACTATAAGATCGAGGTATTATTTAGATTATAGCACCACTAGCAGCACCAGCTCCACCACTTCTACTGAAGTCATTTACTAGTAGGTCTAAACACCCTAAAGTAGAGTAAACATCTTCACCACCAGAGGAACCTTCTATTCACCTTTGGTGTGATAACAGCATAAACATAACATCTATAGCATATGATGATACTTATGATGATCGTAAGGCATTTGATGATGGTCATGACCCTTTCTTCTATTTCCATCCCTAGTGGGATCCATCCTTAGATCCCTTCCCCCCTCCAACCTAGTATTTTATATCATTATATACATATTGTTTTATTTACATGCTTGTACATAATCTCTTCTACTCAATTGTACATAGTTCAAATATTCTAAAACTATAAATATTATATAAGATTTTAAAATCCAAAAACATTTAAACATGTCAAAGCACCAAAAATATTTCAATTGTATGCATCATCCATGTTTTACATTGCTAATATCATGCTAGAACTTACATTTATTATTTTATGTTATTATATATCAATTTATCTACATTACAATGATTCACTTGATATTCTTTGAGTGTGTAAAGTTATATCTAGTTCTTTGACTACTTAACTCTACCCATTGAGGGGGCATCCTACTTATACATTTGAAACACACATCGATATACATACCCACTAGGGGCATGTTCTACATGACTACACCATCTAGGTTATGGCATTCCTACACTACACACTCCAAGTTATCATGCTAATGTACATTACTTACTAGATTACATAGATTAATATATCTACATTTCACTAGTATATATCACTTATGTATCTCTTAGAATATACCTAGTCTTGTACTAACATGTCTCGCATACTTTCACTCTTATTTTTATTAGTTAGATGTGATTATATCTTTCCAGTTATTACATGCTTTGTGTTCTTGCTTACCATAGCTTGTTGGATTGCATTTCTAGTTCTTTCTTAACTCCTATGTGTGCCTTTAGACATTTTCCAATGTCCCTTGCTTGTACTCTTATATGTGCCTATGTCACTCATGCCATTCTTGCTTATTCTATGGTATGTATATGTGGAATTTAAACATGCCTTATATGTTTGCTTTCTAGTATGAGTGAACATGTGCCCATGTCCCTTATTTTCTTGACCCCTTGGCCACCCTTGTATGCTTCTTGCTTCTTGATTTGTAGGCTTCTTGTTTGATTATTTTTCCTTATTTTAAAATTCTATGATCCATATCATGCATTTATCTTTCTCTCTTAGATGCCATGATGGACATCATGCTCCATCCCTCCTTGACAACTAACAACTAACACTTTTGATTTCAGTTCAATACATTGCACATGCTTTTACATCTTTATATCTATCTAGGCATACCCTTATCAATCTAACAATCTCTCAATACAAACCTTGATATATCTTGAGATATATTGTCAATTATCATTGCTATATCATGTATCTATGCAACATAACACACTTATAGGTTTATCTCTTCTAAGGTCAGTCATTGTAGGGATTTTATCATAGTTTTCAAATCTCCTAGGGTTTGAAACAATAATTTTTAAAACATTCAGAACAAAATCCAGACATCAAACCAAGGAAACATCATAGATTCTAGAATAGTCATCAGATTTGGCCTTAGACAACATTACCAAAGTTAGACTATAACACCAAATAGTAAGCGTATCCTATTTTTAGTGCTCATGTCTAGATAGAAAAAAAAACCATTTTTTTCAAAAATAGATAGAAAGGTGAGTTCAATCATAGGTTTGTCATCACATCACAACCCAAATTCAACATGTTTTAGTATAGTTTTTTCTCAAAAAATATAAATATAGGAGGCATCATACATAACATAATGGCTCTCACTTCCATTTTTAGGTTAGGTAGTTGATATAGCTTCCAGATCAAAATCCATGTTCTAGACACTAGTGATTAGGGGCAATGTATGTAGCACATTAATCCTCCCCTTTTTCTAACTTCAATTTATTTCTCAAGCATTTATTATAAGGTGTGTACCTTAAATCATCTGCAGGTGGTTGGCATCCTTTTCCAAGTTTGGATTTCATACAAGCTTAACTTCCCAAGTACCTAAGTTCCCAAGTTGGCTTTTGCATAAGCTTATTACACTAATTTTAGAGTGAATTTCATACCAGCCTAATCTCCATCTTTGAAAATGGCCAAGAGTGGCCTAGTTTTTAACATACATTCAACTATCCATGCCAACATTATCATATCATAGTACATTCATGAGATTTAGGAGTCATCTCATATGACATCTATTCCATATAGGTATTACTTCATAGCTTCACTTCATGGGGTAATGATGGAGTGAAAGGAATATCTAGCCTTTATATTCTTGAGCCACCTATTTAGAAGGATTAGGCACATAATCCAAGCATCAGTTGACATACTCATGATTCATTAGATTCACTTAGTATGAGATGATGAATCCAAAGGGCCTACCTTTGCATTCTTGAGACACTTCCAAGGAATTGAGAACTTAGCTCCATTCATAATATTACTTTTGTTAAAGTACACACCCAATAAAATCTAGCATCACAAGAGGTTTTATATTGGTTCACATACCTAGTGAGGTGTATTCATTCCATTCTCTTCCTCTCTCTCTTACCCAACTTTTTTATGTTCTTATTTTAGATATAGCATATCTAGTAAGGACTGATCTACTCTATTTTTTTCATTATAGATTCACACTTTACATAGTGCTCTCTCTATGCACATCTAACATCACAAAACTTCATGAGCTTCACCTTACAAGTAAGTTAGGGTACACTTTTTTCTATTTTATCTTAGTATTTCACTTTACTTCATCACTAGAATAAATGGGGGGAGAATGTAGTTGTATCAAATGTGAAATTTGGTAACTTGAGTATGGATAATGACACCCAATCCATAGGTACTTTTTTATTTCTCTTTTGACTCTCTTAGGCATGTTTTCATAGTTTCATAGTTTATCTTTCCATGACAAATCCATCCCCCTAGGTATCCTACCCTTAGGACAATAGCACCCAAACATGGACTATAGTGCTGAAACTCAGGGTGTCTTATTTTTGGCATTGTTTTTTGAGTGGAATTTTGGCTTAAATAGTCATATTCTCTTAGATCCTTATCCTAATTCATGTCAGCCTAACACGAATTCATTTAACCCATGATCATTAAATCCCCTATAAAAGGCCAATCAAAGTCTATTTAGAAGGGTTGGCACTCACTTACAAGAGAGAAGAAAGAATGCAATCAAGACTACTAAAGAACTCTTCCCTATTCTCTACATACATCAATCCAATAGTATTTCAAGTTTATTCAAACCTTTATACCAGTCCCTAGTCATTCTAAGTACACCTAGTTTCACATTTACTTACATTTTCATTACAATATTGGACCAATCACTTCAATAGGAGAACTACATATAGCTTGATCCCTCTTCAGAGTATTCATTATGTAGGAAACATACCCACACATAGGGTGTGAAGTGCATCCAGCATATCCTTTACAAATTAAACCCTTTTCACTATATGTCAAAGTTCTATTTAATTACATAAAAGACACAAACACATGAAGAATCAAATATATAAGGATTTCCATTGATAATGAGGATCTAAAATTTTGTACACATGTTCACACAAACACTATGAATAAAACCCAAAAAAATCATATCTTTGTGAGAAGTTTGAATAATAGCCGTAAGAACAATTCTAGAAAACTGGATAGTAGGGTGTCCTATTTTTGGTGGTACTATCCAATCAAGAAAATAACTCCAGATCTTAGTTTAAGATAGTGTCCCAATCTTGTTCCTATAGTATCACACTTTATCATATCCATAATAGCTTAGAATAAGCTAAGTCATATTTTCTCTTGCTCATTACTATTTTTAGAATAGGAAAAAATACTATTTATTTACACAAATTTTCTGTCTTAATTATTGCATATTATTTATTGATTATATCTACTCAAACCCATTTATTATTTAAAAATTATAAATCTAATTTCCAAAAAATAATAAATCAATAGCCAATATATCAATGAGATCCATAGATGTTTAGTCTCATTTTAACAATTGCTAGTCTATCTTTGATCTCTATATTAGGTCGTAAAATACCTATTATGCCAATATGGAGCTTTAATGGAGATGTTTGATCCTAAAAAATCTATTTTGGTTTAACTTGGATCATGTTTTGACCTCCAGTTGAAGTCTCATAATCTTTTACCTTTTATATCAACCACTGATCTTAATTTGGGCCTTTGAAATTATGCACCTTTGACCTTCATAATATGCCATTGATCTTGATCTAGACTCTCCATATTGTGCCAACTATTAGCTCCACATTTGTCCCACAAGATCTTAATGATGTTTTTACCTCTTTTATACCATAGATATAATTTTGCATGATTAAATATGAGCCATAGATCTTCTAATAGATTAATGTAGTTGAGACACTTATCAGTTACGTATTCACTATAGAGATCCTTTGAACCTTTGACTCATTTCTAAACATTGATCTAATTTATATGAGTGAATATGTTCCATTAGATCTTGGGACCCACTAACATCTTTTAGATCGATGTGTACTATTGGATCTTTTTAAGACTCCTAAAATATTTCCACTTGCTAGCTTCTCACTTATGTTGACCTTTTGAGTTGATACTCACCATTGATCTCGATTACATGATAAAATACTCACATTAGATATTTGGGACCCAACAACACTATCCTTTCCCACTCACCATTGGATATTAAATATGATTAAATTTCAACCATTGATATTTCTTGTTTGAAATCAAATGACTGTTTTATGAGGCCTAAACTTGATGTCTGTGTGCCTATTTCACTCTACAAGTTTAAATTTGAAGCTTTATATCTTGAGATAGTAGGCTCATCAAGACATGAAATTTGTAGAGGATGATATAAGTATGAATATATTAATGCTCATTTAGTCTTTTGGCCTTGATTGATTCCTTAAGTTCATTTATTAAATACATAATCAAGCTAACTAGTATATTTTTGCATGATGGTCTTATGATAGTCTGGTTATTTTGGACTTGTACTTAAACTTTTATCTCTTTTATAAGGATCTAATTTAATTATAATACTTTTTAAAACCTAAATCATGCTCCTAAATGCTTGAAACACCATGAAAACTTGTTCTTTTTCATTTTTCAATCTTGGACTTGTTTCAAGATCTGCTTCTTAAAGATAGACAAAGCACACTTTAAGCTTACTTAAAGAGTCTCAAAATATTTATGAGTGACTTTTGATCTTTGTAGCACTCATTCCATTTAGAAATATGTTCTTCTATTCAAACTATTTTTGGGCAAAAGATCCTTAAAATTTGGGAAAAAACAAGCTCAATAAGTAATAAATCACACACACAAGAGCACTCAAAAGAAAATCAAAATATAATGGTCAAAGGAGATTGAAAATAAGGGTAATGTTCAAATGCAATATAATATAATGTAAATGACTTAATTAAATGTCCAAATAATTAGGAATGAGATATTAAAATGTTCATACAAGTAATGAAAATTTCAAATGTCAAGTAGGCAAACAAAGGTACATGGGACATGAATAGTGGAGCATATTCAAATGCTCAAAAAATAAGACAAAGCAATGAAATACTCTCAAGGAAGTGAATAAATTAAAAAATAAGCAAAAACTATCATAAACATATTATAGAAACCCATGGATCAAATGTGTTAGCAAAATAAAATTTATTTACATAGCATATCTAGTACATTGTGAAAGATATAAGCATGGATACAATTTTGTGTAATTACATATTAGCTTAAACATGATAATGTAAAGTGGCCATAGAATAATATAACCTATATTTATCATGACCATAAAGGAATATGCCCCTAATGTCCTAGTGATGTGAGTAGACGGAAATCCCAAGATCCAAAATTATATAGATCATGTATTTATGTATGCTTATATCACACTCAAATAGAAGCATGAAAAACATGCGTATGTAAAAGTAGCTAATATTCTATCCACTAACATGTAATTAACACATATATTCCAAGGAGATAATATAATATATAGATGCTAAAAATATTTTTGGATTTTTATATTTTTTTAATTTTTTTGGTATGTTTATAATCTTTGAGAGATTTCAACCTTACATTAGATCTTTTACATTGATTGGATCATATTTGGATAAATGAAAAATTTACATAGAATGTTCCTCCTTATGTTTTATGTGTAGTATAATAACCAAAGATATCATTTGGAATATGGATCAATTTGCTTTCATGAGAAAAAAGAAATACCTTGAGAATTTTACTCAATTTATGCTTCCATTTGATATAACCAAAGAATGCCCAGTGTAAATGCATATGGAAAGATTAGTGGCATAACCCAAACTCATGTCTAAATCAATTTAGGACTACAAGTAATTGGTAGTGTTCTATGGCCTAAGGATATTTTCCAACTAACCTTTATTTTCAAGTATTGTAGATCAAATCCAACTATTTCACTAGTTTTTAGATCATTTTCCTTTTATTTTTTGAAAATAAGTAAAACTAAATAAAGGGGGAACATGTAGATGAACTTGGATATATTTTTGCACTCTCTTGATCCAAAAATTCTAGGTACTCCTCTTTGGATGGGGAATAATGACCTGTAAATCAATAAGATTCAAACAAATTTGAATTAGTATTGTTGGTAAGTGGGTTGTCTAGCAAATGTTATCTCCTAAAAGTATGAAACTTCCTTAAATGGATGTCAACCCACTTTTTAAAACAAACTAAGTCCAAAATATGTTGATAATAAATGATTAACTAAATAAATGAGAAATTATTTTAATAAAATGATAAAATACTTTAAGATTGCTTGTTTCCTTTTTTAAAAACTAAGGCAATTTCCATGAAAGAAATGCTAAGGTGATAAATGGTCAAGTCTGGTAGATATAATTTTAGCTTTGTATTATGACAAAGATTGAGAAATAGGGGTTTTAATGGGTTTAAAAGATAGTTTTTAGCTTGTTATTTAGAATATAAATTTTACATAGAGACCAATGCCAATCTTTGTAGATCAATATTGGTTATGTAGAGCTGACATCAGTCACTATGTAAAAATATATTTTTCAATTTTGGTGGGATGGTTAGATTTTAGTGAGTTTTAAAGAATTTTTGGGTTAGTTAAAGGTCTAGATAGACTTGTGAGGGTTGGAATAAAACTTAAAAATATCTAGACATAGGTTTTAGGCTCAAAAGGATTATGGAATATTGATGGGTGTTTGATGGAAAAGTAGAGTTGAAGTACATAACTTCAACATAGGTAGTTGGGACTATAGGGAAGGTATGAAGATAATAAAAGAAATAAATACTAAGTTATGTAACTTTAAAATTGATCAAATGATAATAGATACTTATCTAATGCAATAGTGTTTTGTTGGAAGTGTATGGTAGGTTAAGATAACTTGGATGGAGACCCAAAAGAATTTGAGTAGTGTAATTGTGCTAAAACCTTCAATTTGTTAATGGTGTATGTCCTTTATACCTATTAAAAAGTCTATAATTCTTTGTTTTATCTCTCTAGTTCATGTACAAGCTCTTAGAAATGATAACTCACACTCAGACTCAGCTCAGTCAACCTCTAAAACAAAGGTCCTAGGTAGACCTAAGTAATAGATGTCAGTCCTAGTTAACCAGTGTTAGTCAAGGGATGACTTGAATTAGTCATGGTAGAATAGGTATAACTTAATAAAAATATTTATTTTCACTTCCTTTTGGAATTTGACCATTTGAAATGGTCCAAATTGGTTTAAAAGGGTGGGGTCACATGGGTATAAATAGTTTAGGGAGGTTAGGGAAAGAAATGGTCTTGCATAGTTATGACTTAGGTGAATTATTCCTAGGGAAGGGTGGAAATGAGTTAGCATGGGTCTTGGCCCTAAGGTGAGGTACAAATAGGGGTTTATTAGCTTGATTAAATAAATAATTTGCTAAATATGGGTAAGGGGTAAATGGGTTTTGGTAGAGGTACAATCATTGAGGGGGGGTGAATCAGTGAGCCCAAATAATCCAACTTCAATTTCAATATTTACAAACACTTAATCAATTAACATAATAATTCATGAAGCATACACATCATTCATAGAAATCATCAAGAGAGACAATATATGAGCAATCACATAACACATGACATATGTGGGAAACCCTCTTAGGGGAGAAAACCCACTAGAACCTATAATTGGACTAGTATCCTATAATAACAAGAACCAATTTAGACTAGATTCAAATGATAAAGGAAATACAATCCCTATTTAGTGAGACTACAATACCACAAGGTGATATAACACATATCTAGATAAGCTATAATAATAACTAGACTTTTAGCAAGTTTCACCTTATAAGGAGATTGCAACCTCCTTAGATGTTGAGTTTCTAGAATAACACCTATGAACATGTCTACCTATGAACTAATGTCTTCAACACGTGATGATGTACCTCTAATTATCAATCTTCACCTTTGTTCATACTCAAACATCAATATCACTATTATGCCAACATAATTATGACCTACATGTCATACAAATAATCCTCAATATTTTATACTCTTAAACTCATCCACAGGGAACTCTACACCTTATTCACTCCATAATTCACACACATAAGCCTCTCTTAAATCTATCCCAAGTCTCTCACTCAAGTCTATCTCCAAGTTTACAAACTAACACATTTAGCTTCACCATTTGTAGATCAATCATGATTATCAACATATTAGTTCTCCATTTGGCATGGATTAAACCTTAATTCATCTATGATACAAAGATACAGATCAAAAAAATCTTCATAAGTTGGCCATAGCATATATGGGTCACCCTTAAGTAGTTACACCTTTTAATAAGGCCCTTATAGCTCTTATAGGTCTCATGGAGACCTAATCACAAACTTATAACTTCACCAATAAAAATAAGAACATAGTACCACTTTAAATTACATGGGTCCATTACTTATTTCCCCTTTGACATCCTCAAATTATCATAGTCAACTTTACTCACCACTACGTATGATTCAAATAATTCAAACACTGACCTAGTGTACAGGAACATCATGAATGAATACATAGTTAAATACTTAAGCATTTTTCATACTCAATATAGATTTATCACACCTCCAAAATCCACAAAAAAACATCCTTATGGATTCTAAAACACTCTCCAATATCCAATTTATAATAAAACATTGAAAAAACACCAACATAAGCTTGAACATCCTTCCTAGGTCACTTCCAAGACATACATGAAAACATAGTCAACTTTAAACCTTCATAACTATGAATTTACTCACTTTGATATCTTAAAATATATATTTATAGATGTGCACTAGAGTCCTCTACAATTTTTATTTTTGTACCATGATCAGATTCTACTTGTATCAAAAGGTATGGCTAGAATATAGAGCACTAGTTTTTTCCTTTGTTATATTCAAATATTCAAATGCAAACAATCACAATTAAACCTCAGTCATCATGATCACATCTCATGTCCTCAATAATAATATTAAGAATTAACTATCAATCTTATTATATGAATCTCGATCTTTAACACACAATCCACCAAAACCAAACATTAAACCTTGAACATGTTGACCTCATCTCATGTAATCTTGTAACTTTGACCTCAAGTGTTTTTTAGATGTCTTGTATGGAGCTCAATATTTAAAAATGATAAAAATATATCAAATTTACCTATTGAGTTTAATATTCACCATTGATCACTATCTTTATGATCACCCACTCACCATTGATCCTTGGAAGAAGCTCAGTCTTTAACTCTGCATAACATTAAATATTTAAATACTTGGAACCATCTTGATGCTTCCTAAAATATTAGATAAAAATGCTCCATTGATTATGTTATAGCTTTACCTTGTGAAAAATTTACTAAGTATGGGAGCCATTATAATATATCTATGCCACCAACTTTGAACCTCAATAACTTTTACCTCGCTCACTTGTATGGTCTAAAATTTGCACCATATGATATCCTCATATAAGAGAATCCAACCATGTGTTAATATGATACTATAACTCTCACAAATGTGAAAAATAATGACATTAAAATTATCACTCAAATTTTTATGCCATTGAGCCATCTACGTCAAAAACTTGTTTGTAAGTCCAACTTTGAACATGCATATCTTTTTCTACGCTTTAGTTCTTGACCTAAAAGTTAGCATAGATTAACTAATCATAAAACCAAAAAAACAAATAATATCACCTTTTCTTGAAACTTCCACAAATGTGATATATGAATAAATAAAAATGCTTACTTGGCTCTTCTTGCCACATTACAAATTTGGCTAAGTATGGAAAACACTATCAAAATGCCTAGGAGGCCAACTTTACACTCATATATATTTTTATGTGTTTAGTTGCATGACCTAAGATTTATTTAATAATAATTAGTCACAATAATAAACAAATACATGTGCCCATTTCCTCTTAAAAAATCTATGCATGTGATTTATGACATCATCAACATGCTTATTTAGCTTTATTTAAACATAGAAAACACTGTCAAAATGCCTGAGAGCCCAAAATTTTACCCACATATAGTTGATTGTGATTAGGAATATGAAATAAGATTTATCACATAATAAATAGGGAATAATTTTATCACGACCATATGAAAAAATCGCCTTGATTCATCCATATGTGGCAATGGTGATGTCATCAAACTGCCTCCTTAGATTTGTTTCCACTAGACCCAAATTGTCTAGATGAAAACTATGGACTACTAGATGAATTATAATTATGCACATAAGATATAAAATAATCCTTAACCATTGATAAAACCCCTTTCATATTATAAAATCACCATACTCATCCCTAAACATCTCTAATCATGCCAAAACTAAAGATCAATCAAGCCAACTTCAAGCACACTAGGACATGCACATTACATACTTTGTCATTGTTACTTAGGATATTAAATCACTTAATACACTCTCAAAAAAACCTCTATGACATCACTATAAAACTCTATAATAATATCCCACTTTTTCATTGATGTCAAAAACCATCATATATAGCAATATATAGCTCACCTTCCTTCTTTCTTTTTAATCAATCTCATAATAGGAACTTTCTCCCCCTTTGACACAATGACAAAGTGGAAACCAACTGAAATTAAGGACATGAAAATAATATCAATAATAAATTACCATATTATAAATATGATGAAAAATTCCCCTTACTTTGAGCCTACCTCTTCTTGCCTTGACAACTTCTTCTTGTTCCATGCCAACACTCTTTTCAACCAAACACTGCAACTAATGAAGAAATAACACACAAAACCATTAGATTCTGATGGAACTTACCAATAATAATATTATAGGGACTCCCCATAATATTTATGATCGATTTCACATATTGATCATCTTTAGATCTCCACACACCATAAATAACCACCACATATGCTTACTAGCCTTCTCTCTCAAGCTAACACAAGGACCACCAACAGAACTTCATACCATTCAATAAATAAGAAACATGCACTAAACCAACTTTATAAATCACCTTAAAATACTCATGCCTTTCTCTTTTGGATAATTTTATCAAAGGGAACTCTTCTTCACACTAGGCCTATCTAGGCACCTTATAACCCTACTTAGAATTTGTAGAGCCCACAATTTTTAGTAGATATATATTCAAGACTTGAAACTTCATATATAAAGCACTCTAATATTCCCCTTTAATAAAACCAATTTTCATAGCCAAGATCATCCATTTCAACATACTTTTTTCACAAACCTACTAGCCAATTAGCCTTCCATATTGACAAACACTTAAATAAATTGAGAACAAAAAATCTTAAAATCTCTATGAATATTTTTTTGAAAATACATTTGTCCCATTAAACCTATTAATAAGCCTTAGACCTCAATTCATAAGGTAAACCACTTTTCTAGCATAGCCCAAAACCCTAGAATCTTAAAATAAACAAAGTCAACAAACCTCCTTCTGGTCAACACATACCTCTAAAACTTCTTTCACACCTATAGACACCCATCACACACTTCTTTACTAATATTTGAGCCTTCAAACCTTTGGGAGTCTTGAATTACTATAACCCATTTTAGGCTTGCTTACCCTTAAGCCAAAAAATTAAAAAAATCAAGAGCACACAAAAATATCTTCAATTGGCACAAACATACCTTAAGACTAAAAAAACCTATATAACATCACAAAGAAGTGTAAAAACCTTTTTTATCACCTAAATCTTCTTGAAATTCTATCAAACTCATTATTCCATCTAGAAATACCTTATATAATCCTATATTATAGTTCCTTCACAAATCTCTAGAACAAGCTCATGATCTTGTTACTCCCCCTTAACCGAAGACCTTCTAAGATCAACACAATTCTTTGTTTAGATTTTCAATATAATCTTTAGCACAAAAACTTGCTTCTCCACAATAAAAAATGTCTCCTAAAAAGCATAGGTAGAGACACCCTACTTCACAATGTCCTAGAACAATGTGAAACTAGGAGTTTCCCACAACTCCTCATATTCATTATCCTCCTTAGTCATCTGATACTTTTAGTTCTTCTTCTTCTTAAGCTTATAAGAAATAATATTCTCAATCACTACAACATTCTCCTTCTCTTCTATAATTAGATTAACAATACATAGAGACAACATAAATTCATGACATACCTTTTCATTTGAAGAATCCATCTTGCAATTTGGAACCTCATTATTAGGCACAAAATTTTGATGTTATTTACATGATACATACTCATCAATATCAGGATGTTCACTTGGATCCATACACACATAGAAACTAGCCTTAACTAATATCTTGGTCTTTTCCTTGAGCTCAATCTTTTCATTCTCAACATGAGCAGACAATGAGACCTCTTAGTACTATTCAGATTTTATAGCTTTATACACCATAGAAAATAAATTACTTGGACTTGTAGACTCATCATGACTCATGATTATCACACTTGGCTTCCCTGTGTTAATTTTCCTTCTTCCTTGTACTCTAGGAGCCTGATTGAACTCATTTTGACTTGATGGCCTTTGTTTGTAGAATCTAGCAATGTGACCTCTATATTGATGCTTGAAACACACTATACCTTTTACATTAAACTAATATTTGCTTACCTTATTTGGTAAGAAATTTTCCATGTGTACTGTCATGATAAACAAAACAACCTCCTCTTTTTTAAGAGGTCTCACCTTGTCTAACATTATGTAGATAATGGTTTATAAAGTTTCCCAAAAAAAAATTTAAATTACTTAACTCTATTCACACCCTTTGATTGATGACACTCATCATAGTTCCATGAAAAATCATTTCTAACATGTCTCTTTCATTCTCTACTCTATGCCCAATTGATTACATGTGAAATAGTAACCATTGAAACTTATATACCTCATGGCATTTGGCTGTCTGACCTAATTTTTCTTTACTCTACCATTACCTTCATTCCTTGTATGATGATTTGTCTTCAAAGTATGTTTGTCCTGGTTCACATTAGTCTTTATATTATTTTGAGTTACATTATTTTATTCTTTTCCAACCAATTCTATCACTAACATGATTTTGACCACTCATAATATTGTCTAGATCACTTGAGCTCTTTTCAAATCATATAAATGATTCACCTTGTTGTAGAATTATCTAACTCATCTTTCAAAGACTTATTTTTATAAACATACCTTGAACAATCATCTTCCTTAGATTTCAAGCTTGTAAACAAGATTTACAATTGGCAATTGAGATGTTCAACCATATCTTAATAATCCTTGGAATCTTCATTCATTCTTGCTTCAAACACACTAAATTTCTCCTCATAGTCTTTGGGTTGAGAATTCATTTTATTATTGATCTTCTTCTCAATCTTTAGCTCTTCAAGAGCATTTATCAATGCAGTGTCATAGTCCACCTCATCTTCATTATCATCTAAATCACTCCATGTAGACTCTTTTTGATGTGAACAACTTCCTTAGATATGAATAGGGATTTATATTCAAAAGGCCATCATCTTCATGATAATATTTTGAGTCACTATCCTCACTCTCATCTGATGAGCTATAATCTTGTTTGGTGTAAAGACTCTTCTTGTTTTTGAATAACTTCTTCTTGTTGATATACTTTCTGAATTTTTTCTTCTCGTATGTATTTTTGTCTTCATCTTGGTCATCATCATGCTCTTCATTATCATTATTCTCATGCATATGAGGGCACTTATGAGTAAAATTTCCTATCTTTCCATAGTTGAAACATTTTAAGGGTATTTTACCCTTATACTTCCCTAATCCTATGTTCAATTTACTAGTAATCAAAGAAAATAATTAATCCTCACCAATGTTAGATATGCCATCCTCTTTGTATTTGTTACCTTGGAACTTATTCTTAGGATTCATCTCTGTCTTGAATTGAACTTCCTTTTTTGATGGTATATCATCATTTACTCACATCTCATATGCAATAAGGGTGCCGTGCAATTGATACATCTTCAACTGAGTAAGATCATGACTCTCTTCTATAGTAGACACTTTTGGATCAAAATTAAGAGATAGATACCTTAATACCTTTTGGACTATAGTAGCCCCTTCAAAGTTCTCTCCAAGATATTTGATGATGTTCATAGTATCATCAACTCCTTTAAAAAAAGATGCCACATAATATTCCTCCTTCATCTTGAGACTTTCAAATTGCCTTCTATGAGTCAACAACTTAGCAAGATTGACCTTTGAATCTCCTTCATAAATGATCTACTTTTTTTTCCATATCTCTTTAGAAAATTTACAATGTATTACTTTGGTGAACTCAATATCTATAATCCCATAAGTGGTGACATTCATTATCTTAGAATTATTCTCAAATAGCTTCTTTTCTGTAGCACTAGATGGAGTAGTAAGAGAAACATAACCATCCAGAATAGATTGCCATACATCAAACCCTAGGGACATAATGTATGTCCTCATCCTTATAATCCAAAAATTATAATAGGATTAATTAAACATCAGTTCTTTCTTGGTATAGAAACCTCCTTGATGACTACCTATATTTCACCTTGGATCAGCTTCAAGTTGTCAAGCCTTTACCAAAGGATCTACTCTGATACCAATTTTTAGAGGAAAAATCACTAAGAGGGTGGGGGGTGAATCAATGAGCCCAAATAATCTAACTTCATTTTCAATCTTTATAAACACTTAATCAATTACCACAAGCATTCATTAAGCATCCACATCATTCATAACAATGAGCAAGAAAGACAATGCAAGATCAATCACATAACACATGACATATATGAAAAAACCCTCTTGGGGGAGAAAACCTATTAGAACCTAAAATTATACTACTATAACATAATAATAACCAATTTAGAATAGTTACAATTAATCAAGGAACTACAATCCCTATTTAGTGAGGCTACAATCTCACAAGGTGATACAACACCTGTCTAGTTGAGATGCAACAATAACTAGACTTTTAGTAAGTTTCACCTTGTAAGGAGGATATAAACCCCTTAGATGTTGAGATAACACAAAAAAACCTATGAACACATCCACATATGAAATGATGTCTTAAACACCTAATGATGGTCCTTTTATTATCACTCTTCAACTTTGCTCATACTCAAATATCAAGAGCACTATTCTACCAATAAAATTATGACCTACAGGTCATACAAATAGTCATAAATATATTATGTTCTTTAAATCTTCCAAAATTCACTCTACCCCTCCTTTTATCCACAATTAACACACAAAATCCTCTCTCAAATCTCTCCTAAGTCTCTCACTCAAGTCTATCTCCAAGTCTAAAAACCAACACATTTGGTTTCACCATTTATAGAGCTATCATGATTATCAACATCTTGGTCAGCCATTAGGAATACCTTAAACCTTAATGAATATATCATATGAATACATAACTCAAAAAAATATTCATAGGTCATCCATAGCAGTTATGGGTCACCCTTAATTAGCTACACCTTTTAATAAGGCCCTTGTAGCTCTTATAGGTCTCATGGAGAATTATTCACCCATTTAGCACTTCATCAAGAAAAAAAGAACATAAGACCACTTTTAATTACATGGTTCCACTCCTTATGTCCCCTTTAACATCCTCAAATTATCATAGTCAACTCTTCTCACCATTGCGTATGCTTCAAACAACTCAAATATTGACTTAGTACATGGGAACATCATGAATAAATACACAATCAACTAATTAAGAACTTTTCATACTCAAGATAGATTTATCACACCTTAAAATACACATATATCATCCTTATGGAGTCTAAAACACTCTCCAAGATCCAATTCATCATGAAACATTGAAACAAAATCAACATAAGCTTAAACATCCTTCTCAGGTCACTTATAAGACATATAAAAAACATAATAAATTTTTAACCTTCATAACTATGACTATTCTAAATTTAATATCTCAAATATATATTTACATATGAAAATTAGAGTCCTCTACAAGTTCACTTTTTATACCATGAGAAAATTCTACTTGTATCAAAAGATATGACCAAAATATAGAGCACTAGTTTTTTTCCTTTGTTAAATTCAAATATTCAAATGCAAATAGTCATAGTTAAACCTCAGTCATCCTGCTCACATATTATGTGCTCAATGCTTATATTAAACATGCACCATATATATTATTATACAAATATTGATCTTTAACACATAGTCTGCCAAATCTAAATGTTAAACCTTGAACATATTGACCTCGTCTCATGCACTCTTGTAAGTTTGACCTCAAGTGACCTATATATCTGTTGTATGTAGCTTAGTATTTAAAAATGCTAAATAGATACCACATTTACCTTTTGAATTTAATACACACTATTTATCACTATCTATATGATTACCCACTGATCTTTGGTCCTTTGAAGAAGCTCAATCTTTAACTTTGCACATCATTAAACATTTGAACACTTGGCACCATCTCACTGCTTCTTGACATATTGGAGAAAAATGATCTATTGATGATGTTAAAACTTTAAATTTTACAAAATTGAATAGTGAACCATTTCAATCTATCTAAGAAGTCAAATTTGAACCTCAATAACTTTTACCATGTTCACTTGCATGTTCTCAAATTTGGACCATATGTTCTCCTCACATAGGAGAATCTAACCATATGTCAATCTACACCTATAAACCTTACACATGTGATAAATAATGATATTAAAATTATCACTAAGATTTATATACCATAGATCCAACTATTTCAAACACTTTTTAGGAAGACCAACTTTGAACATGCATATCTTATGTTGTGCTTCGGTACATGACCTAAAAGTTAGCACAAATCAACTAGGAAAAAAACTAAATAAAACCATAATATCACCTTCTCTTAAAACATACACATGTTAAATATATGGATACATCAAAATTCTTACTTGGATCTTCTTTCCACATTGCAAATTTGTCTAAGTATGGGTAAACACTATCAAAGTGCCTAGGAGCCCAAATTTATAATTTATATATTTTGACCTGCTTAGGTGCATGACCTAAGATTTAGTGAATAAAAAATAGTAAAAATAATAAAAAAACCCATGTGATTGTTTCCTATTTAAACCTCCATGATTTCAAATTATGATATCATCAACATGTTTACTCAGCTATATCTAAACATAGAAAACACTATCAAAATGCTTGAGAGCCCAACTTTCCACCCATATATATTTGACTACACTTAGGTTTATAACCTGAGATATAACACATAAGAAATAGGGACTAATATTATCATAACCATATGACCAACTTTCCTTCACTCATCCACACGTGTAATGGTGATGTCATCAAACTTCCTACTCAAATTTTTCTTCCACTAGACCCAAACTATCTAGATGAAAACTATGGACTACTAGATTAATTCCACTTATGCACACAAGCCTCTAATCATCCTTAAAATTTTATAGGACCAATTTCACATGAAAAAATCAACATAATCATCCCTAAAAATCTCTAATCATGTCAAAACTGAAGATCAACGAAGCCAACTTCAAGCACACTAGGACAAGCACATTGCATACTTTGTCATTAATACTTAGGCTATCAAAGCACTTCATCTACTCACCAGGACTCCTACATGACTTAAATTAAAAATATCAAGTAGTTTTTTAAAGTGGTTTAATAGGTTTTTTAACCAAAGGGGTTCTAAGGGGTCAAAAGGGGTGTGTTGCAACATCTAAAACCATTGGTGTGGCTTTCTAGTGTCTATATTTACCCCTTTTTGTTGTATAATTTATATCAACAAGATGAAAAACAAAAAATAATGATTTATGTAAGGTTATATGACCCAAGTTTTGGAGGAGGTATTCCCCCTTAAACTAGGAATTGATGAGGTAAAATGGAGTCAGGTTTAGATTTGACAAGTGGATAAGTTGGTAACAAGGTTAGTTGGTTAGTTAGGCATTTAAGTATAAATGGGTGTAAAGAATGTGAATAATTGTGGTATCATAGATCATGAATATAATATTCTACAATATTTTAAGTATTATGTAAATATTTTTTCACTATAAGGATAAGTGAGAGGGTAACTAGGCCACAATCTTAGGCTTAGCTGATATGGGGCACACCTATAAACTCAAGTCTTCTAGTTAAGGTGTATGTGTTGTCAAGAATCTAATGATAAGATGTGATCCTAAGAAAACAAAATGGTTATAGGTATTGGGAATACAAATGGCCATGGTATAATTCACCTAAAGGGTTGTGCAAGAAATTAGCATGAGTTTGTCAAGTATGGTGAGGTAGTTATGCGGTCAAAATGACCAAGGCAAGGTTGTAAAAAAAAAGTGCAAATGATAAGCCAAAATGACCAAATATAAGGTGATTTGGTTGGTGGGTTGGTGTAGAATAAGGTTTTTCCCTATGTATTTATTTTTGTTTTAATGTGGTTGTGTTGACAAAATTTGGTTGTTAAATCGTTAAATAGAATGTTTTCATAATAAAAACAAGTAATGGTCAATCGAAGTGGATTTATTGGTAAAATAGAATGTACATAACAAAACAACTAAATGTTTTATGATGTGATTTTATTTTTTCAATGAATTAGATGATTTTGAGAGATGTAAATTTTACATATATATTTATTTTGTTGAAACTCTATATGTAAAAGGTAAAGTTGAATAAGAATACAATGACTCAAAAATGTAAGGCATGTGCCTTAATTATTATTCAATAAGTAGTCATGAAATTAGAAGAAAGAGGTTAAATGCTCTAATTTTCAAATACCATAACTGAAATAGTAGGCTTATATACATAATCCCCTTTTATTCTTATCATTAGTGTTAGTTTTTTTATTAAATAGGTGACTTGATCATGTTGTGTCAAGTAATCTCGATATCCTTGATTGAGAGGTGAAAAAGGGTGATATGTTGTAGATAGGTGAATAGAGGGTAGTGTAACCTTCTTGTGGGTATGGATTGACCCTTTTTTAGGTGACATAAGAACCATTATAGGTAAGTTCATAGCTTATTTTGGTGTAAACTAATTAATGTGAGAAGTCTACTAATGTTTTACGAAAGCTGATCAATATGGGAAGATTTCTTTGGGATATATTTTTGGTTTTTATTTTTGACTTAGGGTCTTTTGATGATTTTTTTTTTTGATAGGTTAGGTAAGCTAATCAAAGTGAGAAGCTCCCATGTGATTGATTTTTTAATTTTTTTTTGAATTATCCATCCTTCAAGGGAGTGGTCTAGGTTTTGGTTTTGTTTGATTTTGATAGTTATCCTTCGAGGGAACACTCTATATTTTTGAGCAATTGTGAATTACTTTGGAAATTATCCTTTAAGTAAATAATTTTTAGGTTTAGATATGACCCATAACATATTTTTTTTTGTTTTATACATGAAATAAATTATATATTTCTAAGTTTTCTATTTATGAAGGCAAAAAACCATAGCATAATAAGGTTAAATGATGGGTGATAGAGGTTTAAAAGACAATGTCAATGGGGATCCATCCTATAAGAGGTGGAAAGTATCCAGGAGAATCATGCCATTGGTAGAGATGTGGTACCCATGTTTAGGATTAGGGTAAAAATATGATGGATAATCACAAGATTATTTGATTTAATGTATTGTCCTTAAAATAAAGGGATGAAGGTGACAAGTTTGTAAAATAAGGGATGAATTTAAGTCAGACACAAGGTGATTTATAACTTGTTTCAAAAGAATGGATGTAGATTCAAAGAATTTAGGGGCTTAGGTTTTGGATTTCCTTTAAGGGATGAGAAGCGGTAAGTCCATGACCTAGACTTATGCATGATGATAAATGGTCTATTCTAATTAGGAGTAAACTTTCCCCACTTTCTTCTTTCCATGTGAGTTAAATGTTGATTTTAATTTAATCTAAGGTCACCAATGTTTAATTCTTATTCTTTTAAGTGTTGGTTATAAGCACATTATTTTCTCTCTTGATATACATGAAGATGGTTAAGGGTGGTAAAATAATGTTCATCAAGTAGCTCAAGTTGGGCTAGGTGTTCTTGATGATAGTCCTCTTTTGAAATGACATCCTTTAGGGATATGTAAAGGGAGGAAATTTACATTTTGAGAAGCAAGACAACCTCTACACCATAGAAAATTGAAAAAGGGGTGGCACCCATAGGGGTTTGAATGTTATTTTGATATGCCCATAAGGAAAAAATAATGTGCAAGTACCAATTCTTACTAGATTTATTGACCACCTTAGTGAATATTTTATTAAGGGTCTTATTAGAGGCTTTGATCTATCTATTAAATCTTAGGTATTATGGAGATGAGAAGCTTAAATTAGTGCTAAAAGTGTTGAAAATATTATGCATTGTCTTGTTTTTGAATGAATTGACATTATCAGTGATGATTTTATGAGGAAAACCAAAGCCATATATGATATGATGAATAATGAAGTTGATAATCTTGTTGAATTTGGTTGAGATGAGAGGAATAGCCTCCACCCATTTGGTGAAGCATTCCATTGAATTGATGATATAATGATGTCTCTATGAAGAGTGAGGGTTGATATCACCAATGAGATTTAATCCCCATTGAGATAAGGGACAAAAATCATTAACAACTTGAAGGGCATGACTAAGAACATGGTGCAAGTTGGCATGTTGTTGACACTTGACACACTATTTGACATAGTCCTAACAATCTTGGTTGAGGGTAGGCCAATAGTATCCAATGAAAAGGATGCACTTATAAATAACTAACCCACTAATTTTACCTCCACAAATCCCATCATGAGTTTCTTTGACTGCAAAAGGGATTTTAGGGCTACGAAGGCACCTAAAAAGGAGATAATCAAATATTCATTTGTATAAGACTCCCCCTAGTATGGTATAGTGAGTAGTAAACTACATGAAATCTCATCTACAATTTTGAGAGAGGTTATAAGGGATGATGGATAAAGTGAAGTAGTAGATAAGTCACTTATACCAAATATCTAATTGGATTTCCTCCACATTATAGATGGAAGGGAAGTATATTTTGGTATAGGAAGGTTTGTTAAGTATATGAATGGTGACAAAGATTTTAGATTTTTAAATGTGTAGATGGGATTTGGAAGGAAAGGGAATCCATGGTGTCAACGAACTTTTTTTGAACATGGAGTGGCTTAGATAAGGTAGTGATCAAATGATGTCAATAGTATATCTACTAGATGTTTGTATTTATGGATAGCATCATTTTTACACTGGTAGGAACCATTGATCTAGTTTATGATAAGTTGGGAATCTCCAAAGATGTTGATCAATTTTAATCCCAAGGAAAAACCTATTTGGAGACCTAACACTAGTGCTTTGTATTCAACCATGTTGTTGTTGGAGACCTAACACTAGTGCTTTGTATAAATTTTTCTATATCAGGTTTCATGATCACCTACATCCCTACTAGGCTCCTACAGGCTTACTCTTAGGTTTTAAGCACAACCAAGTTTTGAAATAGTCAATAAGTCATTATGGACTATGATGGTTAATTTTTTGGTTGACTTTGGATAGTAGGGTGAGTGATATATTTAGAATTATAACATAAAAAGTATATATGGGTTAATATGTACAAAATATCACTATAAAACCTATTCATACACCTACAGGCCTATGCTATCAGCAATAGAAGGCCTACTTGATAAAGACAAAGAAATCTTCTAGGTTTTTGGGTATAATCCACTATCATGGAGTAGCATGAAAGTTTATAGATTATACACATTAACTTAAGAGAGATAGATTACAAAGGAATATAACACTGAGAAGGGCTTAAGATATATGATAGTAACATATAATTAATGTACAGACAAGACCTACATCCCAAAAAGTAAGCATGATCTTGGAGAAGGTAGAGGGTATAAACCTTTAGGAGGATTAGTAAGATTTTTTAAATAAATTAAATAAATATGAAGATTCAAATTTTCTATATGATTTATTCGCATCCTCCAAATCAAGAACCCCATGTTTCATTGTTCGTACAATGACAAATCTCCTTAAGCTCAATCAATTACATGGAGTTTTGGTGTTTTGTATTCATGGTGTTTTAACTTAAGGATGGTGGTATTATATGGTAATATACATGAGGTTATATATTAGTGAAAATTTTAATGACAAGAGTTCACTTTGAACATAATGCCAATAATGCCTATAGAGCCCTAAATAAACCTACAACAGGCCTAACAACCATCATGCTCAGCCATTTTATTGTTTAAGGTGAGATAAGGGGATTAATAAGATCTATTAAGGGGATCTTGTAATGAGTTTGTTTCATAATAACATCAAAGACATGTCAACTCAAGAAAAAATTGAGGGTTTACAAACCAAGTATGCAGTCTTAAAACAACCTACAGGCCTGTAACATGGTGAAAGAAGGCCTAAACACTTAAATAGGATGGATTAAGGGTTTATTTACAACTAGTTGGTTATCAATGGAAGGGAATCCTTAAGGATGACAATCATATAAGGATTTAAATAATATAAATACTCTTTCAAGATAAGGAAGGGCCTAATATATCACCATAAGCATCTACATTCAGCCTTCACAAGACACCCTATAACCAACTAGATGTATTAAAGTAAGAAGAAATGGTCAGCTTGATAATCAAGGTAAATGTTGATCAACATCAACATATAAGGGAAAAAATGAGACCATAAGATCTTCAAGTAACCTACAATGACTAATCAAACCTTGTAGGCCATTGTATGGACTGTGAACAAGGTAGAGTCCTAAAACCTTACATAAAGGAATCAAATAGTTAAAAGGATATGAATTGGGATAATAAAATAATATAAATAGTCTTAAAGAATATATTGAAAATCGAATGGAAACTGAGCATGGTTTAAACTGCATCAACATCCACCTAAGAAATCAAAACATAGTCATTTGAGATGCCTAATTACTTTGCTTTGATGGTCAAAGTATGCTTTAAAATAGTGGTAGAGGAGTTTTCCAAACTCTTAAAAAAGACTATTAAGAATTTTTAATATACATTTGACCTTGGAAACATCCAAACACCATGAAAACACTTTCAAATATGCAAAACTTAGTCAAACATGCAAATAGTCCATGTACGAAGGCAAATTTTGAGAGAAATTTGAGGTTTTTAGGATATCCAGGTGGTTCAAGACCTCAAATTTTGTAAACATGGTAATTATGAGTTGTATAACCTTCTAAGAACATTTCATAGACATTGTATGAGTGTATATACTTTATGTTTTGTCTTAGACCTCAGCCTATCTGTTTGAGATCACCATTAGAATAGGTAGTTTTTTGTAGTGATAAAAAGGTTTATAATCCTAGGTAAATGTTTTAAAATAATTTAATGATGTTTTTACATAATATTAATACCTTTTTAAAGTGTAAAAACTCTAAATTTTAAGTAAACTATGCTCATACAAGCTTTTGCAAGCAAATAGGCATATAGGCTAAAAAGGGGGTTTTTTAATTTTCAAGAAAAGAAAATTTTTAGAGTGTTTTTATATAATTTTAAAGACCCCATGATTTTTTTTATAATTTATAATAAGGATAATATTAATTTTCATCTTGGTGAAGTTTTCTACTTTTTGCAGTTCTAGACCTCCTTCCAAGCCTCCTATTTAGATTCTTGTATCTTTTACCATGTGATGAGTTTGGATGAATTATATTAGTATGTTTTGAGGAAACATATTAAATTATAATTTTTTAACAATTTAAATAAGTTGAAATTATGTGATTTATGAATAGTTTTTAAGAGCGTAGGCAACCCAGAATGCAAGCAAAACCTTACAGGAAAATTTCCTCCACATGGTAACTTTTCATATATTTTGCATGTGAACCCAATATTTATAGGGATGTTAGGTGGGTTAGGTTTATACACATAAATGGAAATATTTTGGTATTTGGAGTTTTTTACTTCATGAATCATCATTTTGAAGATTTATCTTTAAAACCCTCCTAAGCCCTCAAAAAACTAGTTTTGGAAAAAGTGGTTTTTATTGCCATAAAATCACCATGGATAAACCTAAAACCTTTTAAAACATCAAGTAAACTCTGAGAGGATTCCATAAATTTTAATTTTATGCATGGATTTGTATGGATGAGGGAATAAATCATGTTTTTTTGTAAAAAACATTTAAAATGAAGTACTAGATAGTTCAATGAAATATAATCAATGGATATTGAATCCTAATATTTTTTATTCATCCTAAAATATTCATTTAGTCAAAAATCATATTAGAAGTGTCCCTACCAGCTCAGTCAAAATGGCTAGTCTATAGGAAAATGGATTAAAATAGGCCTAGTCAACCTGTTGACTGAATGGTGAGTGTTTTATCATCAAAACCACATACTTGGTGATGAGGAAATTTTTTCCAAGTATAATTAATTATTTTTTAGGTTTCATGGCTTATTGTTTTAGTTTTAATGGATTTCAAATGCACATATTGGGTTTTAGGCCTATTTGGTCTGATAGACCTAGTTGTTCAAATAGTCAACTTAAAGATTGGCATTGAAGGAGCTATCATGTAGTTTAATTAAATTTCAATGCCACTTTTAAATTGTTTCCATATAGTTTTATGCACATTTTTAGCCTTCAAATTCCTTTTTCATGTAAGGTGGAGTTAGTTGGAGTTGACTAGTCAAAGTTTCAATTCACTTTGGCAATCATCATGCATCTCTCCTTGGTTATCATGTAATCAAGGATTTCAAACATTTCCAAAAAAAATCAAGTACAATTTAATTTTGAATATTGCCATATATTTTCATGCAAAGAAGATTTGACCTTTCAACATGGGCCCACCTATCTCCTTTCTATGCCATGTTTGAAGATCATGCATATTTTGTGGACTTTGAAGATTTTTAAGGAATTGTTTTAATATTGTAAAGAGAATTAGTCTTGAGATAACTAACCAATACTAATCCTTATCTAAATTTGATGCCACATTGTCTGGAGGTTAGGTTCTATACATATATATTGGATTTTTTAAGCCATTTTTTCATAATTCTAAAGGTAGAGAAGAAATTGTAATTGACACTATGTTTATCAAATAAAGAAGATTTTTTGCATATGGTTTTGGATTAGAATAGAGTGTAGTTTGAATATGTAATAGAATATAAGTGGCATCTACTTACCCTTTTTCAAGTCCTTTCTACACCTACTATGAAATTATCATCCTCTATAGGTCATTGGAAGAGCCAGAATTTGAATTTGCTTTGCAAACTTCTTTTAGGCCTTCTTTTGAAACACTGATGTTTAGGATTGATTGTAGAGTTTTATTTCAGATTCATATGTGTTACTTACTCAATTTTTGAAATATTTTAGATAATACCAACCATTCAAGTGCATCGCCGCATTAGATAAGATTTCCCATTTCAATTTCCTTCTCCCTTTTCATCCCAAAAAATCAAAAGTAGATTAGTTTTAGAGATAAATCTTAAGGGAACCAGCCATCTCTAGACATGATTCTCAATACAGAGTCACCCACACTCTAAGAAGATCCAATTGTATCATCTAGAGAGAAGGTGTGCCTTGCACATCTTCAAATAGGATGAAATACAAAGTGATAACAATTTTTAGCATATTTGGTGGGAAATTCATTATACACACTAGAATTTAGAGGCATTCATAAGATTAGTGAAATTTTCATACACTCAAACTTTCATATGAATATTAAGTAGCATTTCAAATATTGACTACTTTCATATTTTGGCTTACTAAAGGTCTCTAATGTCTTATTTCAGTATGGATCCATATTATCCTCACTATGATTAGTATGACTAACCACACTATGATTCTCACCAATAGTATGAGGATATATATATATATATATAAGAATACTACCCTGATCTTTCCTATGAAAAACCAATCCATCATAATATTTCTCCTTATCAACCCCATCATGAGACATCCTACTCATCTAGCCAACCTAATCATGGCCATTTTACATCTACCTAATCCATATCAACACATAAAATGTTTCTACGCTATATTTTCACTTTCTACATTCAAAAGATATAAATTAAGAAACTAAAAGAAATGGTCAAGGTTAGAAGATACCTGGATATGGTCGTGCGCACCAAAATTAGACGTTGGAAGGTACTCCTCTTTGGCTGTGGAGGAATGACACCTGCAAAGAAAAATAGACTAAACACGAAAAAACGTTAGACGAAGAGACGGTGGGCTGTCAAGCAAACGCTTGATCCCTAAAGTAAGAAGACTTCCTTAAGGGATATCAACCCACTGATTAAATACAAAATATTTTACTGAAGTAGAAATAATGAAAGACAGAATGAAAGAAATAAAAGACAGAAAACAAAATACGTACCTGATATATAACAAAATGCTCTGCACAGTCACTGGTGTCGGTCTCTATGCCGGCGTCGGTCAGGAAAGGGTACTGATGTCGGTTAAAGTGCTGGCGTTAGTCTGGGTAATGACTGGCATCGTTCAGGGCAACAGTTTTGGATAAGGGTCTGGTCAGGTCTGGACAGGGTCTTAGGATTTGCAGAAAGGTTAGATGTTTTTGTCTGAGGGTTTGGGAAGCTGGTTTAGGAGTCAGAGGGATTTGTTTGAGGTTTTGGTTAGGGATCTGGGCAAAGTTATAGACTGTATTTTCTACAGAGGGTGAATAATGGTGATACGGGTGGAAGTAAGGTCAGGGTTATGGTCTAACTAAGTTGAGGTGGTAATGTCAATTAAAAATAATAACCAAGAACAAAATGAAAACACAGAGAAAATACTTACCTGTTACACACTAGTGGGAGACATAATTGTTGTTGTTGCTATGTTGAAGAAGTTTGATGTAGAAGACCGATGTAGAGTCCTTGTACCAGAGAGAGAGAACACGAGAGATGATTTCAGATGACTGGATGCAAGAAACTGGTTGATCATTGCTACGAGGTTGGCTGATCGAAGAAACATTTTGATGCAGTCGATTTGATAACCAGTTGCCAAACTGATTGGCAACTAAATAATGAATAACAGATTGAGAAACAATTAATGGACATAGTTTAAGGCTGACCGATACCGACAGGAATGCCGACGTCGGTCGAAAAGGTGATCGACGTCGGTGACATCGATCGAGTAGTGACCAGTGTCGATAGATTCAAAATGGAGACAGAGGCTAATTTTAGCCTTCTGCTCATTCTTACATGCTTCCAGGGGCAAGGCTTGTGGGAAAATGGTTGACAAGGGTTAAGGGGAGGACGATAAGGGTTAGACACAATTTTGGTGTCTACATTTGCCCATTTTTGTCTTGTTGGTTGTTTTGGATGAACTGCAAGACAAAAATAGGAGGTGGTTGCCCTAGGTGTGGGATAAGGTTGATTCCATCTTGTTGGTTGTTCAAGTGAATTACAAGACAAAAACAAGAGGATTGCCCCGATTATGGATGAGGTATTTCCCACTCAAAGTAGGAGTTGAGGGAAGGGAACCGGGAATCAGGTGTTGATTTGATAAAGAGTGGATGAAGAAAAGGGTGAGGGTGAATGCTGTAAAAGTCATGATTTTGCGCATACCACTACACGAGATGGTTGGGTCAAAGTGTCATAGGTCGAGGGTCAAGGAGTGCCAAAATTGAAGTAACCGAGCCCCAGCATTTAGTCGTCTGCTGATTGGGTTATTCAATCTAAGCTGAAGCTCCAAATGGTCATCATGTTCCAAGTATCCCAAGCTCAGGAAGTGCTCCTAGAAACATGAAAAAGTTACAAGTAGTGTGGATCAACCGGCTTGCGATCCTATACTTGTGAGGGTCTAAAAATAGTCTGCGCACAATGCTGCTAACCAGTCATGAGATAGTATACAGGCAAAAACAACCAAGGCAACAGTGTCTTAGAAGTGGTCGAGGTCAGAAGAGATAGGCATGATCTCTAATGGTCATTGGTCGAGGGGGAGGAATGGACGAAAGGATGCAGCCAAGCTAACCTCAAAAGACGTTATGTGATTTGAGTGCTGCCTACATAGCCCCTGTGGAAGGGCCTCAGACCAATGTAGTTCTCCCCAAAAGGGAGGAAGGGTCAAAGGGATGGAATTGGTCATGGTTGAGGGCAAAGTCATGGTCAAAAGGAGGAAAGAAGGTTTGTCCATCAGAGAGACGAACAAATGAGATTGGTCGAGCTAACCCCAGAAGATGTTGTATCATCTAAGTGCTACCTACATAGCCCAAGTCATAGGGCCTCAGACCAATGTAGTTCAGACAAAGAGTCTGAGTGGTAGACAGGTGGTCAAAGTGGTCAAGAGATTGGTCTTAGTCATGATGAAATGATGAAGGGAAGATGATGTTGTAGCCTTTTCCATATTGTGTGATGGTGTATTCTTCAACATTGGTTGAGGGGTCTTTCATCCCTAGCCATTATCCATATTCGTGATGGATGTATGCTAAAGGTGAATTGAGGTCTATTTATGCTTCAGCAAGTATTGGTTTATGCTTAACATAAATTGCGTCTGGTCGATAGTTTCCATGTGTATTGGTGTCCATAGAAACTAGTGTGAATAGGCTATGGGATTGGCTTGAAAAAGAGAGTTGAGTTGGGTTGATTAGGTTTGACAAGTGATGAAGGTGAATGTGACCAAAGTGTAGATGAATCAAAAGGCATATTGCTCTTTCATTGACAAGGACCAGAATGACAACATAGATAGGGGTTATTAGAACCAAGAGCCCCATTCATGCATGACGGTGTTGACTAGATGTTGTGTTAGAACGGTAATCGAATCACTTTGACATTAAAGTGAGCTCAAAGTCCCTTGAGCAGAGGATAGGAAGAGGAAATAGGGTAACCCATTTTAAGAGCAGAGATAACTTTGCCTCTTTTTATATGAGACCCTAAGACAACTATAAGTCAAGTCCATGACTCATTTTTTATTTTTTTTGGGTGCAGACTGATCAATACGGGAAGTCTACGTAGAGATGTCAATTGCTTGGTGGTCAGTTGTGAAGTTGATCGATGTGGGAAGCTTCTAAGATAATGTTGTTTATTTCCAGATTAGTCATAGCCATCCTTCGAGGGAGTGGTCTAGAATTTTGTTTAATATAAGGGCTTTTGAATAGCTGTCCTTCGAGGGAGCACTCTATTAGTTACAGTAATGATAGTACAACTGTCCTTCGAGGGAGTAGTCTGCCTTTTGATTTGATATTGATATGGTGACCATGGATATTTTGACATCTTGATTTGTTTGAACTGAAATGTGAGTCATGGACAAGATTATAGAAGGTTAAGGGCTCCCCTTTATTAGGACAAAACATCCATACATCATAAAAGGGTTATAGAGGAATTGTTAAGAGGAATAGGGTTGAAAGGAATTAGGACCAAGAGGACAGGGATTGCTCAAGGGACGAGCTCAAGTTAAGTGTCAAGTGAATGAGTACTCGACTAGCAGTAGAACAGTCACAGATGCAACGCATTAAGAGGCTCAGGTTCTAGTCATCCATCAAGAGAGGACAGATGATAAGTCCCTAATCCATACTTGTGCATGATAATGAAAGGTCCAAGCCAATTAAGAGCAAACTTGCCTCATTTACTTCATTCCATATTGGTCACGTGTTGATTCTCTTTGAGGATGAGGTCTCTGATGTTGAAATCTCATTCTCACAGATTTTTGTCATAGGCGCGTTTGATGTGATGTTGATAGACATGGAGATGATTAAGGGCATCAAGACGGTGCTCATCAAGTAACTCAAGTTAAGCTAAGTGATCTTGATGAAAGTCATCATTAGAAAGGATGTCATGTAGAGAGATGCAGAGAGACGGGATCTATACTTCGAGAGGTAGGACAGCCTCTGTTTCGTACATGAGAGAGAAAGGGGTAGCACCCATAGAGGTTCGGATGGTAGTGCGGTAGGCCCACAAAGCGAAGGGAATGTGAATGTGCCAGTCCCTTCTTGTGTTGCTGACCACCTTCATGAGAATTTTAGTGAGAATTTTTTTGGAAGCCTCAGCCTGCCCATTTGCTTGTGGGTAGTAAGGTGAAGAGAAACTGAGTTTGATGCCAAATGAGTCGCATAGCTTTTGGACAGTCTTGTTTTTAAAGGACTTGTTGTTATCAGTGATGATCTTATGAGGGACACCAAAATGACAGATGATGTGGGTGCTAATGAAGTCGATGATCTTGTTGGCTTTTGTGGAGACGAGAGGAATGGCTTCCACCCACTTGGTGAAATATTCAGTGGCTGTGATGATGGATTGATGACAAAGAGATGAATGAGGGTTAATCTCACTGATGAGATCTAAACCCCACTGAGAAAAAGGCCAAAAATATTGAGTGATTTGTAAGGCGTGACTAGGAAGATGAAGCAAGTTAGAGTGCTACTGACACTTGATGCAACGCCGAACATAGTCGCTATAGTCTTGATGAAGGGTAGGCCAATAATAGCCCAGACGAAGGATGCGCTTGGAAACCGAATTCCCACTAAAATGTCTGCCACAAATCCTGTCATGGACTTGCTTAATGGCTTGAGATGCTTCAGTGGAGGTGAGACAGTGAAGAAGGAGGCCATCAAAGCCTTGCTTATAGAGAAGACCCCCTAGCATGGTATAATGAGCGGTACGCTTGATAAAAGCTTGTTATGCATTGCTAGAGAGGTTGGGAGGAATGACAGAAAAAGATAAGAAGTCCACAAGTTGCTTATACCAAGCATCTCATGGGCTAGGGTCTATAGTGTTGACATGATTAATGTGAGGAAAGATATAGGAAGGCAACGGCACACGATGCACCATGACAAAAAGTCTGGATGCAAATGAGGAAGATGGGATATGTGAAGCGAGAGAAGCCATGGTGTTAGCAAACTTATTCATGGATTGAGGAATAGTCTATAGGAGGTAATGGTTGAAAGATACAAGGAGAATGTCAGCATGGTTTTTGTACCTTTGCAAAATTTCATTTTTATAGAGGTATGAACCGTTGACCTGATTGACGATGAGCTGCGAGTCGCCGAAGATGTTGATGGACTTGATGCTGAGAGAGAGGGCGGTCTGAAGTCCCAAAATTAAGGCCTTGTACTCGGCCATATTATTGGTACAATCAAAGTTGAGCTTAAAAGACAGAGGCATGGGCTCCCCTTCAAGTGGGATGAGAATGACCCCAGCACCCCCACCGAGTTGAAATTTGGAGCCGTCAAAGAACATGGTCATCTGATAGATGGTGTCATCGGTGGAAAGCGTAGTGATAGATTCGTTAGGAAACTCACACTGTGAAGGTTGATTGTCAGGAAGAGGGGTGTCTGCTAGTTAGTTAGCGATGGTTTTCCCCTTGATATATTTCTACTAGATGAATTTGAGGTCGAACTCAGCAAGCAGCATGAGCCACCGAGCCATATGTTGATTCTGATATGGCTTGGAGTGCATATACTTAAGAGGGTCAGTGTGGGTGATGACAAAGGTTTTGTGATTAAGAAGATAGTGGCAGAGCTTGGTAGCGGCAAAGACTAACACCAAATAGAGTTTCTCGATATGAGTATACCAACTTTCATAGTTGACCAGTGTTCGGCTGATATAATAGACTGCTTGCTCATGGTGGTGCTCGTCTCGATGCGTGATCATGGCACCTAACAAATGATTAGTGGCTGAGATATAAAGATAGAAGGGTTGGTCATATTTAGGTGGAATGAGGACTGGTGGAGAGACCAAATAGCGTTTAAGGGCTTCAAAAGCCTCTTGACAATGTTATCCCATGTAAAGGAGACGTCCTTCTTAAGGAGATGATGAAAAGGTTGGCAGTAGTCAGAAAGATACGAGATGAAATGGTGAATGGACTGGAGCTTCTCTTGCAAACTGTGAAGCTGCCTGAGATTGGTCAGGGGTAGCATTTCAAGGATAGCATGAATCTTGGCAAGATCTATCTCGATGCCATGGAAAGAAATGATGAAGCTGAGAAGCTTGCCAGAGAGGACCCCAAAGACACATTTCTTGGGGTTAAGACGAACATTGTATTAAAGAAGATGAGAGAAGATGATCTTGAGAATGGTCAGATGGTCACGGCAAAGCTTGGACTTGCCGAGTAGGTCATCCACATATTCCTCCATGATTTTGTGGAGGAGATCGTGGAAAATGTAGGTCATGGCACGCTGATAAGTGGCGCCTACGTTCTTTAAGCTGAAAGGCATGACTCAATATCAAAAAGTCCCCCATGGGGTAATGAAAGTGGTCTTATGCTAATCTTTCAGAGCAATCAAGATTTGATTGTATCCTAAAAACCCATCCATGAGAGATAGCATCTCATGGCTGACCATGAGATCAGCAAGTTGGTCAATGTTAGGAAGAGGAAAGTCATCTTTGGGACAGGCTAAGTTAAGATCGCGATAGTCCATGCAGATCCAGATCCCCCCAGTTGCCTTGGTGACTGGGACGATGTTAGAGACCCAATGCGGATAATCGATGGGCTGGATGAAGGAGACAGAAAGGAGGTGCTGAAGCTCCTCTTTGACAAGGAGGGCAATGCGAGGATACATCTTTCAAAGCTTTTTCCTGACAAGCTTAGCCTCTGGTTTGGTGACAATGTTATGGGTAGCGACGGTGGGGTTAATGCCAGGCATGTCACTGTAAGTCTAGGCAAAGGCCTTGCTATGGTCAGAGAGGAACTGGGTATAGTCAAGCTGCTCTTGAGTGTCTAAAGATTGGCCAATCTTTAAGACATAAGGAACATCGGCAGAAGGAAGGTTGATGTCAATGGTTGATTCATTTAACATAACCTGAGTCTCAGAAGGGAGGGAGCGCTAGATGAAAGAATCATTGGCGCCCATGTAAGAAAGAATGGCATCATCGTCAATGCAGTGGACAGTGTGAATGGTTGCCAACTCATCTTCTACCATGCTAGGAAAAATGAGGGGGAGAGACCTGGGCACCCCATTTAGCTGATAAGTCAGGGGTTCTAGGTGGATGGTGTTTATGCAAAAAAAAAACTTAGAGGAATGGAAACCACTAACTCCGTAGGTGAAGGGGGAAGAATAGGTGAGTGTGGAGGAGATTGGTGAATGGTTGGTTTGGGACAAAGGTCTACAGGGTCTTGAGTGGGGTCATGATATCCCAAGACATACCATTTCTTGGCATCGTCATCATTGAGTGGCTCAATGGGCTGATGGGAGCCCTGCTCATAGCGTTCAAAACCAAAACCCTTCCATGCACACCTATAAAGGTAAGTGTGTGCAAAGGTGGGGTTGCCAAGAAATGAGAAGTCTGATGTGAAAGGTTGAGGTGAAGAAAGAGTATTACCGTCAGTAGGAGCTTGATTGAGCCCCCCATAGACGAGGTTGGTTTGGAGGTGAGGAGGACCATAAGGCACGATCATCCCGATCCGATGGTCGTAACTAGGGCTGTGATGAAGGCGTCCATACTCTTGCAGAGTTTGGAACATGTCTAAGGTCAGCAAGCGATACTCCCCCAATGAAAGTCTTTGGAAGATGTATTCTATGGGGTCTGTGGTCGTCACTTGAAGGGGAGGTGTGAGGGTGACCGTCTGTTGCAAACTGGTCGAAGCTTCCATAGATGGAAGCGGTGCTGGGATTGATGGCTTGATAGGAATGAGGACGTCATTTGGATGGTAGGTGGTGTTGCAAGTTTTGAAGGGTGAAGGGTCAGTGGGAATGGTGTGGACTTGCTTGTCGTGCTCAAATTTCACACAATGGTGTAGAGTGGAGGGGACACAGGCCATGGCACGGATCCAAGATTGACCCAGCAACATGTTGTACTAAAACTCTCCTTCGATGATGTAGAAGAGCTTTGGGACTGTGCGTGGACCAACACGAATGTGAAGGACGACTGTGCCAATGGTCGTGGTAGTGGTGTCATTAAAGGTGTGTAAGATTGCGTCAGTTTTGGAAATGCAATTCTTGGGAAGAGCCAACTGATCAAAGGCATGGGTGGAGATAATGTTGATGTTGGCACCTCCATCGATCATAACATGTTTAATGCATGTCCAATCAACATAGGCAGTGATGAAGAGGGCGGCATCCTGATCTTCTATGTTGGATGTGGGAATCTTAGAATCATTGAATGTGATGGAGGCAACAGGGGCTAAAGAATGGACAAGGGCAGCAAGTGGCTAGGGGTCTTCGAGTTGGACCTCCGCTGCTTTCAAGGCTCTAATGAGGGCTTGACGATGTTGGGGCGAGGTTTGGATGAGGTCATAGAGGGACATCTTCACAGGCATCTGGTGAAGCTGTTTCAACATGGAGTCGTGGATTGGTCTGAAAGAAGAAGAAGAAGAGGGTTGAGTCACACCAAGGATAGAAATCTTAGGCTTGGGCGGTTGAGGTGGATTGACGAAAGGGTAGGTCCAAATAATGGCGGCTTTTTCTTTCACCTTGTCTTTTTGTGACCTAGTGGTTATGTGAATGGCATTGATTTCAAAGATAGGAGGTGAAGGAGATAAAGGGGTTGTAACCTATTGATGAGATGTTGATGGGTTTGAAGAGGTTAGAGGGTTATGAGAAGGAGTCAGGGGGTGGTCAAGAGTGTCCTCAAAGAGAAGATTGTCTTTCTCCAGATAGCAGTGAATGACAGCCTTGAGGGCACAGCAAGTCTCGATATCATGTCCTGGCGTACGATGGTATAAGTAAATCTTCGTGTTGTCGAACCAGGAGGGCTTAGACCCGAGGGGTTGCAAAGGCCTGATGGACAAAAGAGTTATGCTGGAAGTCTACAAAATTTGGTGCAAGATCAAAGAGTATGAGCCCACTAAAGGGTCCGTGCTCATCGATGTATGCGATGCCGGTAACTTTTGCTTAGGCAGAGTTGGAGGAGGTTTTCATACCACCTTCTGAGTTGATGGTGCGGTGACAGGTGAAGATGGTACATTCTTCATGAGAGGTACCACCCTTTTGGGAGAGGGCAGGCTAGCAGTAGGCAAAGGAGGCAACCGGTTTTGATTAAAGGTCAAAGTGGGAAGGACTCTGGTCAAGGTCGAAGGATGAGGGCCCAAAATGGAGGGCAATGGTGATGGGAGAGGAGGCATTTGCCTCTGTGGTTTGGCAGTATTCTATGATTTGGGTTAAAGACTGCTATTGGTCGAAGTCTAGTTTAGGTCCACTTTCACTTGTGGATGAGTGAGGTTGGAGACAGGACGAACGCCAAGTGAATTGATTGGTTTAGGCAGGGTAGATGAGGGTTTTGGTTTTGATGAGGTCGGTTGAGATATATACAGTCTTGAAGTGGAAGTCTAGTTTTTGTTGAGAGTCTTGGGAGATTTTTCCATGGGAGGATTAGCAGCATGAGATGAGAGGGCACGGGCATGTTGAAGAGCTGTGAGATGCTCCCATAATCCCTGATGCTCCACTTTCCTGGAAGGGAGAAATTCGAGTTTCTCCACTAGTCAAGAAAATGGCTGAGAAGATGTGGGATGAGGTTTGGGTTCTTGAGAAGATGTTGACGATTGTAGGACCGAAGGTGTGGTAGTCTCAGCCCCAAGGCATGATGGAGTCATGACAAGTTCGTCCTTGGTTGGAGATGAGGGAGAGGTAGGTTCTTCCCTAGGTGGAGAAGAAACTGGAGAATGAAGGTCCTCAAGCGGGTAAAGGGTAGGGATGATGGTGCCCTCCACTTGTGGTCGAGGATTAGGAAGGGTCGGGTCCTCCATGGGTAGCAAGAAGGAGGATGGTGAAACTGGTGGTGCTGGTAAGGTCGAGGCATCCTCCAAGATGAGAGAGGTTGATGGAGAACTAACTGAAGAAATAGGTTCATCCACATGTAATGGACTAATGGATGGACTCACCTCTTGAGGTTGGTTGGAAATGAAAGGTGAGACCGTATTGACTGTTCAAATGTTGTGTTCATGAGTATTGTCAATCAAGGTCTGGACATTGTTTTGAGTTGGTGGATGATTGGGGAATGGTTGTTTGAAGATGTCGATACCCTGATTAGGTGGTGCATTGGGATTGTCTAAGATGAGGTCACCCTTTTCCAGCATGTCTTGGATGATGTTTTTAAGGGTTTTACAGTTGCCCGTGTCATGACCTTTAACACGGTGGTAGTTGTAGAAGTCATTTTCCCTATACCACGTAGGGATGGCACGTGAGGGATCAAATTGTGGAGGTGGTCGGATCTTGGGGAGATTGAGGACCCCTTGTTTGATGAGTTTTTCTAGCACAGACACGTATGATTCTTTGAGTGGAGTAAACTGTCACTGTATGTATCTCTGCTGAAATTGGCGGGTGGCACTCTGAGATGTGGATAGCTCAGGTTGGTTAGCTGAAGGCGAAGAGGAAGAAGATCTAATGACCATAGCGTTTACTGAAGCTTTAGATTTAGGATTGGATGAGGAAGGGTTAGAAGAGGGGTCATTGGTCTTGGAGTTGGGATTCTTACTCTGCAGCTTGACTTTATTCTCCTCGACGGCACATAACTCAAGTTTACGGGCCATCATGAAAGCTTCGTCAAAAGTGCAGAAGGTCTGAACCCTCAAGGTGGAAGAAATATGTTTAGCACAGGCTTGGGAGAAAAGTTCAATAAGCTTAGGTTGGGGTAAGAAAAATGAGAGTTAATTGATAAGGCCCCTCCATCGAGCAATGAAATAAGTAATGGATTCATTCTCGAATTGGCGGATAGAATAGAGGTCTGTGATTGAGACCTTCTTAGTGATGTTGATAGAGAAATGATCAAGGAAGAGCTGGGCCAGCTGAGTGAATGTGAAGAGGGAATGGTTGGCAAGGGAGCTGTACCAGTCAAGCGCAGCACCCGAGAGAGACATAGGAAACATGCGTAAAAGCAACGCATCGTTGTGGGTGATAAGGTAACAGGCATGTCTGAATGCCCGTAAGTGCTATTGTGGGTCTTCCTTGCTTTGAAAATGAGAAAACTTAAGAAGTTCCCACTGGCTGGGATATGGTCTGATCGGGACAGAAGGATGAATGGGCTCATCGCAAATTTGTTCGTATGAGAGAGTATTGCGTGAGTCAAAAATGGAGGTCTCTAGGCTGGACATCTTGTCCATCAACATTTTGATGATATCTACTGACGGATTGGATGGTGGAGCACCCTGTAGATTGTAAGGCACTTGAAAGAGGCTAGAAGAGGTATACGATGTAGTCGGTTGTACCAGTAAGGGCACAATGTACAGATGACTAATCATAGGGATAGAAGAGGAGACTAAGGATGGTTGGGTAGAAGGCATGGCTAGATTCGATGTTGTCATGGGAGGTTGGTTAGTGGTAACATGGGCCAATGGATAGGTAGCCACCCTAGTGTTGATAGGAGCAAGGGTAGGTGGAATAGAGATGACCAGATTCTGAAAGGGGGTAGAAAGTGGTTGAGTGGGCTGAGGTTGATAGGGGGCCGAAACCTCGGTGGAAGTGGGCCCAATGATGGAGGGAGAGGCCACACTTGGATGGTTGGTCAAAGGTTGGTCATTGGTCAAGATAATAGCCTGGGTGTCTAAGGGTTGAACTACAGACGCTGTTGATACGACCGCAATTTCAAGAAGAGAGGTTGGCATTCCGTACATTGGATTGCCCAAGGAGTCTCACATTCGGCTATTCACGAGATAGTGCTGCAAGGATTTGACATTGAGGTCCAAGAATCATGCAAAATCTTGGTCCCTTTCTGGGATAATAGGAGTTTGGGTCGGAGATGGTCTAGTAGGAGTTCTTTGAGTTTCCGAGTGGAACTCCATTATAGGGCTGGTTATGGACGGGGGAGACAGAAGTGGATGATGCCTCACGTGATCGACTAGAGCCTTGGCTTGGATACGAGTTAGAACCATTAAAGGCAAGAAAGGATGTCCTCACAAGCTCAAACAAGTAGATAAGAACTAAAAAGATGAAGAACACAAGCAGATCCTAAAACCCTAGGAGTAAATTATTAGGATTATAGTGGCTTATGCCTTAGAATATGTGTAGAGGAAGATTGGCTTTTGAGTCGGGTCCTAGAAGAAGTAGTCTATGGATGGTTTCGGGTTAGTTATGGTGCTCAAGAAGTCTGTGTTAGGTTTTGTACAAGGCCTGGTGCTAAGGAGCAAGCTCCCCTCACTTCACGAGTCCAGTGATAAACTGGGCCCGCTTAGCCAAAGTATACTTCCCCTAGAGATTAGACTCCGCCAGAGAATGGAGTGGGCTTTCCCCTTGGTGATGAAGTCCAAGTAGGATCGTTGGGACGGGTAAGGTATCCGCTGGGGGATGAAATCCTAGTCGGGCCTTGTCTCAGGTAAGTTATGATGTTTGTTTTGTGCAAGTGGTTTGGTCGTGTAACATCAAGTGGACTAGATTAATTCATGATGTGATTATTAATTACTAAGTGTGGTCTAAGAAATGCAAGCAAATAGTAATGAATGCAAAGTGTTTTAAGTCCAAGTCAAAATGTTTGTTCGTATGAAGACGAATGGAGAAAGAGTCGAAGAATATGAGTTTTGACTAGTCTAGAAGTGCAAGAAAGAAAGAAAAGTTCTTTTTTATTCCTGCTTATGATGTTATTTAGAAGAGATGAAAGAGGTGAAAAGGAAGGAACCTAATGTACCTATATGAATGAAAGAAAGAAAGAACCCAAGGAAGGCCCTAGGGTCCCACCGGGCGTGCCAGAATGTTTCTACGCTATATTTTCGCTTTCTACATTCAAAAGATAGAAATTAAGAAACTAAAAGAAATGGTCAAAGTTAGAAGATACCTGGATATGGTCATGCACACTGAAATCAGACATTGGAAGGTACTCCTCTTTGGCTGTGGAGGAATGACACCTGCAAAGAAAAATAGACTAAACACGAAAAAATGTTAGACGAAGAGACGGTGGGCTGTCAAGCAAATGCTTGATCCCTGAAGTATGAAGACTTCCTTAAGGGATATCAACCCACTGATTAAATACAGAATATTTGACTGAAGTAGAAATAATGAAAGACAGAATGAAAGAAATAAAAGATGGAAAACAAAATGTGTACCTGATATATAGCAAAATGCTCTGCACAGTCGCCGGTGTCAGTCTCTGTGCTGGCATCGGTTAGGGAAGGGTGTCGACGTCGGTTAAAGTTCCAGCATCGGTCTGGGTAATGACCGGCATCAGTCGGGGAAATAGTTTTGGACAAGGGTCTGGTCAGGTTTGGACAGGGTCTTAGGATTTGCCAAAAGGTTAGATATTTTTGTCTGAGGGTTCGGGAAGCCGGTTTAGGATTCAGAGGGATTTGTTTGATGGTTTTGGTTAGGGATCTAGGCAAAGTTACAGACTATATTTTCTGCAGAGGGTGAATAATGGTGATACGGGTGGAAGTAAGGTTGGGGTTATGGTCTAACTAAGTCGAGGTGGTAATGTCAATTAAAAATAGTAACCAAGAAAAAAATGAAAACACAGAGAAAATACTTACCTGTTACATGCTGGTGGGAGACATAATTGTTGTTGTTGCTGTGTTGAAGAAGTTTGATGTAGCAGACTGATGCAGAGTCCTTGTATTAGAGAGAGAGAGAACATGAGAGATGATTGCAGATGACTGGATGCAAGAAATTGGTTGATCGTTGCTACGAGGTTAGCTGATCGAAGAAACGTTTTGATGCAGCTGGTTCGATAACCAGTTGCCAAACTGATTGGCAATCGAATAACGAATAATGGATTGAGAAATGAATTAAAAAATGTAGTTTAAGGCTGACCGATGCTGGCAGGAATGTCGACGTTGGCCGAAAAGGTGACCGACGTCGGTGACGTCGATCGAGTAGTGACCGATGTCGGTAGATGCAGAATGGAGACAGAGGCTAATTTTAGCCTTCTGCTCATTCTTACATGCTGCCAGGGGCAAGGCTTGTGGGAAAATGGTTGACAAGGGTTAAGGGGAGGACGAAAAGGGTTAGACACAATTCTGGTGTCTACAGAATATTAAGTATCATTTCAAATATTGACTACTTTCATCTTTTGGCTTACTAAAGGTCTCTAATGTCTTATTTCAGTATGGATCCATATTATCCTCACTATGATTAGTATGACTAACCACACTATGATTCTCACCAATAGTATGAGGATATATATAAATCATATATATATATATATATATATATATATATATATATAAGAATACTACCCTGATCTTTCCTATGAAAAACCAATCCATCATAATATTTCCCCTTATCAACCCCATCATGAGACATCATACTCATCTAGCCAACCTAATCATGGCCATTTTACATCTACCTAATCCATATCAACACTTAAACAAACTTTAGTGAACCTTGAAAAGAATGCACTAGAGTTGTACTCATAAAGCTATTATTGCCTGGATACCCCTATTCACTAGATACATTATGTGAGAGAGTCATTTCAGTAAATAAAAGAATAATGGGCACCTATTAAAAGAGAAAATTAAAGCAATCTCACTGTTGAAATGATTGATGTAGGTGATTACATTCAAATTATTGAGGATAAACTAAAAGGCCTCAATACTTTGAAATTTTCATCCTCTATAGGTCATTGGAAGAGCCAAAATTTGATTTTACTTTACAAACTTCTTTTAGGCCTTTTTTTGAAACACTGATGTTTAGGATTGATTGTAGAGTTTTATTTCAGATTCATATGCGTTCCTTACTCAATTTTAGAAAGATTTCAAATAATACCAACCATTCAAGTGCATCACCCCATTAGATAGGATTTCTCATTTCAGTTTCCTTCTCCCTTTTCATCCCAAAAAATCAAAAGTAGATTAGTTTTAGAGATAAATTTTAAGGGAACCAGCCCTCTCTAGACATGATTCTCAATACAGAGTCACCCACACTCTAAGAAGACCAATTTTATCATCTAGAGAGAAGGTGTGCCTTGCACATCTTCAAATAGGATGAAATCCAAAGTGATAACAATTTTTAGCATGTCTAGTGGGAGATTCATTCTACACACTAGACTTTAGAGGCATTCATAAGATTAGTGAGATTTTCATACACTCAAACATGGTTATGAACATTAAGAAACATTTCAAATATTGACTACTTTCAGATTTTGGCTTACTAAAGGTCTCTAATGTCTTATTTCAGTATGGATCCATATTATCCTCACTATGATTAGTATGACTAACCACACTATGATCCTCACCAATAGTATGAGGATCTATATCAATCATATATATATATATATAAGAATACTACCCTAATATTTCCTATGAAAAAACAATCCATCATAATATTTCTCCTTATCAACCCTATCATGAGACATCCTACTCATCTAGCCAACCTAACCATGGCCATTTTACATCTACCTAATCCATATCAGCACATAAACAAAATTTAGTGAACCTTGAAAAGAATGCACTAGAGTTGTACTCATAAAGCTATTATAGCTAGGATAAACCTATTCACTAGATCCATTATGTGAGAGAGTCATTTCAGTAAATAAAAGAATAATGGGCACCTATTGAGAGAGAAAATTAGGGCAATCTCACTGGTGAAATGATGGATGTAGGTGATTACATTCAAAGTATTGAGGACAAACTAAAAGGCCTCAAGGAATAATAGTTCCAACCTCAATATTCTTATATTCCATCCATTCCTCCTTAATAAACCATTCCAAGTGCCCCTTTGAGTTTTCCAAGTTCGTCATGTGTTTCTCAAACCTTCCCTTCTTGGAGATCTATTTAAGAGAACTCTCAAAGAAAGAAAGAGATTGTTCTGGGGTAGCCTACTATTGAGATCCAAGACTCCATTCTCTCTCAATATTTTTATTCTATTATTTATCTTCATGAACAAATTGATCACTTTAAAGAGAAGATATTCCAAGAGAATATTGATAAGTATATTAGAGAGTTAGAGATGAAGACAAGGAAAGAGGAGGAGAACCAGAGTCAAAAGTTTAAAAAAGAGCCTCTATCTTTCCCATCTTAGAACCAAATCATGTAGTCAAGTAAATATAAACTTACTCAACCTTCACCCATCCCTCCTTAGAATCATAAATCCTTTCCTTCATGGAAAGCCATTCAATAAAAAGTGCATCATAGAGATGAGGTGAAGGTGATCCAAGAAGAACGATATCATGAGCAAAATCAAGTATCTATTGTAACTTTTGTAGACTTTTCTCATCTTATTGAATACTTTCAAGGATATGCCATGCCACTTTTGGAGAAGGAACCTCTTATTTATGAGGTAAGTGAAGAGGATGAAACCAAAGATATAGAAAATGAAGGTGACTTGAGTGATCAAGAGGAAGAAACCATTATTGGGACACCACTTGGCAAGAACAAACATGATTCAATATTTCATGATGCCAAAGAAGAGGAGTTGCAAGATGTTTTTCAAGATCTTACAACAACTAATATAGATGAAGTACAAATAAAAATTTATTCAAAATGTAGACATGAAGTCAACTCTTGAATAAGAATATCATTGGAAGTAGTTTTACCATGATTTCATGAGTGAAATTAGTAAACTTAATATGGTTGACATGGATGGTGAGGTAGTGCAGCAATTTTAATCTCCATCTAAGGTTTTCATTAATGTTTTGGAGCTTCAGGAAGATATTTCTTCTCTAAGGATGCCAAATAAAAATGAGAAGGTTGTGTTAGGTTGTGGAGCTAAAAGCTCCACTGATGCAGACATGGAGAAGGTTGCTGAGTTACAGATAAACTGGTGTCGGTAGCACAACCAACGTCGGTCATCTTCAGTACAAAGGGCAACCAACATCGATAAGATTTAGCCAACGTCAGTCACCTCTAGATAGATAGGGACCGATGTCAGTCTCTTGTGTAGTTCCAAAATTGTTTGTAGCATGAACAGTTAGTTTGTTGAATTGGTTGTTTGCATGTAAAGACTATTTTTAGTCTTGAGCTACGTGTCTAATTATTGTAAATTAAAAGTCTAAGTTATTGTTTAGTGTGGGATCTATTTATAGACCCATTGGCATGTATTGTAATTAAGGATTAAGGCAAGGAAGAGATCCTTCCAATTGTAAGAACAGGTTGATCTGTAGGTTGTTGCAAGATCAGGAAGAAGTTCTACATGGTAAGTAAGATCATTTGAGTTGTAGGTTGTTGCAAGTTCATGGGAGATCTACTTGAAGTACTTTGAGTACTTGTGTACTGGTAGTAGTGATACTGACTGGTTGGAGGTGAACAATAGCTCTGTGTTTGAGTTGATTGTTGTGACTATTTTTGGTAGGAGAGAGAACTCTTGATTGAGAATTACTGGGAGCCCTTGAGGTGTGGGAAGCCTTATAGAGGTGTGAGAAGAGTGTGGCATCTTATCTATTATATTTTCTTTCTAGATGAGTTGAATACAAGATTGTGTATTGTCTCTCATATTCTATGTCATTTGTGAATTCTAGTTACTTGTTAATTCTGGTTTAATTTCATGATTAGTTGCTTATACAAGGTAATCATATATACTCTTATTGAGGAGTTGGATCCTGTCAAGTGGTATCAGAGCTAAGGTTATAGGGAGTAGGTTTGTGTTTGATTATAGGTCACTCTCAAGGGTTTTTGATAGAGTGGAAGTACAACAATGGTAGAAGGAAGTATGGAGGAATTCAAAAGCAAGAATAGTCAATTATGGTGTTATGGAAAGAAAGAACAGGTAAAGAAAGATTGTTGGTTGGTTGAAGATCAACATGAAGGAAATGAAGAAGTAGATGTTGTAGATGTTGTTGCACAAGATGCTCTGGTATGTTCCTTAGATAAAGTAGAATCTTGGGTTTTAGATTCTGGTGCCTCTTTCCATGCATCCCAAAATAGGGAATTTTTTCATGAATATGTCTAAAGAGACTTTGGAGAAATTTATTTAGGGGATGGTAAGCCTTGTCAAATGGTTGGCAAAGGGAAAGTGAAGCTGAAATTGCAAACGGGAAACACATGGGTGTTGAAGGAGGTCATGCATGTGCCAGCCCTGAAGCAAAATTTGATTTCTATTAGAAAGTTGGGTGATGAGGGTTGCACAGTAACTCTCACAGTGGACTCTTGGAAAGTTTCCAAGGGTGCACTTGTTGTAGCAAGAGGTAAGAAAGTAAGTACGCTTTATCTATCTACTTGTATTACTAATTTTCCTTCTGGTTTATCTACTTTAACTATAGATTTGAAGATGTGGCTTAATAAGCTTGGTCACATGAATAAGAAGCAGATGCATGTTCTTGAGTCAAAAGGTATGCTTTTAGATTTTAAAAGCATGGATTGATATTTTTTTAAGCAACAGAAGAAAGTGACATTTCTTGACACTGGGTCAACAAAGAAGGTGGTAGCTTATGTTAGAGGATCACAATATTGTAGAAGGAAGAAATCTGATGTTCATGACAAGAATAGGAAAGCCTTGGTTTTCAAGGAGAAGATGATAGATAGAGATCAGTGCAAGGGGCTGAAGAATTTCGAGTAGAGCAAGGTTGATTTGGACAAGGTTTTGATCCAAAAGGAGCTCACAGGTTAAAGTCATCACTCACAAGTAAAACACAGAGATCGATGTCAGTTAGAAAACTAACGTTGGCATCCAAACAGGGACCGATATTGGCTATGTGCAGACCAATGTCGATGACTCTAGATAAGTAAACATCGGTGTTGATCAAAGAACCAACATCGGTGATGAGGCCAGTCACATGGAACTGACGTCAGTTGGGTGTAGACTGAGAGATGACCGACATCAGTCACTGAGACAGATTTTGGGTGGATAGGAAGCTGTCAGGGAGTCTCAAACACCCATATGGAGGACTAAAAGGGTAAGTAAGCCTCAAATTCATCATTTCCCTTCTTTACACTACTTGTTACTCACTGATGGTCAATAACCAAGAAGTTATTAAAGAAGCAGAGTAGGTAGAATCCAAGAAATAGTGGGAGCTTGGTATGGATGAGGAATGTGATTTCTTGGAGGAAAACCAAATGAGATTTTTTTGGTAGAGTTGCCAGCTGGAAGAAAGCACTGAAAGATGAATGGATTTTCAAGATAAAAAAGAGAGGGAATGGACACGTGAGACGAAAGGCCAGGGTATATGGTCTTGAGTAAGCTGTAGGATAATGGTGGTTTAACCATTGTGTTTTCTTTACCAAGCTGGATAATATTAGCTACATTATCCTGTTACTATATGTTGTGCTTGTTGCAGGGTCACATATGCAGGGAGTTGCTGAACTAAAGGTAAATTTAGTTCAGAGGTGTGTCATGAGGAATCTAGGAGCAACAAGATTTTTTGGCATGAGTGTCTTCTAGAGACATGGAAGGTCATAGGTTGATTTTGTCTCCAGATGATTGTGTGAAACTGGTTAGCACACTGATGGTTGGACAGTTCTATGAATAATGTCCTTATTCACATGATGAGGTTGAGTACATGTGTACTAAACTTGAGTTTGCCCAAGTAGTGGGAGCTGTCAGCAAGTTTAGAGCCAATCTAGGAAAGAAGCACTGGAGGGAAGTTTAGTGGATTCTCAGATATCTGAGAGGGACCAGCAGCAGGTGCACATGTTATGCAGGGTCAAGTTCTTTTCTACATGGGTTTGTAGATGTAGATGTGGCAGGTGATTTGGATGATAGGAGGTGCACCACATAATTTGTGGTGGTTGGTCTTCAAGATTGATCTTGAAGAGGGATACAAAGCCAAGAAACAAACTAGATGATGTACAGGTATAGGTATAGTTGTAGTTGTTTATCTCTAAGTGGGAGATTGTTAGGTTGTGGAGCTAAAAGCTTCACTAATGTAGACATGGATGAGGTTGCTAAGTTAAAAATAAACTGGCATCGACAATGCAACCGACATTGGTCATCTTCAGTGCAAAGGGAAACTGACATCGGTAGGAGTCAGACAATGTCAGTCACCTCCAGATAGATAGGGACTGACGTCAGTTTCATATGTAGTTCTAGAACTGTTCATTGCATGAATAGTTAGTTTGTTGAACTGATTGTTTGCATGTAAAGACTATTTTGAGTCTTGGGCTGTGTGTCTAATTATTGTAAATTAGAAGTCTAAGTTATTGTTTAGTATGGGATCTATTTATAGACCCATTGGCATGTATTGTAATTAAGGATTAAGGCAAGGAAGAGATCCTTCCAATTGTAAGAACAGGTTGATCTACAGGTTGTTGCAAGATCAGGCAGAAGTTCTACATGGTAAGTAAGATCATTTGAGTTGCAGGTTGTTGCAAGTTCATGGGAGATCTACTTGAAGTACTTTGAGTACTTGTGTACTGGCAGTAGTGATACTGACTAATTGGAGGTGAACAACAACTCTGTGTTTGAGTTGATTGTTGTGACCATTTTTGGTAGGAGAGAGAACTCTTGATTGAGAATTATTGGGAGCCCTTGAGGTGTGGGAAGCCTTATAGAGGTGTGAGAAGAGTGTGGCATCTTCTCTATTGTATTTTCTTTCTAGATGAGTTGAATACAAGATTGTGTATTATCTCTCATATTCTGTGTCATTTGTGAATTCTAGTTACTTGTTAATTCTAGTTTAATTCTGTGATTAGTTGCTTATACAAGGTAATCATATGTACTCTTATTGAGGAGTTAGATCTTGACAGGTTGATTTTGGTGAGAAATTGGTACAAATAGAGGACATGGATTAGATTGAGATATCTCTTGTTCAAAAAGATCAAGTTTGAAAAGGTGGAGAAAGAGTTTCCCATGGAGGAAGATGACTAAGATTGGGTAGAATATGTAGAGATCCTTAATGATCTTGAAGAACTTATAGCCAAGAAGAAGCCAAGTCTTACTAAGGGCATCAAGGAATCAAAAAGGCATGTCTTATGGGACCACCATTGGAAGTTACAGTCAAGGAACCATCTAAATAAATTAGGACTATCTGGATACATGTTGTTGACCTATTTGGAGCTGATTGGTTCTCACTAATCATTATGCCAATGAAATTTGAAAATAAAATAAAGAAGAAGCAGGCATCAAGATCAAGGGTCAAGAAGTTACATGCCTTATTTAATACCTCATCTCATGATCCAATAGAATTTTCAAACTTTCCTTTTGATCTAGGAGGACTAGCAAGGTGGAGGTTAGTTTGTACATAATAGACTTTGTGATGTTGTTTCCTCTAAGTGCACAAATGCACATGATTTTAGTAATTGTTGTTTATTTTCTATTTTTTGTTGTCCTTTCCTCTAAGTGCACATGATTGTTGTTTCTTGTGTTAGTTGTCTTGTTGTGTCTTTATATGCAAAAGGTCTTCCCAATTTTAGTGTATATCCAAGTCTATCATTACCAGAGATTTTGAGTTATTTGACCAACAGGATGGTCAACCCCTAAAATTTTATAAAATTGTTATTAATTTTACATGTTAAGGTAAAATTACTACTCCTATCATTCAAAAATTTCCTAAATCTAGTCCTTAGCCCTTTATAACTAGTCGAAACTATGTATTGTGGCCTAAAAATACAAATTTTGGTAAAAAATTCAAAAATAGTTTTAAAATGAGTAATTATTACCTAAAAATACTTTAAACATATTTAAAAACATGAAAATAGCTTATGTATAAAATTTTCAGTCATGAAAAGGTCATTTGATATGTCTTATAAGCCTAAAAGCCACCAAAATCTCTTCCCACGTGCCAAATTTCCATATATAAAAATGAAAAAGGTCAAAATTTTTATTTTTTCATGTTATACAATATATTTTTTCTCAAACTTTCTAAACTTGGTGGTGGAAGAATTGAATTGGCTTTTAAGGGACAAAATAAGGGTTTTCCTCTCATTTTGCAAGATAAGTATAGATTCCATACAATCCAGATCAATGGAGATCATATTAAAGACATATATAGGATATAAAAGTATTTTCATGTATTTTCATGGCCATATAGGCCAAAAATCTTTTTTTTATTGGTGTTTTCCTAGTTTACATAAAGGGGCCTACCTGTAGGTTTTCTGATGGTGTGATCTAATGGAGGAGAGTACAAGTCTAAATTTTGGGGTGAATAAACTATAATCAGATGGATTCTTAATGATCCAATTGGTTTATCAATTTGATTCTCTAAGATTATTAACCATTTAGTTGAATATATGTCATATTCTACTACCTTAGAACTAGGAAGGCAACCAATTTTCTTCATTTTCTCCTCACCTACGTAGAGTTTCAAGGCAAATAAAATTGTTCCAAAATCTTGGGTAATTGTTATAAATTTATATTTTATCTTTAAGCTATTCTTCATGTAATTAAATTTCAAAAAAATCTCAAAAACTTAGCTAGTCAATCTGTAGTGTAGTATGGACTTTGAAGGAGAATTATACGGTCCTTGAAGAGGAAGGCAACCTCAAGTTTTCAAGAAATTGGTGTTTTTAGGGTTTACATCAGGTTTTAATGGTTTCCAAGCATAATCCTTAGATTTTATTCTTGTTTCATGACCAATAATACCTATCTCCATGCTTCCATGTGTCTCCTGAGCTAGTTTAGCATTAATTAAGGAATTTTTGCATATTTTGAGATTTTTGGAGAAACCTTGTTTCAATTTCATCCCCTTACACTCCTATAATGGATTACAAATTGTGATGATATTATGTCCATATTTTTTTTTTTTTATGCTACTCCTTACCTTGCTCTTCTCATGCTCCTCCATGTTCCTTTTCACCACTATCTTAGCCTCTCCATACCACTGACTAGCACTGCCATTTTCCACAGTGTTTTTGTCTCTCTATACCCTCCTTTCTTGATTCCCCATATCTTTCTACCATCCTTCATCCCTACCACCCTCACACATTATTCATTCCATAGTTTTGTTGTTCAATACCAACATAATCATGAACAAAGGGGTTATGGACCAATCAAAGAATCAAAGTACAGTAAGGAGAAGCACTATCATTAGTTGATATAGTCAAGTATGGTTATGAAGGTTTAAAAAAGGATTGAAAAGTCAAGTGAAAGTGAATTTTTCAAGGTTTAATTAAAGGAATTATCTCATCATGTATATTTTATGAATATTAAGGGGAATTAGTTATGTCTAATGACCTCTCTATTGTTCCTACAAGCAACCCTAATGAAACCCTACATGCTTGTGTTGTGGTTATCTCAAGGCCTATATGGAATATAAGAAGAATTTTACATGAAAGAACTATATCAAGTATCAAATCATAAAATAAGTATGAATATTAACACTCTCATGAAATTTTAATGAGAAGAATTTAAGTTTGATTAGAAGCATCATACAGGCTATTGTCCATACAATGGTACCCTACAACCCTTAAAAAGAAGGCTCATTGCCATCATGTTTGGAATGAGGTTTTTTGAGATGTTGTGTAGGGACATTTTGTGTATGATAAATTGTCATCCTAAGCTTTGAAATGTAGGAAGTGTTTTATCATAGTGTAAAATTATTTCAAAATGGCCTCACTACCTAGAATCCACCTATGGTTGAAAGTTTTTTTGGTCATCAAGGAGAACTATGGGGGTTATCACCAAGCAATCTAAAACCCTACAAGTCCAAGTGGAAAGTAGGACTTCATGAGGTAAATAAGAATCAAAATTAAGTGAGTTTCATTTCTAGGTGCATATAAATTTTTATATATTAGGTTTCATGATCACCTACATCCCTACTAGGCTCCTACAGGTTTACTCTCAGGTTTTAAGCACAACCAAGTTCTGATAATAGTCAATAGGTCTGGACTATGATGGTTAATGTTTTGGTTGACTTTGGATAGTATGGTAAGTGATATATTTATAAGGATAACATAAAAAGTATATATGGGTTAATATGTACAAAATATCACTATAAAACCTATTAATACACCTATAGGCCTATGCTATCAGCAATAGAAGGCTTGCTTGATAAAGACAATGGACTCTTCTAGGTTTTTGGGTAAAATCCACTATCATGGAGTAGCATGATAGTTTTTAGATTATACACATTAACTTAAGGGAGCTAGAGTACAAAAGAATATAACACTGAGAAGGGCTTAAGATATATGATAGTAATGTATAGTCAATGTACAGATAAGACCTACAGCCCAAAAAGTAAGCATGATCTTAGATAAGGTAGAGGGTATAAAAATTTAGGAGGATTAGTAAGATTTTTGAAATATTTTCAATAAATATGAAGATTCAATGTTTCTATATGCTTTCTTTACATCCTCCAAAATAAGAACCCCTTGTTTCATTGTCCATATAAGGTCAAATATCCTTAAACTCAGTCAATTACATGGACTTTTGGTGTTTTGTATTCATGGAATTTTAACTTGAGGATGGTATTATTATATGGTAATATACATGATGTTATATATTAGGGAAAAATAAATGACAAGAGTTCACTTTGAAAATAATTCCAATTATGTCTATAGAGCCCTAAATAAATGTACAATAGGCCTAACAACCATCATGCTCAGCCATTTTCTTATTTAAGGTGAGATAAGGGGATTATATAAAGTTATTAATAAGATATTGTAATGAGTTTGTTTCATAGTAACATCAAAGACATATGTAAACTCTTGACAAATTTGAGGGTTTACAAACCAAGTATGTAGTCTTAAAACAACCTACAACCCTATAACATGGTGAAAGAAAGCCTATACCCTTAAATAAGATGGATCAAGGGTTTATCTAAAAATAGTTAGTTATAAATGGAATGGATTCCTTAAGGATGATAATCACATGAGGATTTAAATAATATAAATACTTTTCCAAGATAAGGAAGGGCCTCGTATATCACCATAAGACACCCTACAACCAACCAGAGGTATTGAAGAAAGGAGAAATGGTTAGGTTGATCATCAAGGTAAATGTTGATCAACATAAACATATAAGGGTAATAATGAGAACATTATATATTTGGGTAACGTACAATGCCTAATCAAACCCTATAGCCCATTGTATGGACTATGAATAGGGTAGAGTCTTAAAACCTTGCTTAAAGGAATCAAATAGCTAAAAGGATATGAACTGGGATGCTCAACTGATATAAATATTCTTAAAGAACATATTTAATATGTAATGGACACTTAATTATCATGTTTTAAACTACATTAACATCCACCTAAGAAAGCAAAACATAACCATTTGAAAGGCCTAATTTCTTTGCTTTGATGGTCAAAGTATGCTTGAAAATAGGGGTAGAAGAGTTTTTAAAACTCTTGAAAAGAATATTAAGAATTTTGAATATTTTTTTGAACTTGGATACCTCTAAACACCATTAAAAAACTTTCAAATATGTAAAACTCAGTCAAACATGTATACAGTCCATGCACAGAGGTCAATTTTTAAAGAAAATTGAGGTTTTTAGGAGCTACAAGTGGTTTCAGGACCTCAAATTTTTTACACAGTCATTATGAGTTGGATAAAATTATAAAAAAAATTGTTTCCATTGTATGAGTGAATATATTTTCTATTTTTTCTTAGACCTCAGCTTATCTATTTGAGATCACCATTGGAGCAGGCAGTGTTTTAGAGTGCTACAGAGGTTTCTAAGCCTAGGTAAAAGTTTTAAAATCATGGGATTATGCTTTTAAATAATAATAAGACATTTAAATACTGTCAAAAATCCAAATTTTAATCTAACCATGCTCACATAGTCTTTTACAAGAAAATAGGCATATAGGCCAAAAAGGGGTTTTTTGAATTTTCAACCAAAGAATGATTTCAAAGTGTTTTGATAGAATTTTAAAGATTGAATGATAATATTTTTAGGAGTTTATAATTATTATAATATCCATTTTCATCCTAGTGAAGTTTTCCACTTTTTGCAATTTTAGACATCCTTCCAAGCCTCATGTTCAAATGCTAGTATCTTTTACCACGTGAGGATTTTCACTAAATTATCTTAGTATATTTTGAGGACCCATATGAAATTATAATTAATTAATAATTTATATTTGTTTCTAGGTTGTGCTTTATGAAAAATCATTAAGAGTGTAGGTAGCTTAGAATGTAAGCAAAACCTTGTAAGCTAATTTCCTCAGAGTGGTAACTTTTCATATCTTTTGCATGAGAACCCAATATTTCCAGGTATGTTAGGGGGGTAATTTTTATACACATAAATTTAAATATTTTTTTATTTGGATTTTCTTACTTCATGAATCATCTTTTTGAATATTCAACTTGAAAACCCTCTTAAGCCCTAAAAAACTAGTTTTGTAAAAAGTGGGTTTTCTTTCCATAAAATCAAAATAGATCAACCTAAAAACTTTTAAAACATCAAGTAAACTCTGATAGGATTCCATAAATGTAAATTTCATGCATGGGTCTATATAGATGAGGGAATAAATCATGTTTTTTATGGAAAAAGAATGTAAAATGAAGTACTATAAAACTTAATGAAATATAATCAATGGATCTCTAATCCTAAGACTTGTTATTAGTCCTAAAATATTCATTTGGTCATAAATAATCTTATAAGTTTTCCTACCAGATCAAACAAAATGACCAGCCTACAGGAAAATAGAGAAAAATAGGCCTACTCAACCCTATTAACTAAATAATGAGTGTTTTCTCATCAAAATCACATGCATGGTGATGATTAAAGCTAATATAGTTCTAATTCATTAATTTTTAGGTTTCGTGGCTTCTTTTTTTAGGTTTAATGGATTTCATATGCATAGATTAGTTTTTAGGCCTATTTGGTTTGATAGGACTAGTTGGTCAAATGGTCAACTTGAAGATTGGTATTCAAGGATATGTCATGGAGTTTAATTTAATTTCAATGCCAATTATCAATTGTTTCTATATATTTTCAATCACATCTTCAGCCTTTAAAGTATTTTTTCATGCAAGGTGGAGTTAGGTGGAGTTGACTAATCAAATATTCAATTCACTTTGGCAATCATCATGTATCTCTCCTTGGTTATCATGTAATCAAGGCTTTCAAACACTTACAAAAAAAATCAAGTGGAGTTTCCTTTTTAATATTGGCATATATTTTCATGAAAATAAGATTTGACTTTTCAACATGAGCCCACATATCTCCTTTCTACACCATGTTTGAAGATCATGCATATTTTGTTGAGTTTAAGGATTTTTAAGGAATTATTTTAATATTGTAAAGGGAGTTAGTCTTGATTTAACTAAACAATACTAATACATCTTAAAATTATATGCCATATTGTCTAGAGGTTAGGTTTTAGACACATATATTGGCTTTTTGAAGCCATTTTTTCATAATTTTGAAGGCAAAGAAGAATTTTTTTGACACCATTTTAATCAAATAAAGAAGATTTTTTGTGTATGGTTTTGGATCAAAATAGAGTTTAATTTGGATATGTACCAACATAAAAGTGACATCTACTTTCCCTTTTTTAGGTCATTTCCATACCTACTATGAAAATATCATCCTTTACATGTCATTAGAAGAGCTAAAATTTGAATTTTCTTTACAAACTTCTTTCAGGCCTTCATTTGAAACACTAATGTTTAGGATTGATTATAGAGTTTTAGTCCATATTCATGTGTGACTTACTCAGTTTCATAAAGCTTTTATAGAATACCAATCATTTAGGTGCATCACCCCATTAAATAGGATTTCCCATTTCAATTTCCTTCTTCCTTTTCATCCCAAAAATCAAAAGTAGATTAGTTTTAGAGATAAATATTAAGGGAACCAACCATCTCTGGAGGTTCTTCTCAATATAGATTCACCCATAATTTGATAATATCCAATTGTATCAACTGGAGAGAAGATGTGCCTTGTACATCTTCAAACAGGGTGCACTCTAGAGTGATAATAGTGACTTGAGTAAATAGGTAATCAATGTATGTAAAATTGATTTTAATCCCAAAAGAAAGTTTAAATTTATTTTAATGAATACATAACCTATAAATGAAACCTAAGTGCAATATGATATTGCAAGTCCTAGTCCTAGGATGATTGCCTTTAAGATTTTAAAAAGAAAGAAAATAATAAAAATGCCTTTTCACTTTTAAAATAAAGAAAGAACAAGAGATTTTGCCTTTTTAATTTAAAAGTAAGGAAATAAAGTAATTATGATTTTATAAATTAATAATTAATAAAGTATGATTTTGATTTTTAGAAATAGAGAAATTTGAAAATAAACCAATAGTGAATATGACCTTTAACAATTAATCATTAAAGACTACCTAGAAAAAAATATCTATCCAAGTTGTTAGTCAAAAGAGTCAAAAAATTAGTCAATGGATAGGATCTTTATTTTTCAATGATGGGAAATAATACCATATATTGTCCATTGGTTCCCATCCTTCACCATTTATACTATATCTAGATAATATCCTTTGCAGCTCTATTCTTTGGCCTTTCTTCTTGATAGTCAAAACTAAGGGGGATTTGAGCTTTATTTGAGAAGGGTGAGAATGGAAAGTAATGCAATCCAGTGGAGAAGGACTTTAAGGCACAACCATAGCTAAATTATTATGAAAAATGACCTCTCTCCTATGGGGAGGAATACAAACTGAGGGAAGGAGAGAATAACTATTAAGGAAATATAAAATTCCATGATTGTGCTATAAGAGGTCTAGTCTAAATCCCCTTCTTTTTTACTCTAAACTAAATGAGAAATAGAAACCAAAATATTAATACCCTTAGAACAACAACCTATTGCACGATGCTCAAATAGGTTAAAAATAAACATCTAAAATGAAGGCCTTCAAAGTAGTGGAATTAAAACCATGAGCCTTGGGAGGAAAAAATATTTATAGAATGACAAAGAGGTTTGTAGATGTCAAAAATCTCACAAGTTCTCATAAATATTTTCTCCATAGATCCCTCATCTAGTTTAACAAGGAACCTAATCGATTGATTAACATGGTGGCATGCTCTTATTTTCTCAAGATAAGAGGGATATTGTAAATTTTGATCCAAATGGGAGCAACTATGACCTACACCTTTTTAGGGTAAAAAAGGAGACCAAGGGTAAAAAAACCTCAAATTTACCAATGAACTAAGGCCCAAAATCCCAAACAAAATCATGATTTTCTACATAGTAGAACACAACTTGGAAGAAGCCATGGTTGAGCAAAGTGAAGTAAGGCACTTTCATATAACCCCACACTAAGTTGGCCTAGCCAAAAAGGTTATAAATTGAAAAAGGGGAGACCATGAATTGACTGAATAATAAATGGCTTCCCATAAATAATCTCAAGTCTTCATCTAAAAAAACTAGCTCAAGAGAAACATATGAAAAGGACATGAGAAGATATCCAATGAAGAAATAAGGGGAGGAGGAGGTTGGTTTAAGGGAAGGAGGTTTCATACCATTGGATTTGATCCTCGCCAAATGGGGAGCCAATCCCCCCTTAAAAATATAGCCAAAGAAGACTTGTATAAGTCATTGCACTTGTGAGAGGGATTGGCCACATTTTAATAGTTATAAAAAACTAGCCTCTGCATGGAGTTTTGAATATTGGGCATTGAAAGGATGGAGATAGAGGATGTGAATGGGTTTATAACATTCACTAAAGAAGACTTTTCAAAAATTCCCAAATCCTACTCAAAACTAGCACCTTTATAGAAACTATAGAGACTTGTGTCCAATGCCAACATCTTTAAAAGGTAGAATAACAAAATTTAATTGGGAATTTGACAACTCCACCTAAGAAGAGGAAATAGGAAGTAAAAGTTTGAAATAATTATCCAAAGTGGTTTTATGTATCTCTATGACCTAAAAATTCACTTTAAAGAGTACAATATTCAAAAATTCCCATTACAGGTTGGTCGTGAAGGTGGTTGAGGATGGTTCTACCCTAAATTATAATAGCCAAACCCTGAAAAATCTTACTAGTGACTATTGATTCCAAAATGATAAAGATTTTTCATATTGATTTTTTCCCTCTCATTACAAAATGAGAGTGTTAGTAAGTTCCTTTATCACATTCAATGTATCGATCTCTACAACATCTTTCACTATAAAGTGTATTGTCCTAGGTATAAATGGATTTCAGATATAGACTCTTGTAGGTTGATAAGGTATATGATGTGCATTTATTATAACCTACACCTATCCTTTTCCTCAAACTTGAAAGTCAAAGTAATCAAAATAATTAATAATTTCATTAAAGATAAGATCTTAATAGAGTCCCTAAAAAAATACAAATAAACCCCATGGTTATTACAAGGTGAATGATCAAAGAACATCTACCATCAGTACCAAATATTTTCTATTATCAAATCACAATGGAACCAATAGATTAAGAACCATTTTAATGATAATAGAGGTGGTACTTTGTTTATTAGATTGATGAATATAATATAAATTTTATCTTTTATATTTTCTAAGTCTCTCACACTAGTCGGTGAAAACTTGTTAGTAGAGTAGGGCCTAAATCTCTCTATAATCTACCCATTTATTAATTCAACCTATTATCGATTCAACTTTACCTAGTACTGAATCTAATATATTTTACAAACAAGTATGGTTAGGATTGGTTGAATGTCCACTCCCCTCATTTTCATAATTATCTCCTCAATCTATGTTTTATTTTTTACTATATGTGTGGCCAAATACTCATGACTACATAATGGGTCTTGTGGCATTGTGAGAGTGTTAGGAGGGTTAAGAGGGTTTTTACATATTTTTATCTTCATATTCAATTCACACAATTTATTTTTCATGTGGATGAGTTTGATTGGCTATACAAAAAAGGTTTCAATAAAAATAATGTAAATCCAAAAAAATTACTAAATTTGGTTTTATATGGCATTAGTTTATTACCTCTACTCTTGTTTAACATGGAATATATCATTTATTGAGATTTTTAAGGGATTTTGAGAGACTTTTTCAAGGTAAAATTATTATTTAGTGGATCATGAGAGTAGGATTTACAATTAAAATTATGTTTTAGATAATAAGGTTTTATGTTTTTTTTATAGTAGAGGGACCACATACATGGTATAGGATTGGTATTACCAAGCCTACCAAATTTAAATGTGTATGTATTTGTGTTCAATTTTTGTTTCAATAAAAAAACCACTATTCACCCCCTAACTTCTTTCACTTACATATTAGTGCACTGATTTAACACCCCCCCCTCAAAAAAAAATTATGACCTACTATCACATGTTTTATAAACAAACTCCAAATAATTAGCTCTTTCATTACATAAATCATTCCTCACTTCAAATTTATGATCCTCTCAACCCATTCATGTCTCTAAATATTTCTACTTATCATTATCTACCATATCTAAGTTATTTAATAGACACTCTCACTAGTGCCAAAACCATAGGCATTTATCTAGAATATTTTAGAGAGTGTCTCAGCATAGTTATCATAAGTTTTCCCTTGATACATCCTTTGCCTAATATTCTAAAATTTAAAGGCAAGGGTAGTCCTAATTACCATATAAAATCATATGCCATTATTTTAAGGTAAACCCTCCCTAAAATATGTCATCATTACCAAGCACTTACCCAAGACTTGAGAATCAGTTTCCCTATATTGGTAATACCATTTTCTTAAAGGAATAATCCACTCCCTCAAGTATCTCATATCATATTTTGTCAAAGTTGTTAACATGAAAAATTTACTTTGAACTAGCATTAGATAATTATTACACATCAAATAAAAACCTACTAAATCATTCACCCATTTCATCACAAGATGTTTCTAATTTATTTGCTCTTATGTTATCACCATTCACATGGATCACCTTAAATACAACCTCATCCTTTTCTATGAATAAGGAAACAAGATAGGATGTATATAAATTTACATACAAGTCATATAAATATGCCTTATATATTTCCCTTAAAATAGACTAAGAATCAATTAATAATGGTTGTAAGACTTATAGTCCTAATTGGAAATTTGACATCCTTAATGAAGGTAACCAAAACATCAATCAAAATAATTATAGTTATCAAAACTATTAAATTTGGTAAAAATTTATAAAATAAAATTCTATTATTTTCATTCAATGAGAAAATGATTACATATAGGAAAATAATTTCATATAAATGAGGAGTCATACCTTATCATTAATAACCTTACAATCCAAATAAATAATCACACAATCTCTAAGGTGATTTATTATAACAACACATGTACACTCATATCTCAAATACATTTTCACACTCGCATTAATAAAGTATCTCACACATAAATATATCTCACCCACCTGAATGATGTGAGTACTAACACTATATTTCCAACAATCCCTCACTTATTCAAAACATTAGAAGATATGGCTATAGGACTAAATTAAGGTAAAGAGGGAACCCATCTACCTCTCATCAACCACTCACAAATTCAAATATATCAACTTAGTCCAGTGGTGGGAAGTAATAAAATGAACATGGACCCACATATATGGTCAACCTCTACTCCATGTAGATAAGTACATTAATTCAAAATTGAATACAACACTTAAGAACATAGGAAATCTTACACCCATAAACATTTATTTACTTTCAATCAGTGTTGGACTTCTCACTGATATATTATATAACAAAATACATAAAAAAATCTAAAAAAAATTGAGGAATGAGTCCTCAATGTCTTCATTTTTAGTGTCTATCCTTGATCACTCCCACCTAATCATGAACAACATAGGTTATCACCACTACCATTAAAAATCAGCCTCAACATTTAGTTGACTTGGAATTGTTTGGTTGTACCACTATCACAATACACACCCATTTATTATTGACAAACTTGTGGTCAATTATGGCCTCCTACCTCAATTATTTCCATCATATAATGGGATTAATTCACTTAGATTGGTAATGAAGCTCTATTGTATGTTATTTTTTATAACCCCCGCATCCCCCCCCCCCCACCCACACACACAATACTAACATTACAAGTCTATAAATTAACTTTGACTCTTTATTAACATGACCAAAATGAATTTATTAAATTTTACAACATATAAATTTTTTATTGACCTAAAATGGAATACTATAATCTATATAACTAAATGATAACTCATATATTATTTGATAATGAGAATAAACATCACTAATTAACTAAATTAATAAACTAGTCTATAAACTATCATGATAATATTTTGATAAATTTTAAAACTCATTATTTAATAGAAAATACTACTACATATTATTATTATTATTATAATTCCACCTAAAAAATGAATTAGGGTTTATGAATTATCTGTAATTACCCAAAACCTTGTTTTTTATTTTTATTTTCTCTAAAATTATGATATGGGTTTGGTTGAAATTTATATAATTTTTTGATAACACCTACACCTTCACCTTTAAACCCATTAAATTTCACAAACAACAAATCATGAAAGCATAATTAGTACCTAATATTTACACTAGTTTTAGTTGATTTTTCAAAATGTTTATAACACATATAATACTCCAAAACCATGAAAATTTAAATAAAACTATTAAAACAAAAATGTGTCTAAGAAATTATTATAGATTGAAGTTATTGGGCACTTATTAAAAGTTGGTTGTATGGATGTATTTTCAAATAAATATATTATTTGTTTGAAGTGTCTTTAACTTAAGAATAGATTTATAATAGGGACTCGTATGTTTTTAATACTTCCCAGGATGTTGGGAAATTACATTGCTCTCTTCAAAAACCTCTACTTCACACAATAATTATAGAAAATATAAATATAGACTAAACTAGATTAGTATATGAATTAGATATCATCAATAAGTAACCAATGAAATTGAATTACCCCTTGAAAATTAAATAATCATTTTTTTATCTTGAATACTTAATACCAAATATTAAATTTGATCAAAATTTTCACAATAAAACTTTGTTAATTTTATTCAGTGAGGAATTGATTACATATAGGCAAATGGTCTTATATAAATGATTAGTCAAACTTTATCAATAATAACCTTATAATCCCTAAAAATAATCACAAAATATCTATCTAAGGTGAGATATTATTACAATTGATGTGCACTCATATCTAAAAATGTATTTTCACACTTATATTAATGCATTATCTCACACACAAATATTTTTCACCCAATTAACTAATGTGAGTAATAATTCTATATTTAGAACATTCCCTCTATTATTATAAACATTGGAAGATGTGGCTACAAGACTAAATGAAGGTAGAGATGGAACCCATCAACCTATTATCAACCACTTATAGATGTGAACATATCAACCTAGTCCATTGGAAGGAACTACATAACTAAACAAGGACCCACACCTATGTTCATCTTCCACTCCAAGTAAACAAACACATTAGTTCACAATTAAGTATAAAACCTAGGAAGATAGGAACTATTACACCCACATAAATTTATTTAATTTTAGTGATTTTTGGGCTTCTCACTGATACAATATATGATACACTACATAAAAAATAAATTGAAAAATAAAAATTGAGAACTAGGTCCTCATCATATTCATTTTTGGCCTCTATCCTTGACCACTCCCACTTGATCAAGAACAACATATATGACCACCACTATATATTAGGAGTTAAAAGAGCACACAAATGTTGATTAGTTCCTTGTTAGTGAAGATATTAAAAATCCATTCATAAAAATACAATGAAACTAAACAATCTTGCCTAATAACTAGAGGAAGCATAATATAATAAACAAGATAAAAAAATAGAGATAAAAAAACATAAGAATTTTACCTCCCTTGTCAAAATTAGTGTCAACTTTTTGGCATAGTAAATGTCCATGATGATTCTATTGAATTATAGACTTATATCAATGTTTCTCCATGTTGGCAGCACTTCTCTAATGGACACTTGTGGCTTTGTTAGGCTTAACTTGGCTTGGTGTGAAGCTTGGTAACAAGTGGTCATTATAGCATTAATTTCATGCCTTCTTGAAGCCATTACTATATAATAACCTTACATACAAAATATTATTTGGGTAGAGTGAGGGAACTTGAATTTATAGGTCTCCAAACTAACTCTAACCCTAGGGAGGTTAGGTTTAGTTCTAGCTTTAGTTGTGTCTAAAGTAACCTAGGTTAAATTAGGTGAACCATGGGTTGGGTTAAATCACTCATGAAGACTTGAAAACTCATTTTTAGATATTTATGAGCCATCATAACTAAATTTATAATTTTTTGAGGTTTTGACTCACCTTTTTGGAATATTAATAATTAATAAATCATTTTATTAGCTCCTTTGACTTTGACTTCATGTTTAGCTAAAACTTCCTTTTTTATAAATAAAATTCACTAATTCAACTTCAAATTTTTAATTAGGAAAGTTAATTGAGATTTAATTTTAATCTAATCTTGATTAGTGATTTTTGTTTTTTGGCAATTAGTTGGAATATTTTGAATTAATAGCTTGATAGGCTAAGAATGTTAAATTACTAGGTCATAATTTGACTAAGGTTGAAATTGAACTAGGTTATTGATGCATACATGGTAATACCCTATATAAATAATCCTCATCATATTTATAATTAATGAAATCCATCACATGGATGAATTTTATAAATTTAGGTGATTTCTAGGCTTAAATTACATTATATGCTAGAAATTAATTTGAATCCTAGTTTAGGCATGAAAGTGGACAAGATTGATTGCATATAGTTATCCACTATTTGAGAATCCATTACAAGACACATTCACAATAACATATTTTCAATGAATTAAAAAGTCATTAAGATGAAAGGTTTATGCCCCAAAGGGTGGTCGAATAGCCCTTGATACCCCCTCGAGGGAATGGGTGGAAAAATAGATCTATCAAAGATTCCCTTGAAATGGAGAAACAACATGATCTAAATGGTACAAGGGTAGAAATATTGATTTTCCCAAAGGAATTTATAATAAATAAAGGTGGTTGAGTCACTAAGTTACCTAAAAGTAGTTATAATCAGTAATGAAGGGTGGAACACTAATTTCCCTAAAGGAAATTATAATCAGTGGCACATATGTTTACCCCTATAGGGTAGTGGGACTAACATTAATATTTCCAAAGGTGATTATAATCATTAATAGAATATGAGACACTAATTTTCACAAAGGTAGTTATAATCAATGACATAGGCATTTGCTCTGGTAGGGCAAGTGGAGTGAGAAAAAATTATTTACCAAAAGATGGTTATAATCATTCACATTTTTAAATCACATGATTCATAATAAGTTTGGCCCATAAAGGTAAGATATATCATTGATTGATTAGAAAAATAATTTTCCATAGTTGGGAAAATTGATAAGGGGAGCTTATGTGAAAATCTTATAAAATAGATTTATGATGAGCTGACAAATAATAACAACACATTTCTATCCTAAGTATGAGTATGAAGATGCATGTTCTAACTAACACATGATATAGGTATAAAAATAATGTTATTAAATGGGTCTCTATAGATGCCCAATAAGATGGTTTGGTTATAAAATGACTAAGAAATAAGGCATATAAGATCAAATGACATGTAAAATAGATCATAGAGATAAAAATACACTTCTTGGAGTGATTTGAATGAAGTTTAAGCATTAGGGGGGGTAAAATTCAAATTTTTAGGTTATATATTCACCCTATCCCCTTTAAGATATGAGCTCTAGTTTTGTGTGTGAGCTATATAAGATAAATAACACATGGAGGAGGAGGATGACATGTAAATGATTAGGGGAGGGAGCACATGTGACTTCCACATGATGGTCCACTAGTATGTATCCTCAAATTCATCATTAATGTCATTTATGGTGTATTTATTGGTAACTTTAAGTTTAAAATTAGTGAAGTCATCATTTGCATTTTAGTCAAAATGGTGGCTTTGCATGGGAAATCAACAACTTCATATAAAGTTGTTATTCCTAAAAATGGTGATTTTATAAAAAAAAAAAATTGGAAATAAATGAATTATTAATTTCACCCATTTTTAGCCAAACTCATCATTTTTTTGAAAAATAAAAACTATGATTTTCCCAAAAAGGTCAAAAATGCAAAAATGATGACTTCATCATTTGGGAAAATGGTGACTTCACCTTGGAAGGAAAAATAATTATCTTAAAATACCCAATAGGGGTCTAACCTCTAGGATAGAGGGGAAAATACGCTGGGTAGGGTAGGTATAGGATTAGATAGTAGCATAGATATAGCCTAACACTAATCTATCTATGTTTGTAGGATTGGTTAGTGGTTTTGGTATAATGTGATCAATGTTTTCATTTCTTATGCACATTATAGATTTGGATGGTGGAGATGACTAAATTATTATAGGATCTACATTTTTACAATGTGGGGTGGATTCTAGTTATTCATGAGAATAGATCTTATCTATGTACCTTGGTTGAGTGGTGGTAGAGTGAGACTTCGACCTTCCACCTACCTTCCCACTAGATAGGCTACTATAACTCTTGAGGATACTTCGCATATCCAAAAACTATTAATGATAGGATGTAGGTTATTTTAGATTACTCTAGAATAGAAATAGGATATGCTATATGACTTGGTTGGATATCAAGGTATTCCCATGGTTTATGGGAAGGTAGATATCAAATTATTGGAGACTTAGATATTCAATCAGATGATCTAATTCTTGATGATGCTTCACCACTAGTACTCATTGACAGGGAGGTTATAGTTTTGATGGATATTTTTAATGGCATCTTACTACTTGAAAAAAGCATTCAATTTTATCACATGTGCCTCAAAGGTATAGTTTGTATCATGTTAGATGAGGTGACATGATTTACAGGGGGCTAACTATATTGGTTTAGCTATACAAATATCTCCACGTGGTGGCTTATCATGGAGGATATATCATTGGGGTAAATACAATAATAATAGTTTGGGGCTGGAAGAACATTGATATTAAGTAACCAATAGGTCAATGATAGGTCTAGGACCCTAAGGATCCATTATCATATGTTTGAGCATAGATGGGGGCTAGATAATATGGGAATAGGGGAGATATTTAGTTCTATGACCAAATGTTCAATGAGATTACCCCATAGTTTTTCATATAGAGACCATACCTTTAGTATTAGTTATAGTGGTTTATATATGGTTGGTATACAACTTATATGACTACCATGTTTTTTTACTGGTAGATAATCTCGCATCATTAAGGAGTAGTGCCTTGATTGGTTACTTTTATAGTTTGGTTTCACATAGGATGTGTTAGAGGGGCCTAGGTGGTTCACACATGTCACTTAAGATATTAACCAAGACACTCCTATCATTTAGATAAGTTTAGCCACTACTAGTTATCTAAGTGTTCCACAAGTAGCTTGGGCCTATGCAAGGTGTGAGATAAATACAAGCGTTATTCTAGCATACATTCATTATTAGGTATAGGTGTTCCCTTTGAGGCTTAAATTTCAAAATATTTAGGAAGGTGGGTAGAGGCCTATGGATATTGATGAGATGGAGGTTGAGACATCTAGTAGTAATGGTAGTACTTGGAAGAGTAGTGGAGTGAGGATGGTGATGATGATGATGGCTTTGATGTTGGGGATGGTGTGGGAAATGATAAAGGAGATGGTTCTATATTTAGTCACAACATGTATTACACACACATAAATTGATCCATGCTAGGTAAGGCCTTCTAATACATCTAGGGTAACTCAAGATGATGGCATGATTAAGGAGGATATCACTTCTAGGGTGGGGGAGATTACAAGCTTAGAGTAGTGAGTGGTTGATTTGTATAGTACCTTAGACATGAATGATGATGACATGACTCACCTTCAATAAAATATTACCCATATGAAGACTGAGGTGGCCAAGATGGTACAATTATAGGCCTAGATTATTATAGAGAGGTACCAGGCCATTAGAGATAGGGACTAGGCACTAACAAATATTTAGAGGCTCTGGTAAGAGTGTGATGAGGCTTAAAGAACTTGCACATAGGTAGGGTTTTCCTAGATGATACTTGATATCCTTTGAGCTAAGGATGAGGCCTCATATTATTGTAAAGCCTACAATAATACTATTCCCAAGGACTAATAGGTTGTATCACTTGATTTTTGGGATGCTCAAAAAGCAATTAGTAGATCAGGCCAGTCTTAGACTAGGACCCATGTGATATGGTGTTAAAGATAGTTCATGAGTCATGACCACCACCACCAAGACCACTAGGGCCACCTCCATCTAAAGGTCCCATAGACACACAAATCTAGAGATGATCATAGGCATCTTAAAATTTTGACATTTTGGCACATTGTGCATCGAGATATTTGTGTAATTTGAGACACCATTGTGATATGTATATAGCTTCAATGTATATAACATTTGAGATGCATTGAAATTCATTTTTTGGGTCCTTCAAGGCTAATGTAAATGTATATGATATTCTTATGATATATTAAAAATGCCATGTTGTTAACTTGTTCATCCTTTTTTAGCATTATTTAGCATTATAGATGTTTAACATTGTTGATGTTTATGTTTATGTATTCTTTTTCATTTACTACTTTAACATGTATATGATACGTTTTTCTATTATTATATGATTATGTTGTATGACTTATATTTATGATCATTTAGAGATACACATCTATATTAGCACATAAAAATTCATATCAATCTGATTATTACTTATCATTTTAGGATATGTTTGGGTATTTAGCTGTTTGTGATCTCAGAGAAGTATTGCCATTGCATTAATCGATAGTCTATATTACCTTGATGTTTGTTGTATCTTATGATATTATGCATCATAGTTATGAATAGTAATAATCAAAACATATACCCTATGCATGGAAAAAATAGTTTAAATGAAAATATAAACAACATATAAATAATATATGATCAATCAAATCACATGTAAATATAAAACAAATAAACTAAGTGTAGGACTATATACATAAATTCGTAACCTAAGTACAATAATGGATAATTAAGACTCAAGTGTTAATAGAATGTAATATACATATGAAAATTAAAAAAGCAAAAAATGTCAAAAAAATTATGCATAGGTACTTGGGAAAATCTCTAAAATATCCACTTATGGCTCTAATTTTAGGAAAAATCTCATTCAATAGTTTGCTTTGATCACAAGGTTCAATTTTTAACATATGTCCTGAGACTTATCTCTAGGATTTATAGCCTTCATACTAATGATATGGTTTATCAAATGTACTTAAACCATGTTTTAATTTCTATTATAATATACTTGTATCATTAATTATCCTATTTAGCACATCTCATTCACTAATCCATTCCTTTGCACTTTCTTCATTCATTAGCCACTCTAGATAAACTCTTCAAGGTTAAAACACCCCAATCTTGTTATAGGTTTCATGAATAAAATATAACAACATGGATGATATTTAATGATCTAATTATGATTAAATTAACCTCTCTAAACCTCTCAATCTGACTCTATCACTCATTTCTATACCTCAAACTTATACTAACACCATTTAGCTAATAGTCATTTTCACATTTTCTCTTGGTTTGAACAATATATAAACTCCATTGAATATATAATACCACTTTATGCCACCCTCTATCTCCTTATATTTTTCCATCAATTTTTAATGTCTAACTTGACACCTAACTATTACCTCCTTTGTTAACTTCTTTCCAATTAGGCTTTATTAGCCATTCCATACACCTACAATACTAGTTTTGTACTATATAGACTTGTCATCAACCTAGAACCTTGATAATATTATAGAGGGCATCAAATAACACTATAATATGAATTTTCATGTAATTTTACTAGTTCAATCAAAATTTATGGTTCTTTAACTTATGAAACCCTAGCTAGTCCAAACATGTAGGCCTGTATTGTTTAAGAAGGATTAAAATTCAATTTCTTGGGTCTGTGGCCTTTAAAACACAACTATGAACTTTTTTAGGTTTTTAAAAACTTTTTCCACCTTTACAAATTAATTATCAATCTTTTTCAATCATCTTATGGCTGATTATGAGTCAAACACAAAACTCTACCTACTATGTATTAATTGTGTAAGCATTTAGGGGGTCAAATTACTATAACTTCATTTTACAAGCACTGTGGACTCTTATAAGACCTCCCAAAGGTCCAAACTACCAAAATAATATTTATTTAATATCTAAGGGTCCTAATTCAATCTTATCAAAGCTTTTGATTAATGAAACTTGACACTCTTATGCCTTCCTTAGAGGACTGTGTAAGGGGTTTAGCCAATTGTCTATACTCAAAAAGGTTCCTCACTTTAAAAGGATTCCTATTGAGACTTCTTCCCATTATATACATGTTCAAACTTGATTAACCCCAACCCAATTCACATTTATTAATACTCCCATGTTCTAATTTAACATTAGGTTGTGTAACAATAGGGTCTTACCTATGCAATAGGGTTTTATTCCTTATAGTGGATTATGTATTGAATTTCACCAATTTAATTGTATTAAAATTAACTAACTCTCCATCTAATGTGAACACACTTCCATATACTAATAATTATCTCAACATAACTATATTTTTTACCTTAGGACACAATAACATACCTTCATTCCTTGATTGTGGCAAGTGTATAATAGGGTCTATGAATAGAGTTGTCTATACCTATGAATTATTGGCATTATTACACACAATGAGACCAATCTGAATCAAACATCTTAGGTATACTATACCTTAGAAATTTCTTTCTTAATAACATTCCTCAAACACCATTACCATCTTCTTTTATCTTAAATAAAAACTTGTATTCATTATCTCCAACTTGAAACAATACACATAAGAGGTCTGTATATGGATTCATAGGATTTTACAAAGTAATTCATAATCTAGAACAATCATATTATAAATATTAGATACAAACGCAATAAAAAACTTCATTTATTCATATATATCATCTTCTATTACATGAATAGCCCATGAATGGGCTCAATCAACTTTTTTGAGGAGATTTACATTCTCTTTGTCTTTGGTTTTTTCTCCTCCTTCCTGGAGATCTCCTCTTTCCTTAAAAATATCCTTCATCCCATAAAAATAACTTACAACACTTTTCCATCCAATTTAAATATTGATTTTTGAGTAGTTACATGAAATTCCCTTACAATAAATAACTTCAAAATATGAGGGGTGATTTACTTTAGTTAACATGACTTGACTTAATGACTTAACATGAAATGTGTTCAAACCTTATCTATATGACTTTATTAGACCCATTGAACCAAATTTACTCACCTAACCAATTAAAATCATGCTTATGATCCTCCTTGGCTTAGTTCATATATTTGAATTTTCAAATTCATAGTTTTAGAGGGGAAAATCCTAGTACCTATAAGACACACCCCTATGAGTCAAAATGACTCCAAAGACACAAATATACATTATAAGGTCCCTCACACACATTTATATCCCCAAATTGACCAACTTTGACCTCTAATAACAATATCACAAAAATGATGTCTTCTTGCTTGATGCTCCTACATCAAAAAACTAAAAACAAACAAAGAAATAGATGAAACAAAAATAAAAACAAAAAAAATAATTAAAAAAATTAAACAAATTAAAAAATTAAACAAACAAATAAAATAATCAAAACAAACAAATAAAAAAAAAGAGCAAAATAAACAAACAAAGCTAAACAAATAATTTAGTCACAATGTTAGTAACAAACAAAATACAAGAAACAAATTATTTATGCATGTGTAATAGAGGTATTATGCTTGGTGACATTGTTACCCATAGGCTAGGTATCAATGACATATGTAAAATAACACAAAAAAAAATGGCATAAGTTCACCCTTAGGCTATAAGGAATAATGACAAAGGGTATGATGGAAAAAGGTTGACCCTAGGCTATAGGGAACAACAACATAAACATGATGGTAAACATTATCCCTAGGCCATAGGAGATAATGACAAAAAAAATGGGGGGAATAGAATAAATAGGAAGGGGTAGTTGATCTGAATTTAGATGTACTAGGCAAGTGGATTTTGTTTACATAATTCCATGAAAACTATATCTAACGTGAACTTTAAGCCAAATGTAGTTCTCCCAGGATATGGGATTTAAGAAAATTGATGATAAGGAAACATGATTGATTGGGAAAAGGTTGGGAAAACTAAAGGAAAAATTATTACTTGTGAAATAGTTATAAAACCTAGAATCCTTAAGGAAAATAAAAAGCCATGAAGAAGTGGTGATGGATGAGCTAACCTAGGATACCCCATGTATCCCAGTTATACCTACATGGTTTGTGTGGACCTTAGGCAAATATAGTTCTCTAAAAAATGGGAAGAAAAAGGCCAAGGTGGCCTAGAAATGAAGCTGTATAGGTAAGAGGGTCCATCCAAAAGAAATTATGACTTTATATTTCTTATGGAAATTCTAATTCCATGATTTTGTATTTTTTTAGGTTTTTTTGAGGTCTTTCAAATGTTTAGCGGTTTTGAAATGTTTCAAATTTTTTGGGAATTTTCTAGGCATCTCAACTCAATATATAATTATAAGATACAAAATGGTCCAACTCATAAAATGGTGAGAGCATTCAAACATAAAATGCTCACAAAATTACAAGAGCATTAAAAAATAAAAATTACTCACAAAAATGAGTGATAATTTAAACTTAAATGACTCACAAAATAGAGAAAGAATTCAAACATAAAAAAATTCTCATAAAACAGTGAGATCATTCAAACAAGGGTGGCTAGGCTGACCGTAAAAAACATTGAGCACTACCTACATAGTCCCAATGGAATTTAAATCACTATAGTTTTTATTATAATAGTGAAATCTTGGTAATGGTTTCCAATGTTTTGGGGTTTTTGATATGTCAAATCAATAGATAATTATGAGATACAACATGGTCTAAACTTACAAAAAAATAAGAGCATGGCTTAAAAATGCTCATAAAATGGTGAGATAACAGAAAAGGGGTGACTGAGCTGACTTAAATTTAAATTGAGCACTTCCTTCATAGTCCTGTATAGACAAATGACAAGGTATGGAAATAGTGATGGCAAGGTGATGTGGCAATGCATGGTAAAGGTGTTGTTCCTAATTTTCCCAAAGGTGGTTATAATTAGAAAATAATGGAAAAAGTCCATGGTACTAATTTTCCCATTTGTAGTTATAATTAGTAACATAGGTATAGAACATAACAAAAAATTAAGGATGCAATTACCAAAACCACTATCATATTGATTTCATAAACTACCATTCAAAAGTTTGATTTTAAAATAACTATTATAAATAAATATTTCATCAACCACTAAACTTGACTAAAGTACAAATGAATCAAAACCAAGGGCAAATATAAAATGTGGGGTTAAGTAAAAATAACTGGCCAACAATAGGCTAAGGGCATGGTGGGAAAGGTATAAGATATGGTACAAAGAATAGGTATAATGTGGCATAAATTAAACAATCCTTATAGACAATAATTTGAGTCCCTCAAGAATAAAAATATTCAAGGTGCATTATGTTCATTGGTTTTTCAATTTAATCTCCTTCTATTGTGGTGAGCATGTATGCTCTAGAACTGTAGTTAAAAATAATGACATAAGGCCCTATCCAATTAGGTTAGAATTTTTCTTTTATTTCTTGTCTTGGCATTGCCATTATTCTAAACTTTTGTAAACACAAGGTCACCAAGCTCAAATTCTCTATGCTTAATGTGCCAATTGTATTAGTCTCATAATCTATTTTTATAAGCTTGAGGGTTGTTCAAGGTGGGCATATGTTTTACATTAATCAAGTCCTCATCATTAATAATGTGTTACAGTGAAATTTAGAGAAAAGGAAACTCAACCTTAATAGGAAGAATGACCTTAATATTGTAAACAAGGGAATAGGGGTAACTCCTATTAGAGTATGAAATGTTGTATAATGCCTTGAGGGAATTAAATGGCTACAAAGCTAATTAAAACCAACATCATTGACAATATTCTTCAAAATATTGATAATGGTTTTACTAGAAACCTCAGCTTGTCCATTACGTTATAGGTGGTAAGTGATAAAGAAATGTTCTTTGATATAGTATTGAGTACAAAGTGATTTCACATATTTATTTTTAAATGATCTATAATTATCAGATATAATGTTGAAGGGGATATCATAATGGAAAATGAGATATTTAAATATGAATTTGGATATCTGCTTACTAGTTACATAAGTGAGTGGAATGGATTCCACCCACTTAGTGAAATATTAGGTAATAGTAAGGACATGTTTATGGCCATATGAAGACATAATATTTATCTTTCCTACAAGGTTGAGCCCCCATATTTATAATGGCCATGGTGTTGTTAATGATTTCATCACCCTGGCTAGAGCATGAATTAAATTAACATGATTTTGACACTTTACAAACCTTTTCACATATGCATCTACATCTATTTCCATAGTTGACTAGTAATAACTATTATGGAATAAATTTTTGGATAGGATTGACCTATTGGAGTGGGATCCACATATTTATTCATAAACTTAACTCAATAAAAATATAGATTCTACCCAAGGTAAATAATGAAGAAAAGTTCCATCATAACTTTTATGATACATGATTGGTCCATGTAAAGTATAACGTGAGGATTTATGGATGAATGTCTTTTGTTTCTTATGTGAAATATAAAGTGGAATAATTTGGTCTTATAGGTAAGCATATATGTTAGAATATTAGGGAGATATGGGATTAATAATGTCACACACCATATTAATAATTAATTATTTGTGTGTCGATGCTATGATATATTCAACAAGAAATTAATATCCATGACTTTGTCTATGATCTAAATCATGGAACCAATGGTAGACATGGAAATAGTTGTTCCATTTTTGGCTCAATGTATTCATTAAAACTCAATGTCAATAATTTTATACTTGAGATTATTGACCATGTCTTTATATAGTACCAATTTCTCACTATTGGTCTAGTCCTAGTTTATGACCTGATTGATGATAAGTTATGAATCATCATGAATCAATAAATGTTGTATTTTATACTATACTACTTGTTAAAGCCCTATAATGAGTGATTCATATTCATCCATGTTATTAGTACATGTAAAAATAATGCAAAATTATTTGGGAATAAGATCCCCTTAAAACATGATAAAAAATATTTTGACACCTAATCCATGAGTTGTGAATGATCTGTCAAAGTAAATTTTCCATTATTCTACCTTAAGAGGTGTTTTTTATTATTCTTCTATAGTAATAGTGGCTTCATAAATAGATCTTAATGTAATGGGTTAGGTACTAGGAAGAGGATCTTATTCAATCTAATTTCTGAGTACCTATCCCCTAATGGCATTTTGATTGGGATAGTTGATTTAAAACTCACTCAAAAGCATGATTCACTTTTCCATGTGGCCCTGTAAAGCTATTTTGGAAAGTATATAATTGAATAAATCTAGTTTGTAAATGACAATGGTCATGTTTTTCAACATGTAATGATGTATCTTTTGGGCTAAAAAACCATTTTTAAATAATCTTTTTGAAGTAGCATATAATAGTGTTCATATGCGACCAATGTTCTTAGATAATAAACAACATGTTTTATTCCCTATTTAGAATAAATAGAAATAAAATAGGTGGATTGGATAGATATTCCTTGAGATACTCAAATTATTTTTGACATGATTCATTCCATGCAAAAGTAATGCCCTTCTTCAACAAGTGTGTAAATGGATATAATTTTTTAACCAATTATGATATGAAGTGTTGGATTGACTAGATATTTCCTTGCAAACTATAGAGCTACTTTAAGGTAAATGGCAGTGGCATTTTCGTAATGTGTCAAACTTTGGCTAGATCAACATCAATGCCCATGTGAGAGAAAATGAAGCCTAACAATCTACTAGAAGTTAATTTAAATACACACTTTTTAGGATTCAATCTAACATTATACTCTCAAAGTATCTCAAATATTGTTCAAAGTAAGACTAGATGGTCAGCATGGGTCTTTGATTTACCCAAGATGTCATTCACATAGTCCTCAATGATGTCATGCATCATATCTTAGAAAATCACTATCATGGCTTGTTGGTATGTGTCTCATGCATTATTAAATCCAAATATAATCACTTTATAACAAAACATTCCCCATAGAGTGGTGAAAATTGTCTTGTATTGATCTTCTAGTGTAATTATGATTTGGTTATATCTTGAAAAGTCATCTATAAGAGAAAGTATTTCATATCTAGCTATTGAGTTGATAATCATGTCAATGTTTGGTATAAGAGAGTCATATTTCAGGTAGGATTTGTTAATATCCCAAAAATAGTTTAGATTATGATACCCTCTAGTTTCTTTCTCACCTATATAATATTAGAAATCCATTTTGAGTAATCAATTAGTCAAATGCATATCATGTTTAAGAGTTTCTCCAACTCTTTCTTGACTAACAAAAGAATATGAGGATACATTTTTCATAATGTCTACTTAACTATTTTGTCATTAAGATGTATAATGAGATGGTGTAAAACTAGTGTGGGGTCAAAACATGACATCTATGAATATGCCCATGCAAATATGTAAACAAATTACCTTAGAAGGGTTGTAAAGACTTCATGTTCCTCCTTAGTGAGTGACACACCTAGTTTGATCTACTTTGGGTCCTTGAGAGTCCCAATGTTATCCTATGAAGTGTCCTCTACAAGGACTATAAAACCATATTATAAAATAATTGTCAAGGAGGTAAACTAGTTACCAATGGAAAAGTCTTCTATCTAGACTAACTCATCTAATGCTCCCAAATAGGATGAATCAAAATATCCTAGTATTGTTAAAGGTCACATAACAAATAACTTAGGGCACTCTTGAATAATTTTCACAAAAGCTTTCCACTCCTTGATACTGATCTTAGATCCACATATAAGCCTTGGACTATAGGTATCCTATGCTTCATGCAAATAGGGTTGAACATCCCCATATAATGGTGCCTAAAATAGGTTTTCACCAAGAGACTTTCCTTTTTTTTACTTTTACCCTAGTATGAAAGTGCCTCAAAGAGTTTTTCGATTTTAGACATCAATATTTGATTTTTTTTTTAAATTTATGGCCAAATAAGTTCACCCACTATTCAAAATAGGTAGTAGGATCCAATATGATAGAAAATAATCTCTTTTGATCTTCAAGAGGAATGTGATCTCTCAAACCTAAAAAGTTGCATATGCTCTCATCATTTTCAAACTAAACTAATGGAATTTTTGACTCTTATTGGTCCTAGTCTATCAACTATGGGTGATAAATGGTAAGAGATAAATGGTGATAAATAGGTTTAATGGTATAAACAACATGGGGCTTAAACAAGTTTTTATTACCAAGGTAATTGTAAATTCTATAATTAGATCATTGTCACTACCGACATCCTCTTTGCTAGTCGATGGTGTTAAAAACCAAATAAGGTATGGGGGGTCATCCTTAGGTAGTTTAAATCTAATACCATGGGTTCCCTTGTATTTGGTCATTAAACTAGCTCAATTTTCACTTTTTGATGTATCCCTAGGCCTCAACCTTCATAAGTTTAGTGATCCATAATACAGTTAGGAATAGGATACTTTTCACTTTGGTAATATTCAACTAACTCATTAGTATAAATCCATTAATTATCTTTAACTAAGGGCTCCTATTCTAGGCTAGAGGTTGGTTTGAAAACAATGGGTTTATTGAACTAAGATTTTCCCTTGGTCTACCACTCCATGCAAGTGGTTTTGGTATTAGATCTCCCATAGGAGTTTTTCTCCTTCAATAATTTGGAAATGTGGAAATAATCATAGATATTATATTCATTGATGCATTTGTCATCTAGATAAAATTGATTGGCAATGTCTAGTGGAGGTGTATAAGAGGTAGAAGCTATGATATTAGGGTTAATGTAATTAGCTTATGGTCCTAATTTAATGGATTTGGATTTATTAGATCTTCATATATCAGATTTGGGCATAATATTCTAACCAAAATTATAATTATATCTCTTGTACTTGGTCTTAATACATTTACAATACTAATAACGCTAGAGATCAACTAGTATAGTCACTTCCATCCTTGAATGGGTAAATTTTATACATTGATGCAATGTGAAAGGTATGGCCCTAATTTCAAGGATTTAGGGTAAACCCAATAGCATATTTTAAGATAATTATAGGTCCAAAATATGTCATAGAGTGTCATGGATTAAAGGCCCAATGACCACTAGCAAGCTGATAGTACCTTGTGATTTTGATTCTTCATTATCATATACCTTGATAAAAATGGTATTTGGTTTTAGGTCTGAAACTATATATCCAAGATGTTTGACCAGATTCAAAGAAATAATGTTGAGGCCTAAATAATTATCTATAAGAACACATTTAAATTAATGGTTTGTTATACTAACCTTAATGTACAATGGGTTATTATGCAATGAGCCCAAGGATGAAATGTCACTTTGGTCAATGGTAAGACATTGGCTAGAGGCTAAATGTCCTACCATGGCTTGAAATTTACCTAGCATGATGTCATCAGGTATGAGATATTATCACAAGTACTCATTAAATATATATTTGTGGATGATAGATATGCATAATAAATTTATTTTAGATATTTACATGGGTATCCTCTTTAACTGCTCCATAATAACATAGGTTTTCCTCTTAGTTTCGATAGTTGGCTCATTTTTATAGGAATGGAGGTCTAAATGGGATCATTCATGTTTGTTGTGCTATTTTAATGGTGATATTGGCTCTTCAAATTGTGATTGTGTAACCTTGATCTAGTATAAGACCTTATTAGCTAGTTGGGGAGGTAATAGATCATAGAATGGTAATTCTTGGGTGGTGTTGAGCCTAGATGCTAAAACGATCTAAAGAAATATTACTAGTAGAAGGGGGTTGATATGAATTATTTTGATAATATAAATTGTTAGGTGATGGTCTTGATTTATTAGTATTTATTTGGGGGTTATTGGTAATGGTGGAAACATGACCATCTCAAACATGTCCCAAATATTTTTTTAGGCATATATGATGACATGATGCCATCCTTGGTTGGTTTGGTTAGTTTGTCCTTGGTTTTGATCATTTTATTGTTATTATTATGGCTAGAATTATTGATATTGATTTTGTGGTGGATTTATTTTCTATTATCATTATTTATGGTAGTACTGTTGCTAGTTATTATTATTATTTTTTGTTGAGGAAATGGACTCTAATACATGCCCAAGTTATGATTGGTCATAGGAGCATGGGTATCTCATTGTATCCCTCTATTTTCCATCATATTTTCAATTAGATTCCTTAATTATATACACTTGTGTATGGAATGTCACTTGACATGATGTTACTCAAAAAATTCATGTTCTTTTTACCAGTTAGGAAAATAAATTCCTTTAGGGAATGGCTTCGGCACTAGTCACCTAATCATATTTACATGAACTAATGTATTGAACATAAACTTAATAGGCTCCCAAAGGTCACTAAATTATCTATAAATGGGTGGTATTATCTTTATAGGAGAGGCTTTTAATTGGGTTGAATTTTTGGTTGTTAGTTTTGTAGAGGCCTTAACTAAATGTATGGAGATTATGGTTGTTGAGTGGGTAGAGGTAAATGGATAGTCATTGTTTTCACCCATTTATAAATGATGTGATTTAATGACCCCATTACCAACAACATTATTATTATATTTTTAGGCATTTGGTATTTCATTATTAGTAACCTAATGTGGCACTAAACCTAGTATTTGAATAGCATTCTAATTTTGGTTATGGATTTAATTTTGGTTATATTGGACTTGATGTTTGTTTTAGCTCTAATTGGAAGAAGATAGCTTGATGATCCCTTTGTTGACAATGGATTTATTAATATGTATCCCTTTATCAATAAAATTTTCAAATATATGATGACATTGTAGCTCAATAGTAATATATCTCATTATGTAAGCTCCTGGTAAATATCATGGCCAATTAAATATCCAAAAAATTATGAGTGAACTAGCTCACAAGTGCTCTCCATCATTAAAGGTAAGTAGCGAAGCTTTCACCATTATTCTTTTTTATTGTCCCAAGTCCACAACATAGAATCATGATTGCTATTATATGAGAAATGTTTTATAAACTTCTTATAATGATCATCAAAGTTAGGTACAAAAATCTTCAATAATTTCAAAATCCATTTCAAGGCTTGTTGGTCTAGACTTCTTAGAAAGAGAAGAAAATATATGTAATTTTATGGCACTAGTTGGAAAAAAAAAGAATTATTTTAGATGCTCTTTGGGGTCATATTTTACCTTATATTTATTAAATTTGGGTGGCTCATATCTTAGTGTAAATGGTATTTGAATATAATCCATGATGAATGGATACTAGCATATTTCATATAGCTTGAACCTATTTATTTACTTTATGGTTTTAATGGCTTGAATTGCATCCTTCATTTGCTACAAATATTGGTCCAGGAAGCTGGATGGGGTGCCCTATTAATTTTGGGGTTACATAATCAAAGGTGGATTACCTTAAACAGGGTAGGCTAAAATGGCATACTAAATAATGTTGATCTAATTGGTTGGAGGACTAGGTGTACATATCTATACATTGAGATTGTATTTTTGATACAAAATATGTTGTTATTGGTAAACATTTTGGCTAGGATTGGGTACATATCCTTGGATGGTGAATTATGGTTATGGTAATGACATTTGGGTAGGTGGGATATAATGGTATTGATGAATTTAAGAATAAAATTACTATCTACTTATCAAACCCTATTATATATAGGGAACACATTGTTGACTAAAACCCTATTGTTGAAGGTGTTAAAAGTTATATCCCTATTATATGCATGATACTCATTTGGTAAAAGGAAACTATTACTAAGAACCAGATACATGTTATATATTTTAACCTTGATGTTGATTAAACACCTATTAATAGATAGGCAATTATTGGGGGTTTATGATTCATTGTTGTTGACCAATTGAAAATTTTTTACCAATGGAAACACATTTTAGATTTAGAAATATTTATGATTTTTGATGTATATTGGTTTGTACTTGTTGTGATGGAACATTTTTCCCCTATTGAGGTGGCATAGTGTTATGCATTTATTTAGGTGGTATGTTGGTCTATTATTTTTGGCTCATTTCCCCATATTTTACACTTATGAAAGTAGTTGGTTGAGGAGTGGAGGTTACTTGTTATGTTTGGTAAATAGGTGTACTTATCCTTTGTTGTTATAAACCACTTGTGGTAATAGATAAAGGAATTTTTTGTGTAGTGCTCAGTGGTATGTTAGACCCACTTTGGTTTAAATTAGAATGTACATGCATGCTATCTACTGCATTTTGAGTGAGTTATTTCATTTGAAAAATAGCTTCTTTTATTGAAATCAAGACATTATACATGTCACCAACCAATGTTCTTTGGCTAAATGGATATATGTTTCTATTTACATATCCCAATAAATCTACTTTTGGCCCTATTGATGGAGCTATCTATATAAGTGGCATGTTTGAAATAACCATTTCATTAAAATTATGAGTTAGGTTAAGGTAATTTGGATACACTTGTTATACATGTTCTAATTTATCATCCATATGACCTTTCCCTTTCACAAGCAAACTTTGGCTCTATTGAGATATTTGAACTAAAGCTTGATTGTAACTAGTTGATGCCTATTCAAACTATTTATTATGAGGCAAATTAATATGGGTTCTAATCAAACTGGTTAGACTTTAGTGTGGGAAGTTTGGTAGGAATTAGGTTCCTATTTCTATTGTCATAACTAAAATTTCATTTTTATTATCTAAAAGATGATGATCAAACAAGTATAGATCATAAAATATATGTGTTTATGTCATTACCTAGTAGGGCTCTTGTTGTTGGCTTTGTTTAATCATTGGTGTCACTTGAGCAAGGTACTATGTAGTTTGCTCTTATTCTTGGCTTGAATAGGATGGTACACTAACCAAATACTACACTAGTATGTTGTTATTTTATTCTTCAAATGGAATATTATAAGAAGGATATGGATCTATCTCATATGCTATATCATCACCATATGGTTATTGAATTAAAGGGTCACTAGTAACAAATTTCTCATGGTTTGCATTATACATAGTCCCATTACATATATAATGAGGCATGTTCAGATTTATGACTAGGTATCTTTAAAATAAAAGGTCTACAATGGCAAAAAATTGAGGTTTGAAACAATCAAATTTTGGATCTATAAAATAGGCCCAAAGGGTAAAACAACTAAACTAGGCCTAAGGCAAAGGTAGAATAAAAACATGAAACCACTCTAATAAAGGTATTGACTTGCCAAAAGGAAGTTATAATTAGTGGGAAATGTGACATAAAATCTCAAAAATAATCTATGGCTAAGGTAATAATTTTTCCAAAGGTGGTTATAATTAACAACAAAGGTATCTAGACAAGGTATAATAATCATATACTATTTCAAAATCAAATAATGATTTTCTTGAAGGTAGTTATAATCACGAGCATGGAAAATAATACTACATTCAAGAATAAAGGTCTCAAATAAAAACTCAAAATCAATTTAATCTAAGGAAATTGGCTTGGATAAACTTGAAAAATGGTTCATAAAACAATCTAGTGCTAAGGTAATTGGCTTAGAAGACACTTTATAATTATCTCATAAAGACTTGGTAATTGACTCACAAGAGACTCTCTGATAATGAACTATGACATTTTAGAACATAGAAAAACAAACTCCTAAATAAGGAACATGGTAACAATAACTTGGCACAATATATGATACAATAAGGCACAAGTCAACAAATAACTACAAAGTATAGGCAAGGGGTTTTTAGATCAAATAGGAGATCTACCTATGTAACACAATCTCAATGAAAAGGATAGACTACCTAAGCCCAAATTAGATGAATATTTGGCATAAACCTGATTAGTTTAGTATTTTTACTTTGAAATATTGAATTTTAAATTTAATTTAAAAAGACTCCTATATTTTAAGGAAAATAGGCTAGACCAAAATGGACAACATAACCATGCATTTGAAACAAAATGTATGAATGATTTTGGAGCTTGGTTTGAAAATATGACAAGTATTTTGAAACAATTTAGGTAGCATAATAATGTTCATTAAAATAAATGGTATGAAATGGATTTTGGACTAGAAATCCATGTAAAATGTTTGGAACAAAATGGGTAGCATATAATTCCCTATTTAAAAAATTTACACACGAAGAGTTTTGGAATAAAAACTCTAAGGAAAAATGTGTGAAACAAAATAGGTAGAGTAACAACTCTTAGGTAAAAGTGGTGTGAAAACATGTGAAGGTTTAGGTTAATTTTTATTTGAAAAAAATAATAATCAATATTTAGTATCAAACACACATGTAAATAAAATAAATAGAAATAAGACTAATGGATCATCGTATCCCTTGAATAGACAAGTTGTGCATAGTTTCTACCAAAGTTTCCATATATATACCAATGCTCAAAATGAATTAATAATTAATCCAAAAATTAAATAATAAGTTTAGTTATATTTTTTAATCCCTCCTTTGTCTCTTAAGCATTTGCATGTGGTATGAACTTAGAGTGAGTAGCACTCAACATTTGGCAGGATATTCTACAACAAATGGGGATGAAAAAAAATATAAGTTTCAAAATACACTAAATGGTCCCAAGTATGGATAGGATAATGGAAAATCACATCAATTGGGTTAAAAATCAATAATTTACTATGAAAATGTATAATCCTTTGCAAATAAACTTCAACCATTCACTTCTCAATGATGTTTGATGTTTAGTGTGAACTAACCTCGTTAGGATTGAAAGGCTAACTAATCAGACCCAAGAAATCCTAGTGTCACATGACCAATTTATATACCCCACCATGGAGTGGGGTTAGTAAAATTTTGGTAGATGAAACTATAGGTCAACGCACCCCTAAAGAACTTGTGAGGAGGTGATGAACTCTTGCCCACAAGACATATACAAGAAAATAAATAAAGAAAATTTAGAAAGACTTTAGAGGTCATTTATGGGTCACCCAAGTCACTCAAATATTGGAGAGAGCATACACACAATTATTTTTATTCTATGATAAATAAACAAGGTAATAAATAAATGACTTTTGGTCACTTGAGTTACCTATAAGGGATGGGGGGAGAGCATACACACAAAGTTTTTGGTTTGCTACTAATAAATAATGTAATCTAGGAACATTGAAACTAGATAATAAAAAAATAACAAAAAAATATAAAAATATATTAATATATCTAACTAAAGTGGATGTTATTTTTAAAATCACCAATTCAAATTTTATTTAAGTTTTAACTCCTTTCCCTTGTTTGCACTTTCAAAATTGAAATGTTAAAAGACCGGTTTTGTTAGGTTAATTTTAAGAACTAAAATGAAAGTGTATGTGAGATTTATAAGTTTTTAGGCCTCTATTTCTCCACCTTGGTCCCTAAAAAAATGTTAGGGGATTCTCTTGTCTTTAGGTCAAAAAATAAATAAACAAATGACATTTTATTTTTAGCTCTCACATTTTTTTGAAAACATAGAGTAAAGTCATCATTTGTGCAACAAAGTGAAGTCATTAATTCTAATGAATTTAATATTTTCCATATAAACATATTAAGATAGACATAAATTTTGGAAAATTCACCATTAAATAGTGGATATGTCATTGATTAGGCTGGATGAAGTCCCTAAATATAGCTAAAAAATAGGCAAAGTCATCAAAATCATTTACAAACATACCTGTCGAAGTCACTAAATGGTAGGGTCAATGTCATCATTTCTATTTGGAAATGTCACCATTACATGGGTCAAATTAATTATTTTAAATTCACCATTTATGAAAAATAAAATATCACAAATAAGGGATAGAAATGGTAAAGTTTCCATTACATAGGGTGAAGTCATCAATTACAAACAAAATATAATGATAAAATTTTCAAGCACAAAAATCTAAACTTGAAGAGTTATATGCTCATTTTAATAATTATAAAGGTTGTATATCATTCTTCTTGGCCATATGGGATGTGTGGTCCCACTAGACATGCCATTATGTATCTTAAAAGTTTTAAGAGCACACAAATGTTGATTAATTAATTTTTAGTGAAGATAATAAAAATCCGTGCATAAAAATATAATGAAACTAAACACTCTTGCCTAAAATCTAGGGGGAACATAACATAATGAACAATATCACAAAATAGAGATAAAAAACACAATAATTTTACCTCCCTTATCAAAATTTATGTCCACTTATTGGCATAGTATATGTTTGTTCTCGATCTATGGCATTAGAGACTTTTATCAATGCTTATCCATGTTGGTATCACTTCTTCAATGGCCACTTGTGGCTTTTCTAGTATTTTCATGGCTTGGTGTGAATCTTGGTATAAAATAGACATTATAACATTACTTTGATGAATTCTTGAATAAATTGCCATAGAATAACTTTACACACAAAATATTATTTGGGTAGAGTGAGGGAACTTGTATTTATAGGTCTCAAAACTAACTCTATCCTTAGGGAGGTTAGGTTGAGTTCTAACTTTAGTTGAGTCTAAAATAACCTAGCTTGAGTCAGGTGTTGGTTTTAAATCTCACACCCTAGAAGAAAGTGTTCAGTCCTCTACCAAATTTGGGAAACATGGGAACATTTTAAATGATTGTGGGTGTACCTATGCTAGAAATGGACCTCTAGATTCAAAGGGCTAGCTCCCTGTATATGCCTTTGCTAAAACAACTTGCTTAAAAAGAAAAGAGTTAGGAATTTTCAAGAAAATAAATCCTATTCTATGGGTGGTGATGTACCAAAACTATTTTTCCACATGAATTTCAAACTCCTATGCACAATATAAAAAAACATAAACTATTTCTAAACATTAAAGATTCTAACATAAGTGTTTCAATGTAGAGGTAAGACATGTAAAAAATGACACAAGGCAATTGAGATGAAATGCAATTTTTGTACATTCAAGGTAGTATTACACATGCAGGGATTAAATACACTAAGGTACACATTGTGTGACCAATTAGAATAAGAATCCTTTTTCATAAGAATGGAGGACAAAGTGGGAAGAAGGATGCGAAATCATCTCATGCTAACACTATTCATCACTCTCACACTCAGACAAAAAAAACACTCTAAAAAATCTTGAAGGAAATATATTTATACTACATGCTTAAAAGGGATGAATTTTGATCATTCTAATAGGGTTTTATCATATGCTTCTTCATCCCCTTTTCCCTTACACAAAGGTTGTATTATAGCTATAAAGGAGAAGAGGAGGAGGCCTTTGGTGCCAAAGGGAAGGAATCCATTTTGTTAGAGGTCTCCATCCTCATCTATAACTAAATTTTCCAAAGATGCTTGTTAGGGCACTCTAATTGATCCATGTCACCCTATCAAATTCCCTTGGCTTTCCCCCTTGAATATGTTTCTCCAATAGTTGCTTTAAAAAATGAGATATTTGAGCAATGGCATTAAAATAGTTGCAAAAAGGAGTCACCTGTTAGAAAATTTGTCTTGAATTTTAACCTCTTCTCCTTCAATTCTCACCCTTTTTTATGGCTCTCAAAAATGACATGGTTCATGATTTTGTGTCATCAATCTGCTTGGCAAAGATTCTTGTAGATCATTCTACATTTGTTCATCGCTTGCCACATGGTAGCTTTTCATTTGTCTATTCATGGCTCTCATGCAATGCTAATTAGCCATTAGCTCAAGGTTATAAGATAAGTAGCTCAAGAAACATGATTTACTCCTAAATACCTATTCAGGTTCTTTGATTTACTTTACTTATAAGTTCATAAGTAAAGCACTTGCTTAAACCTGACTTGCTCTTGTAGACCCATTCATGTTTTTTAGACTCACCTAATTCAGAGTCTTTGAGTTGATATACTTATGAAGTTCATAAATAAAGCACCTAGACAATCCCAATTTTCACTATGAGAATCATTCAAGTTTTTGAAGATGCTCAACTTTAGACTTCTCCAAAAATAAGACTTCAGACTTCTCTCCCCTAACTGCTTCTCAATGACTAGTTTATGATGTTAAAATTTATGTCTCCTAGCCCGTCATGGGATATTTGAATCCCAACGGCTACTTATTTGTCTTGAATTTGACATCTCCCAACACATCATAGGATAATTACTTTGGGCACATTTCTTCAACTTTTTTGCAAAGGGGAAATTCTTTGGGCTTTTTACAAAGGGGAATTTCTTTGGGAATTTTTTCCTTGAAGACTCTACGAACAACTTTCTTGAATATTCATTTTCTAAATTCCTTCTAAATTTGTCTCATTCCTTTGGTATATTTTCTTGCTTTCTCATTCCTTTGGCTTTCTTCCTGAAGGAATTCCTTTAGATAATTTTTCTGAAGGAATTCCTTCGAGCTTCTTTTTAGGCTCTTGGAAAGTGTCCCTTTGGGAAATCTTAAAGGGCATTTTCAGAAAGGAAAGTACCCCTTTAGGAAATCTTGAAGGGCACTTTGGGAAGGAAAGTGACCCTTTGAGAAATCCCAAAGGGAAATTTTATAAAGGAAAGTACCCCTTTAATAAATCTTGAAGGGCACATTGGGAAAGAAAGTGACCCTTTGAGAAATCCTAAAGGGTACTTTTGGAAAGGAAAGTGACCCTTCAAGAAATCTTGAAGGGCACTTTTGAAAAAAAAGTGAAGGAAAAGTGTCCTTTGGAAAAAATTTGAAGGGAACTTGGAGAAAAAGTGACCCTTACATATTTTTTTGAAAGGCATTTTCGAAGATGAAAAGAGACAAAGTGACCTTTTGAAAAAAAATTGAAGGGCACTCTGAGATAAAGTTTCCCTTCAAAACATATTTGAAGGGCACTTTGAGACAAAGGGTCCCTTCAGAATTTTTTAAGGGAACTTTGAGACAAAGTTTCCCTTCAAAAAAATTTTGAAGGGCACTTTGAGACAAAGTTTCCCTTCAAAAAATATTGAAGAAGCCAAAGAACTTTGCTGATAAAAAAAGGATTTGGCCAAATTATTGATTAAAGGCTCCAAAGAGAAAACACCTATTTAAATTGTTATCATGAAAAAAAAGTGAACAAGAACACTGTATTTAGCCAATTTTCATAGAGGGTATAATTGGCTAACATTAGGTTAACCCTGGGTGGAGTCAAATCAGTCATGAAATCTTGACAACTCATTTTAATATATTTATGATCCATGATAACTCACATTATATATTTTTGAGGTTTTGACTCACCTTTTTGAATATTAGGATTTAATAAATCACTTTATTAGCTCCCTTGACTTTGACTTCATATTTAGCTAAAAAAATTCTTTTTTTGATAAATGAAATTCATTAATTCAAATTAGAATTTTTACTTAGGAAAGTTAATTGATATATTTTTAATTAATATTGTTTAAGTCATTTTAATTTTTTTAATTATTTTAAATGTTTTGAATTAATATCTTGATAAGCCACGAATGTGAAATTACTAGGTCATAATCTGACTAGGGTTGAAACTAAACTAGGTTACTGGTGCATACAAGGTGATACCCCAAATAAGTAATTCTCACCATATCTTTTATCAATTAAATCCCTTATGTGAATTAATTTGGGAAATTTAGGTGATTTATAGGCTTGAATTACATCATTTTCTATAAATTAATCTAAATCCCAATTTAGGCATGAAAGTGGCTAAAAATGAGTGTCTACAACCACTACCAATGGAAATAACCCTTGGTGTTTCATAAATTTAGTGTTGTTTAGTTGTGCCACTATTATAACACACAACCCCATTTTTAGTGAAAAATATGGGGTCACCAATGGAATTCTAGCTTCATTAGCTCCATCCTCCAGTGTATGTATATCACTTAGCTAGATTGATCATGAAGCTTAATTGTATATTATTTTTGATAAAAACTTCCCACATGACTGACATACCTATTCCAAATTGGACATTAGGGTCAGCCAAAATCACATTCATTAAAATTCTATAATTTGACTTTGACTCTTTATTAACATGACAAAAATTATATTTTTGAATTTTACAACATATAAATGATTTATTGACCCAAATTGGAATAATATAAGCCCTGGATCTAAATGATAACCAATAGACTATTTGAAATAACAAACAATATTATAACTTATCATGACAATATTTTGAAACCCACTATTTAATCAAAAAATACTAATAACTATTACTATAAAAGTACCACAACAAATAAATTAGAATTTATGGATTTTCCCTAACTACACAAAACCTTGTTTTTTTTTTTGATTTTATCATAAATTAAGATATGGGTTTGACTAAAATTTATACAGCTTATTGATAATAGATTTTTATTCAAACCCATTAAATTTCATAGAAATCTTGATTGTGCTAACAAAATTATGACCTATTATCTACATGGGTTTTAGTTATTTTTTCAAACTGTTGACAACACATAATGCCCCAAAACTATTAAACATTACATAAAACTATTAAAATAATTTTTTTTTGATAAATTATTATTAATTAAAACTATTGGTTTCTTCTTCCAAGTTGGTTGTATGGTTTAATTTCAAATAAGTTTCTTATTTACTTGATGTGTCTTAAGCTTATTGAAACACCTTTATAATAGGGACTCATATGCTTGTAAGCCTTCATAGGTTATTGGACAATTTCACTACTTTCCTCAAACACCTATACTTACTTCATAACATATTATAGAAAATACAAATCTAGACTCAATTATATTGATATCTAAATTAACTATCATCAATAGTGAAACCAAGAAAATTAAATTTTCCCTTGAAAATTAAATCATCATATTATTCTCTTGAATTCCTGATACTATATATTAAATTTGGTCAAATTTTACATAATAAAACTTAATTAATTTATTTAATAAGGAATCAATTATATATAGGTAAATGATCTTGTATAAATTAAGAGTCATACTTTATCAATAATAACTTTAAGATCTATACAAATATACACATAATCTATAGCTAAGGTAAGGTAAAATCACATGTCACAATAAACTTGCACACTCACATTAATACATTATCTTAGACACAAATATATCACACCCACATAACTAATGTGAGTACTAATGCTATATTTCCAACAAAAATAATGATCCTAGTTTGAAGGTCATCAATTATAATTAAATGTGACAAAAGACATGGTCATAGATAATAACCAACCTGAGCACAAAAATCAATTAGAAAATAACCATAATTGTAATAGTTATCCAAAAAACATGACCATTTCACCCATCATTAATGATGTGTACTTTATTGAAACCAAAATTTGAATCCAAATCAATAGTTTCAAATTCAAAATAAATTTAATAATAAATGCCAATATCATAACCAAAACCATTATCATGGTCAATATAAATTCCAAAATAATTTTCAAAACATTGATCAACCCTTATGTTAGTAAGAGGGTTACCTCAATTTTGGCATCACCTCCATTAGCAAAAGGACCATGGTCTATTAGGTTTATATTTTTTCATAGACCAAACCTACCAACCAATATGGTATTATGTTTTTTAATGAATGAATATATTAGAGTTGTTTAAAATTTTCTAAAATGCCCTAAAGAGTAAAATCTAACTTGGGGAAATAATCCATATCTTTATATGAATTTGATCTAAATTTCATTTTAAATTATGAATCCACAAAAGGATAAAGAAAGGTCAAGCAATAAAACATATTCATCTTATAACCAATCAACTATTATGTTATTAGGAGGGATAATTTCATTATGATATCACCCCCATTATATTAAGGATCATATTATATTGGGTTTATATTTTTATATGCCATTTTTTACCATCCCTTAGGAGACTACACGAGCTGGGAAAAGTTGAGAGATAAGGTTACTCTACCATAAATGTGGATGTTGGTTTAGAAAGTGTGTTCTTAATTATTTTAGTGATTTCATTATATTTGGATTGGTTTTGTCCTTAATTTTATAAACATCATTTTCAGTGGTTGTTGGACCATGAAGATTATTGGAAATGCATTAGTAGAAAATGATTGTGATATTTAAATTTTTAAGTGGGTTCACTTGCCTTGTGGTTGTTACACATCAAGTGTGATAATGTAATTTTCATAATAAAATATGTCATTAGGGTATTGACCACTCAATTAGTATTAATATAGAGTTAATATTAATGATATTTAAATTTTCATTGAAGTCAAGGATGATAATAGTAAGGGATGGAAACCATTATTTTTTTATAAAGGTAAAGTGAGGGTCTTGTAAAGGGTCCTTTCATTTTAAAAGGATAAAAAAATTAAAAAATACCAAACAATAAATAAGAATCAATATGGTCTAACAAAAATATATGTAACAACAACAAATTAATAATGATTAAGTAATAGACACCAATACCTGAAAGTAAAACATAAGGACCAATAGACAAATAAAAACTAAACATCAAGTCTAATAAAGACTATATTCAACTCTTTTTCCAAGTTAGTGAGAATTTTATCAAGATCACCAATACCTCTTGCCTCTACCTCTGACAGCTTGACCTTATCTTATATTTTGATACTTTTATTTGACCTGAGGGGTCTTTGACCATCCCTCCTAACTCTAATGACCTAATTTAACACACTAATGTTGGACATTATTTTTAATACTCAATTTGATGATTTGAATGATTTGTTTAATGATCTTCTACATCTATAAATTCTCACTTTCTAAATTACAACCCTCTCCTCTAATCGTAATAATTTCTAAAAAAAATTCTCACAATCCATTGTATCTTTAGAAAACTATCCTAACTCATGCTACCACTAGAAAGAATCTTTATCTATTTTATGGAGTACTTAATACCATCACTTTCATTCATTATCCATTTTAGGAAACTTTTTTAAATGTCCACATCTTTGGTTAAATTCCTAAATTTGTCTTCATAATTCCCCTCACCAAAATCCAAATCCATTTTTTTATTTTTAACATCCACTTTACCAATATATTTTATCCTCATCTGATCCTTCTTTGTTGGAATCTCTTGCTATATAATATCTAGATCATGCTTCTCTAGGTTAAGAGAATTACTAGTAGACATATTATACTTTGGATCCTTGGACTCATATTCAAACACATCTTCTTCCTCATTGATATCCAACTCAAAAACCATGAAAACATGATATTTGTTACTCTAATAGTGTTTAAAATTTTCCATAGGGATTTTGAAAGAAATAATTTTGGAGTTTTTCCCTTTCCCTTCCCATTTCAACATTAGTTTATCTTTCTTTCCCAGTTTCACTAGTTTAATAGTGGTAAAAAGGCCCACCTCCAAGGGTTTGAAAATAGTTATATAAAATAAGGATTAGATATTGGTATAAAGGTAGAGGAGATTTCCCAAGCTAAAAATCAATGACATAATTTTCCAAATAAATCAACAAATTAAATGGGAAGCTAATAGTAATCTTACTGTAAAAATGATTCAATAGTGTAAATTAGTAAGGAAAAATGACCTAAAAATGGCCCTCCATGTTTCTATAATTCATTATCTAATATTCCACTTCATTATAGGGATAAGGAAGTGATTATTTAAAATAACCATGTGGTATTCAATCAGTTGCACCTGTTCCAAAAGGAATTGTTCCACTTCATAATTTTTATTCTAAATTGATTTAAAATATTTCTTCTCATGTGTACCCATACTAGTAACCTATGAAATAAGATATTCAATTATTAAGATAGTCCCTCCCCTCATAATCATTGTGTACTCTTTTCACCCTTTTGTAAATTATGTTGAGATATGAATGTCATGGACCTGAATATTCTCCATATAGCTCAAAAAACCATCATCTTCCATAATGGTCCACACTTCTATTTTATTATTTATTAAACCAACATTGGTGGGCTTAACTCTGTTCTAGGCACCTCCCATCACTCTAATTTCACCAAATATATTGAGATAAAACCCCACCTATGTCTGAACTGAACCCTAATTTTAAAATGTAATAATTTTATAACCATAATTTAGGGTTAAAATAGTATAGGGTTAAGAATATATAAATGAAATAAGCATAAGGGTAATAAATAGATATATTAGGCCAATTAATTTACAAACTCAAATAAATAATATTATGAATTTAAATGTTGAGATATGCTAAAAATATAAATTATAATTATTTTTGTATTTTGAAATGAATTATAATTAAGAGTAATTAGTCATTTTACTATATGCATACATATATGATACGGATCAAGGTATAAGTATAATAGATATGGATTCTATATCAGTCATTAGATTATGCAAATTTACATTTTGTGACCTAAGATGTTTGTGTCAAATATGGATGGTTGAGTTGATGTTACTATCTAACTTGGATGTAAGTGTCTAGTAAAGAATATTTATTGGATATTGAAATGAAAAATTATAACTTTCTAAGTTTAATAATGCCTTTAATCTAGTGTGTTCATATATCACACATAGGTTATCACTCTTTAACTTCCTCACCCTTGGAGTGATCATGGGAAAAATGGGTTAGTGGGAATATAGTGTCAATCTACCCAAAGGATCCCTATTTTAAAGGTCACAAATTACATATCCAATACTCTAAAGATGGCCTTACATCTATGTATTTATCCCCTATGTTTTTGATTATGTGTGGATAAAGATCTAACATGTGATAAGTAAGAACATAGAGTGACCTAAATTGTAACTTGAAAAATATGGCTCATGGAATGATCCTTCAGTATATAAGATCTATAGATGGTCTATCCATATGATTGATATTGAAATATAAAATAATATGGAATCTTTTCTCACTCGAATGCTTGATTAAATACTTTTTTAAGTTGCCTTGTGAGTTTATAGTTTTATGCTAGGTGAGGAATTAATGAGGGTTGATATTATATATATACCAACCCATTTTGTAAATATATTACATTAAATCACTTATTCCAAACATAAAGATAGATTAAAATTTCAAATTATATGACTTTAGGGTATTGAACACTTATTTAGCATAATACACTAGCATCAACGTAAGTTTTTGGTTGGGATGCATGTGTCTATGAAGAACTAAAATAGGTATAAGTCTAGAAATGTTAGAATGATAATAAGAAGGTTTAAATATTTTTTCACAACATATATGGATTGGCCATTATAATAACATATGGTTAGAGTAAGATTAAATCAAAATGAATAATAGATGGTGGATGTGAGCCTTTTAGCAATAGGAAGGTCTAGGAACTAAAGGGTAAAACCATGAGAAATAATTTTCAAATATAAAATATTTAGGTGATATATAATTCAAATTTAGCATCTACATTCCCTCTTTACGATAGTAATGAAATTTCTAGTTTAAATGAAAAGGAATACATACTTGGGTGGGTATAACACACCTTGAATTTCTATGATTCTACTTAGGTGGGTATAACACACCTTGAATTTCTATGATTCCCACATGAGTGATTTTATGGTGAATAACCTAAAACCAAGATCTTGTTAAATTATATAATTAGTGTATATAATTTGTAATTGAAGGAATTTTTAAATTCTAGAATGTAAAGAGAACAAGCTTAGGAGTACACATGTGTATTAATGCAACCGTAATTATTTTTGATAATTTGATTTTAAGAGATGATTCTATATAAAGTATTTGATTATGATATTAGGACAATTTGAAAACTTGAAAAATAATATATTAGAGATATTGGAGGACAACTTGACCCTAACCTTGGAGAAAATGTGAGTTTTCATATCATAGTTTAGATTAGATCAACCATGCAACCCAATCTACTAGTAAAGTGTTGTGCATGAGTGATCCAAGTCAACTCACACTATAAATTTGGTGCAAGTGGAAGATTTGATCACTCCAACCTATAAATATGGTAATATTGATTTATTTAATCAACTAAACCTTAAACAAATTTAACTAACTACTATAGTAGATTTGTTGAATAATAGTCCATAAAAAGTGCATCCTAGTATATGCTAAATTCCATATAAGTATTTTAAATATGAATTTTAGTTGATTTTTTAATTTAATATTCTCTTTCTCATGGTATATGTACCTCTTAAATGTTTCAAATTGAAACTTATGTATAATAATGGTACAAATGTATAGAATGCTACCACAAATGTGTATCTAGATCATATAATTGTGTAATTTGGCCAATTTGAAATTTTACAAGTGTGTAATAAATGTTATCATGACATTATCCCACTTAATTATGAATATGATATGTGGTATAAGTGTGGATAATGTATTTCCATAGCATTCCCCCACTTTAATATGAAGATATTGAATATTGAATAAGTGTGGAAGTCATGCCTTTTTAGTATGCCCCCTTTGAAATATGAAACTATTAAGGTGTGAACTTCATGCCTCTATGACATTATCCCATTGATAATCCCCCCATTTTGAGGTGAGGGGAGGTATAAACTAGTATTTACCTTACCTTACAAGAATAAAATAACTATATCATTTTTGTAAGGATCTTGTAGCATATAGGAGTAACATGTCTAGGTATATATATAAATGGGGTCCATAGTATGTAATCACATAAAATCCTCAAATTCATGATCTGAATCATGGAAATGTATATATAGTAGCATTAAAATCTCAACAAGTAATCAAGCACACACATAAGAGCACTCAAAATCAAATAAAAATATAATGGTCAAAGGATACCTAAAACAAGGGGCATGTTCAAATTCATCACAATTAAAGGGACGTGGATTATTCCAATGTCTAAAAATAAATCAATGACATATTCAAATGTAAATTCAATAAGTAATAACATATTTACATTTAAAGTAGGAAAACAAGGTACAAGAGCCATAAATGATGGAACATATTTAAATGCTAAAAAAAATAATATAATTCAAGATAAGACACTCAAAAAGTGCATAAATGGAAAGTCGTAACATAGGAAACTAACACAAACATATCATACTAGTCCCTGGATATATGTGTTATTAAAAAACATTAAGTACATAACATATAAAGTACATTAGGAAATACATAAGTATGGATAAAGGCATGAATAATTATATAAGCTCAAACATGATAATAGAAAATGATAATAAAATGATATAACCTATGTGTATCATAATTAAATAAGTCGATACCCCCTATTTAAAAATGGCATGTGTATAGGGATTGCCTAACATATGAAAGTGAATAGATTATGTGTTTGGATATGCTTATATCACACTTAAAAGATGTGTGAAACACATGTGTATATATAAGTAGATGATATGTTATCTACCAACATGAAAATAACAACATAGATGCGAAGGAGAGAATAAGGTATGTAAATGCTATTCTTTTTGGATTTTTGTATTTTATTATTTTTTTGGTATTTTTGGGAATATTGGAAAAAATGACTATCCTTTGATCTCATCCAAAGGATACTCATAGCTATCTCCCCATTGTTAACTTGGTGTAATAAAGTGGTGGTAATACCAAAGAGTATGAATAGGTGTAATATTTGACATTTTAGGATTTGTAATGCTCTATATATGTATAATGGGACTCTTTAGTTGTGAAGAGACAATAGAAGGAGTAGGGGTTTATATAAACAATTGTTGAAATATTTACGTTTTTTTTTAAAGTAGTAGTAATAGGAACATGTTTAGGTGCTCTAGATATATAAATTTAGTGTGTAATAGATAAATATTCCATAGAATCCACCATGTGTCTTTGATGTAATGGTCTCTCAAGTATTGGCTACCTAGGAAAGGGGATTAATTATTTTTTATCCTTTTATGAAAGATTAACCTTAGTAGGTTTGATAATTAATTACCTAGGTATAAACTTATTTTATTCAAGTGGATGTTCAAATGGAGTTATAAATAATGTAATTACCCTATTAGAATGGATGTATTTAACACACCTATGCACTATAGATAGCACTACACAAAGTGTAAATATCCAAGATAATCCCAATAACATATAAAAAATACTTGTGTAAGAGATAACAAAAATTATAGTAACCACATGTGCTAGGCTAACCCATAAAGGTAAGTCAATCTCACTAATATCGTGTTATGAGGTTTCATTGAATGTTATAATTGATTTGGTCAAATGATGTAAATCATCATGTGAATAACCAAAATTTGTAAGTAATTTCATGGTCAAAACATTATCACTTATATCATTATTAATAATAACACTATGTATAATTTGGTGTTTGAGGTATGCTTAAATGAATAAGAAATGAATATCATAGTCAGCATTTATAATCTCACAGTCATCAAAAGTAATATAAGGTCTTTGAATGATAGGATGTGTATGTCACATATAAGTATAAATAATCCCATCTAATGGGTGCCCATAATGTGATGGAGGAGGATGCAAATTATATGTTATTTATACTTATAGTTCCTTCTTAGAATGATTTTGAAAAGGGTTGTTGATTATTTTTCTAATTCTAATGATCACCATATTATGAACATTATTATTTAGAAGGATAATCAAATGTAATAGTTTTTTCATCGATAATGTCTTAAATACTATGCTTCAAGGTAAAACATCAGTTCATAGAATGCCATGGGCCTTGGTGATATTTATAATAAGCATTGACATCGGATCATTTGGGTAGAGGTTGACTCATATCAACCTATATAAGATGAGGGAGAGATATGAGGTGACTCTCCACAATATTCAAAAGTAACAAATATGGAGGCTTAGGTAAGCATGTAAATTTTCTCTTTATTGTATTGGATAGGACACAACAATTAGGTTATAATTCCACCACATTAACCATGGTATATTTTTCCTTTTTAGGTTCTAAAAGGAATGAAAAATAAAGTGTTCTAAGCCAAAAATATCTTAGGTGTTAATAGAAAAACATCACAGGGAGAATCTAATAGTATATAATTTGTAAATTGATATGAAAAAAAGAGAAATGCCATATAATATATCTCCAAAAATATTCATTTAAGTACAATGAAAGTGTCTTGAATATGTAGGCAAGGAATATTAATCATAGATGTAATATCAAGCTAAGAGATAACCCAAGGATGGAAACACACTATAACTAGATAGAAAATATTTAATATCCACACCTATGTGTATTGGAAAAAAATGATTAACTAATTAAAGAACCTATGGAACATGAAAAATGGTAAATTACCTACTCTAACACCCCCCCCCCCCCCACCAAGTTAATTTAGGGTCTAAAAATAAACTAGTATATACATAGTATAAGTCCCAACAATAAGGCTTGATTATGTACTCATGTAAAATATATCCATGAAGAAATAATATGTCCTCACAAACACCCCCAAGGATAACTTATGAAACCAAAATCATTTCTTGAAATTAAAGGTAATGAGGTGATGCAAAAGGATTCATAAAGATGTGGCAACCTATTACTGAGTCAAAATGCACTCCAAGTAAAGAACTCCATCCTGAATGTGCTAACAAATGAATTGCATGTGAATCTCAATATGATTGGTCCATTGGTGCTTAATAGGGTTTAAATAAATTTTAATTTAACTTTTTTTATCACATCAAAGTATAGTAGGTGAATCTTGTGTGAAGCCAAAATTTCTCAATAATTGTTAGAGCCAAAGAACCCACTGACTCACTATGACTACTACCCTATACTATGCCTCTATATATGAAATTGAAATATCTTGTTACTTATTTCATGCCCAAATAATTGGAGAATAACACAAAAAAATTATCCATAAGTGAAATTCCTATCATCAATAAAACCTGCCTAATCTAAATCACTATAAACAACCAACTAAGTAGAACCTCTAGTGTAGGATAATCCAAAGTGAAAAGTGCCCTGTATATATCACAAAATTATTTTATTATCCTGATAGTGACTATCATGGGGAGTATGTGTAAACTGAGATATAATCCCAACTACAAATTAAATACCAAGGAAAGTATGGTTTAAGTACATAAGACTTACAACCAACTATCTATACAATGTAGGATCACAAACAAGAGTAGAGTAGGTGAAAGTGAAAGTGACTCTAGACTATAAAGGAGAGGGACTTGGCTTGTATTTATCCATCAACAACACTAAATAAGGTCATGTATTTAATTTTTATAACATAAATAAATCCTTTAAATCTAGCTAACGAATATAAAAACAAAGGAAAAAATGCAAAATTTAGAGATGTGTCATATCAAAGTACATGGAAAGAGCCTATTGAATAGTCATAATATGGGAAGAAAAAATGTTAGTATGAATCATATCATCAACATATAAAAAAAGTATAAAAATATCCTCTAAAACATGTATATATATAGTAAGATCTGAGTGGTAGTGAACAAAGCTAGTAGATAGAATAAAAGAATTCATATTCTCATACTAAGCCCAATGGGACTATTTGAAACTATAGAGAGACCTTCAAATTTTGAAAATAAGAGAAGAATAATGAACAAACCTAATATGTTACTTCATGTAAATTTCCTCTTACAAATATCCATGTAAGAAGGCACTCTTTATGGCCATCTTGTACACTGCCCAACCTTGTGATGCAGCAAAAGAAAGGACAAGGTGCACAAAATCCATCTTGGAAATGGGGTAAAATTCTTAGATTAATAAATATATTTGACTTATAAGAAACACTTTTCAAAAATATGAGCCTTAAAATTATCAATGGACCCATCAACTACACATTTAGTTTGATATATCAACTTGAATTTAACCAAATTTATTCCCTTAAGAAGAGAGAGGAGATCCCAAGTATAATTCTCCATAAAATAAGAATATGCATATGTTATCACATCATCCTATTCCTATATCCCATGAGCCTATGAATAAGATTATGGATCCCTAGAAAATTATTGTGATAAAATTCCAAAACCTATAGAATGTGCATGATTATGTCTATTAAGTGGAAGATCTTGTATGAAAGGTGATGCCTCAAAAAATATAGTATGAGCCCACTTAGGCATAGTTGGAACATGATCCTCATCTAATTCTACATCCATAACCTCCTCAATGGCCTCTTAAATTGGCTCCTAAAATAAGGTATCCTCAATATGAAGTTAAGAATCATAAATGGATCTTAGTAAAGAAGAGGAAGAATACATGTAAAAAAGATGAAGAATGATGAGATGGTAATTTCTCATCAAACTAAACATGTATTAGAAAAATAACATCATGAGTATCATGATCCAAATTTTGATAAACTCTCATGTCCTCAAATATCCTACAAATATAAAGGGTTTGATCTTCTCATTCAAGGATTTCCTTTTCTTAGTTTGTACAAAATGCCAATCATGGTTCCCAAAAACTAGATAAAATGAGACATTATGCTTAGTTCCAAACCAAACCTCATCTAGATTTAAATGCTCAATTTCTCTATGTGGTGTGTAAATTTTAATGTAGTTTGCTTAATGAAATGCTTCTAGCTAGTATACAAGAGATAAATTCTTAGAATGCATCATGTCATTAGACATCTCTTTTAAAGTTTAGTTTTTCATTTTTACCAGGCCATTATGTTGCGGAGTATGATTAATATAATGTTTATGAATAATTCTATGAGTTATTAATATTTATAAAACTCTTTGCTAAATTAATCCCACCCCATTGTCAATGTGAAACTTATTCATGTAATTATAATATTGATTTTATACCAAATCCTTGAATAATTTAAAGTGTGAAAAAAATTCGCTCTTATGCTTTTGAAAATAAACCCAAGTACACATCAATAAATTTAAGTACATACTTAGCTATATTGAATTAAGGAGTAGTAAAAACCATAAAGTCATTATGTACAAGCTCAAGTGGTGAAGAAGCTCCATTTGACATACCCTTAGGAAATTGAACTTGGTGTTATTCCCTAATGCATAGTTAGGGAAAAATCCATTAAGGAAATAAACTCTAGTAAGATCATCAACTATAACATGAGTGATAAAATCCTTCAAATATTTATAATTAAGATGTTTAAATCTCTCATGTCAAATCTTACCTTTAAAATTAGAATAAGAAACCAAGCATGTCCCCATAGAATAAGTGTCATCAAACCCCTCAAAGTGATATAGTCAAGAATTATGACCAAAAACACCTTATATAACAAGTGAATGATGCTCCAAAAAGGTTCAAACTTTATCCCCTTGTGGTGTGAAAGTCACTATTTTTCATTGACAAAAATGACACATTTAAAAAATAAAAATAAAATTTATAGTGACATCAGGAACATATAATGCATCATTGATGCAGCCACAAGCAAGTTTTAAGTCACCTTTTAGATTAATAGAAATAAATGAAGAATCTACAAGCTTAACTTTGGAAGTATAAATAAAACTAAGAGATACAAAAGACTTCTTAGAATAAATTATGTGGTGAGAAGCACCAAAATATATAGCCCAACTATATGTAATATGTGACTAAGTTATCCCAATAATATTAAGTGTTTTTCCATGCTCATTGGAAGGAAGTGGAGTGGAGATAGAGAACTTGTGTTTTCTACTCACATCCTCTAATGCTTGCATTCTATTTCAAAACAAAGTTTCTACATGACCAGTCCCCACACAAAAGGAACAGTAAAAGTTAGACTTATTATTGGATTTAGATGACTCTTTGGGTTTAGAGTTACTATATTTATTCTTAATGGCACTTTGAGATGGAGAATGAGTGGTTTTGGGTTTAATTTTTTATTTCCCTTAGGATTATATACTACTAATGCCTTTTGAGAGGTAGAAGACTAAAGGATTGACATTTTGGATTCTTCCCTAGTAAGTCTTTTACAAATAACTCTAAATCAAGAATTTTTAGCATTGTATCCAAGGCATCCATGCTAGATAAAAAAAGGTATAAGCAAAGATTTGAAATGGGCCTTTCAACTTGGATAAAATTAGGTAAACACACTTCATCTTTCTTATCTATTTTAATCCCATTCAATTGTGTCAATAATTTATTAAACTTAGTAAAATAGTCTACAATGGATGAAAAATATACAATATTGAGAGAAGTGATCTCTACTTCAAATTTCATGAATCTCATGTGATTCACCTTACCAAATAAACCCTTCAATTTTTCCCATATTTTGAAATTAGAGTCACATTCTTCCAAATGAAATAAAATACTATCACTTACATAAGTCCTTATCAAAACCATACACTCATCAAATTTGTCTTAGTGCTAAAATTTGTCATATTCCCTAGTGAACATTGGTTGTACTTTAGTCATTAATACCCATAATCCTTTGTGTTTAATGATTGTTTCCATTATTAATCTCCATGTGTGGTAATTATGTGTTGTTAATGGTTCACATTGACCTAATATAGAATAAGAAGCCATTCTGAAAATATCACCAAAAAGCAAGATAATTTAAAAAAGGTGCTCAAATCAGCACTAAGTCAACCCCCTAAAAATATTATTTTAGTAGGCCCCTCAAAATTTGGAACTTTATAATTGGGTGTGTTTTATAAGATAAATGACACCAATATATATAGCATAAAAATCATACACTTTTGAAAAAATGATACTTAGTTTCACGTTTCCAATCAAAACTTATAGTTATTATAAATTTCCTATCATAAATGGGTCAAATAAAAAATGCACAAAATTTAGATGCTCGAAAAAAAATAACTCTGAGAGATATTTTTTTTAAATAGTCTTGAAAAATATTTGACTTAATTTTATATTGAAAATTTAAGCCCCCTTGGGTTGGTTGTGACCAAGGCCTTAACTTCTATGTGACTAGACGCTAAGGGTGAAGATGACTGCTCCCCCTCTAGATTGATTTGATTGATGTGGGAGTGACATTACCCCAACAAAGAGAGGAAAAAAGGTGTGAAATGTACTACACTTTGCTATCCTAAATTTGAAAATCTCATGGCCATCAATTTTCTACACTATTACCATCTTGAATTTGACACTCTCCTTCCCTTCAATCTACTATGTGTAGGAGATAGAATAAATGCCTCATTCTGGCCACCATCATAAAGCAACCACCAAGAAATAAAACCACCATGAGGGAAACAAATCTAATCCAAAGATGATCTACATAAATTTTTTTTGTACAACCTCTTCTTTCTTACCAATTTGTCACTACAATGTAGTAAAATAAAACCTATAATAAAATAAAGAAACCCTTGAAAGATTCCTATTTATCTCGCACAAAAGAAACCCTTCCATGCAACAAGGAAAAAAAGTAGATTTTTATAGTATTAAATAGAGAAAAATTCAAATTCTTACTCCTAGCCATTATATTAAAAGAAATTTAGATATATGAAAAAAAAAATAAGCCTTTGCAACAAACTCGCATATGGATGGTTGAAACACCTACTCTATGATACCATAAAAGGAATGAAAATTAAATCATTCCAAGATATACATATCTCAAGTGTTAACACCAAAACATCATAAAGATAATATAACATCATAGACTTTGCAAATTAATATGAAAAATAAAGAGAAATATTATATACTATATCTCCCAAAAGCTTCAATTAAGTACAGTGAAAGTGCTTTGCATATATAGGTAAGGAAGATCAATCATAGAAGTAAGATCAAGATAATAAATAACCTAGGGATGGAAACATACTATACATAAATATAAAACATTCAATATCCACACCAACGTCCATGCAAAAAAATGCTTAACTAAGTAAAGCACCTAGGGAACATGAGAAAAGGTAAATAATTTACTCGAACAATTTTGTGGATTTTACGTTATAAATTGGTTTGGTAGTAAACTTGGTATTTGATGTATTTATTGTGTTTTATACATAACTAAGTTTGTTCAATGAGAAAATTTTCATTTCATGTTCATGAACAATATGGCATAAGTCATTTAAATATTTGAACTTTTTAAAAACAATGGACTCGTGTACTGGGGAAAGAAAACTTTGATTGAAGATGTATTGAATTTATTTATCCACTATTGGATTGGTCATTTTAGCTAAAATTGTCTTGTAACTTAAGATATATTCATTGATAGGTTCATTCATTCCTTGTTTGATTTTTTCAATTTAGGCATATAAAACCTTTTAAGTAACATTTATATAGAAGTGTGCCAAAAATTGATCTACAATAAGTTTGAATGCATTTATTAATTGGATTGGAAAATCATAAAACCACCTTATAAAATAGTATTTTAGGATCCTTGGAAATAATTTAGTCATAATTTTATCATTGGAGGCATAATTAAGAAATGCTACCTATAAGTTACATCTTGATCCTCCTCTAGGCTCATTAATCCATTAATTTATATATTTTATGGTTAATGATTGGTCAAATTATTATGTTAAGTAGTTGGATTAGTAATATGATGATTTAAAGATGGTTATATATGTTACTTATGATCATGGTCATTAAATTGTTTTTATTTATTTTTATTTTATTATGGTACATTATGATCATAATTATCTAGTTTGTTCAGTTACAACATTTTATTATGGATTATTTCATGTTATGGTCTAACTATTTTTTATTGCACTAAGGTGGATGCAATATGGAGTCCACCCTCTACACTATGACTGAGAGAGGGTATCATTGGAGAGGATGGATTATAAGTATATCAATGGGAGATGAGAGAATGAGGCTAAAATACCTACACACACCACATATCTTAGTAGTGTGCTTATTGTTTATTGATTGGTTGATGCTTATTTTCATATCATGCATTAAATTAGTAATGTTTTTCCTTGCGTTGTATTATTTTTATTTATTGGTAATGTTTGATTATATATCATACATATATGTTACCATACTTGCATTCATTAGATCTTCTGATGGTTGAGATGCTTATGTGTTTTAGAAAAATAATAAAATAATAGGATATATGCATTTGTTAAATGCTTAATAATTTTTTAGTTGTATATCATGGTAACTAATTGGTGGAATAGTACCTTCTTGGTTGATCTTGTATGACTATATTATTTCATTACCTTGGCTCTGATTTGAAACCTATGACTAGTATTAAATGGTTTGAATACCATAGGTGGCATGTTTTAATCTTTGATATTTTAGTATTAGATGTTTTAATCAAAGGTATCAAATGTGTGGAATATATAATCAATAGTAATTAAAATTTTGGATATTTTAATGGATAAAATGTTTTAATTAAATTTTTTGATTGAAAAGGCATGTTGGTATGTAAGGAAGTTAATGGATAACTTTAGACCCATGTTTGAGTTAGTAGAGGTCATAGTTTAAAATAAAAAGGAATTCTAGTTTTATTTAGGTCAAAATCAATATTTTTAACCATAATTCTATAATTATTATGTATTTTGGAATATTATAATAACCTAGGGCTTCAAACTACTTGGGTTCTAGACTTTTTGAAGTAATGATTTGGAAGCAAAACAAAGACTATTTTGAACTACATAGTTTTTCTATGATTGCATTTGTTTTTTTATTGAACTTGATTATTTATTGGGTTATAAAAAACCTCCATGACAAAATTTTGGAGAATAATTACAAAACTAGAGATCCATTAACTCAAGACCAAATATTTTGGGGGTTGTTCAAGTGTTTTGGCATGCATAACATGGGTAATTGTAGATATTGGAGGGCAAATTGTTTTGAAGAAACACATAGTGGATGAGAAGATTTTTGGGGAAAATCTAAATTATAATTACACTACCTAGTATTTGTATTTAGATAGGGTTTATTGAAATTAAATTTATGGTTTTATCATTTTGTAATGGTCTATAGAATACATTGGTTATGTTGTTGATTTGTTGAAATGGGTTATGTTATTTTTGAATAGATTTTTTTAAAACAATATATATGTAATCAACCCTAAGGATGCGTATAGACCATCCATAGGGTTGTATACTTATAACCCTACCCATTATCTAAATGTCCAAGTTCTCAAAAATTATAGTGTTAATTTGATAATACTAGGGTTTCATCTAGGTTAGTTGTAAAGGAGATTTGTAGGCCTAGTTAAGGAAGGTCATATGCTTTGTCAATGTTAATTTAGTTCATTCAATCTTAAATGACTTTTTGTTTTATGTATAAAAATATATACATAAATGACCCTTGGGATTGGTATAGCCCATCCACATGGCCTGGTACATTTATACCTCTGTATGGTTTACATGACTGTATATTTTTTCCTTATTTAGATAAAGGCAAATAAAACCAAGGTTTTATTAAGGTTTAGTTCAAAGGAAAATTTGGAAACTTGGTTACCATCAGTTGTAGTTTTGTTAATGGAATTTTTTATCTAAACATTCAATCATGATTTGAATATTGTGTTTCACTTTTGATATTTAAATGGGGTTGACTCCATTTTTAATTAAATAAGTATCAGTGCACAAATGCATAAAAGTTATATTACTATGAGTTTTTAATAATGGTTTCAAGTATCTTTTAGAGGTTTGTTATTCTTTTATGGATTAATATGATTTTTGGAAACATTTATAAAAAAAATTATACATAGAACTTGTATATGTAAACAACCCATCCAAAGGTTGAGTACATTTACACCTAAACTGGTATATACAATTATATGCTATATAGTTTATGTGAATATTTTTTAATGAAGGGTTTCTTTGGTTTTATATCAATATAAAGGGTAGTGTAACTGAATGGTTATGGATTATTTATTAATGATAAATCTTTATTGAGATATGTAAATTATGAATTGGGTTCTATTTTAATTGTAGTCTATTGTGATGAGTTGTAGGTGTATGTTAAATTGTTGATTCAATTGTAATATAACTATGCTTTTTTTATTTCCAAGACATGTTATGGTTAATGAGTTGAGTTTTTATAACTTAATATAGACCCTAGTTGAAATTTGTTACCTAGTTTAGTTAATTAAAATCACACACACACACACACACACACACACACACACACACACACACACACACACACACACACACACACACACACACACAAGTCTTGTGGAGTTCATCCATAGACCCCTGTGTGTGTGTGTGTGTGTGTGTGTGTGTGTGTGTGTGTGTGTGTGTGTGTGTGTGTGTGTGTGTGTGTGTGTGTGTGTGTCTGTGTGTGTGTGTGTGTGTCTGTGTGTGTGTGTGTGTGTGTGTGTGTGTGTGTGTGTGTGTGTGTGTGTGTGTGTGTGTGTGTGTGTGTGTGTGTGTGTGTGTGTGTGCGCGCGCGTGTGCATGTGCGTGTGTGTGTGCGTGTGTGTGACATATGATCATGGATATTTGTACCTATATATGATGAATTCTTTAAATCTTTCATGACTAATCTTATAAAATGTTGATTATTGAGGATTAATTAATTTTAAGAAGTTTAACCTTATAGATCATATTTTTATAGAAGTGATTATTAGATGAGTTAATATGACTAGGGATACATGTTTATGTAATAGGAAATATATGATGATATATACCTAATTTGATACTTCATGAAATTAATTTTATATGTGTAATTTCATGGTATAGATTTTGTATGAGTATGAAACTTAGAGGAAATTAGTCATTAAAGAGTTATATGTAGAAACATATAGCTATGAATTAATATTATGATAGGAATATTTTGACTATTTTAGTGGTTCCCATGTTATTTTAGTTATTTGATATATACCATTTGGATGCATGTGATGAAATATATGGAATTAAATGATTCTTTGTATTAATATGTGTTATGGCACTTTTATATGGAAATATATTATTTGAATCTTTTGATTTAAGTATTATATAAGTATTAATGACTATGGTATTAATGACTGTAATCAAGTAAGTGAGATGGACTTCATGTACTTAGTGCCACAATCGATAGATTGAGGATATCTAAATGAGTTGTGTGTGTGAATTTGACTAATCTTAAGATCTAGAAAAACTATATTAAAACTTTAGCCAAAGTAATATTTATGGTTTTAACAATGTCAATTCACCTATTTGATTTAGTTTGCATTTTTTTCATGATATCATGTTAAAATTTATTATGTATGATATGCTACATGTGATAGTTATCTTAAAACACATGGGTTCTAATTGACATTCTTGATTACCACACCATCAATATCTACCCATCCATGAATGTAGGTCCATTAACTTTTTAGGAGATTGTGTAGGGGATTAGTAGCCCATGGTTGGTGTGGAAAATCACTTGGATGATAATCTCCCTCTACTTCTAATAGTCAACTAATAGAGGCTTTACTCATATTTGCTTTTGGATATGATGAGTTTATTTAAACTCATATGTTCTGTATAACATTGTATATTTATAATTTGATATTTAGATATGTAATATTGTAGAATTTTATTATTAATGTTAATTCTATAATTATAGTAGATGGTTGTTTATATTTGTATCTATTGTGATATTCAAACTAGTGTGGCTGAGTTGTTGATTTGGTAAGTTAGTACTATTCTATGTTTTATTTGTGAAAGCAAACCAATATTTTTATAGAGTGAACATTAGCTAAATGAATCATATGATTAACTTGATGGTTAAAAGAATAGTTTACTTAAATGATGTATTTAGTTAAATATCAATAGTATATGGAATCAGTAAAGATAATTTGTTATTGAGTTAAAAATAAATTAGTCTAATCATAGTTTAACCCTAAATTGTTGCTACATTGTGGTATCAGAGTTGAGGCTCAAAATCTTGGACTTAATGAGTCCACTAATGCATCTTTATTATTATATTATCAAAAATAATAATTTTGTGTCAAAGACTAGATGGTGAGTGTACATACAATGTCAGTAATACTAGCCCTCTAGTTGACCTAAATCAATTTTCCACTGAATAAGTTGTAAAGCTTGATCAAATTATTAAAGCCATGAATGAGACTAGGGATTAGATAGATACCCTTGAACATGAAGTTCATTTCCACATAGAGTAAAATAATCAGAATGAACCTAAAGATCACCCTATTAACCAAGAAGTTCCTCAGAAACCTAGGCAAGAGGAGGTACCACAAGATGCGAGAGCATGTGTAGTTGTAGAGCTTGTACGAGACATGAATAAAGTTAATTAAACCAATTTTGATGAAATTATTTTGAGATATGGAGCAAAAGTGTGGCTAAATAAGATGGATAAGTATTTAAAAGTATAAAATTACTTTGAAGTAAAAAAATTGTTTAGGGAGATTACGAATTGGTTAGTGAAGCAACAACATGGTGAAAAAAAAATAGAAGTTTGAGATGAATCTTTACTCTACTACCATCATATTAGATAGTTCATGACATTGTTCAGATCATTATGGTTTCCCAAACTCTATTTTGATAAGAAGTTAATAGATTTATAGAATCTAAATTAAGGATCCCTTTTAGTGAATGAATATTTGGATCAATTCACCAAGCTTCTAGAATATATTCCTCATTACCAGGTAGATGAGAGGTTTTGCATAAGGAAATTCATTATGGGATTAAAAACCTAGATTATATATGGGGTGGATGTACATGGGCCATCCACTATGGATCAAATATTCAAAAAGGTATTAAATTAGGATCATAAATTGAATTCACTTGTTCAAGTCAAAGAGAAATTCAAGAAAATGTTTTGAGGTCCTAAAATGACTTTCAAAAACAAGAATTAGAAAAGGATTGGAAATTCTAAAAAATAATACATGAATCAAAATGCAAAGTTTAGCAATGGTTTAGGGAACAAGAAACTAGGAAATGATTTCAAGGGAAGTTTCAAAGGAAAACAATAATCCGATAGGAAAGGACCACCTAATGGATGCTTAATCTGTGGAGGTGAACATCATGGTAGGGAATGTACTTAGGGGAAGTCAGATGGTAATAATAAAGGTTCTACTACACAACAAGGATATTTTTAGCAAAGAATTCATGTAGTTATTGAAAACCATTAAGCTAAGTTTCAAGCTTCTCCTATTGAATTGTCAAGTACTTTATTTGGTCATCTGATTTTAATTTTTAATAACACAAGAGCTAATAAATGTTTTATTGCTCCTAAAATGCTTAATAATTTATCTAGAAAACATAGAATTATGGTAAATGCATGATTAGTTCAATACAAGAATGAACCTAAGGTCAAAGTTACTAAATGTTTGATTGAAGATAAGATTAAACTACCTAAATTCACTATAGTATTAGATACATTTACAAAACCACTAGGGTCATATGGTGTGATCCTAAGAGTAAACTAGTTAGCCTAGCATAAAGCTAAGATGGATTTTTTTCTTAAAAAGGTTGAATGTGTAAATGATTTGGGGAAGTAAACCCAAATCCAAGGAGAAAAAAGGGAGCTAAGCTTAGATAGATTTATATAATTTAGTTAAATAAGGGACATAAAAAAGGGTGTCAAACAATTATTATTAAGATAAATGAAATGGATGAGTTAAATGAACCTTCCATTGAGGATTTTCCTTTTCTTTAAGATTTTTGAGATGTTTTTACGTAAGGATTATTGGGTTTACCCCATAAGAGAGAGTTTAATTTCTTAATTGATATTATTTTAAGGTCTGAATTATAGTCTAAAGCCCCTATAGAATGATGAAATCTTAATAATTTGATTTTAAGGCTCAACTACAAGATTTGTTGTCCAAAGGGTTGATTTAAATAAGCATGTCACCATGGGGTGCACAAGTTGTGTTTTTTAAAATAAGGATGGAACCCTTTGCCTCTATAATGATTATAGGATGTTGAATAAGGAAATGATAAAAACTAGTATCCTCTACCTTGTATTGATGATTTTTTGATTAAATGCATGGAGATTTAGTTTTCTCAAAGAGAGATATTTGAGTAGGATATCATCAATTAAGGATTCATGAGGAATACATTCCAAAACTATCTTTTAGGACTCATTATAGGCACTGTTAGTTCATAGTTATTCCTTTTGGGCTAATGAATGCACCAGTAACATTTATGACTCTCATAAATATTGTGTTTAATAATTATGTGAATTATTTTGTGATGGTATTTCTAGGTGATATCCTCATCTATTCACAATCTAAGGAAGAACATCTAGAACATTTGAAGTTGGTTCTTCAATGGTTGTAGAAACATAAAATAATTAGGGAGATGTCAAAGTGTGCCTTATTTCCAAAAAAGGTATAATATCTTGGGAAAATTATATTTACAAAATTAATATCCATGGATCCCTTAAATATTAAAGCCAATATGGAGTAGTCATCATCCAAAAATGTTTATGAAGTTAGGTTTTTTATGGTTTTGTTTGGATACTATAGGAAATTTGTACCAAACATTTACAAGATAATAAATCCTATTACCTCTCTTAAATGGAAAAATTAAAAATTTGTGTGGTAAGGAAAGTGTGAGGAAGATTTTAAAGAACTAAAAATAATGATTACCTTGTCACCAGTGTTGAGAGTTCCTCATCCAAGTGGATAATTCTTAGTGATAATTGATGCTTTAGGAGATGGTCTTGGAGGAGTTCTCATGTCAAAAGGTTATGTTGTAGATAATAAGTCTAGAAATATGAAGCCATATGAGGCAAATTATGCCTTGCATGATCTAGAATTAGTTGTAATAGTTCATGCCTTATAATTTTTGAGGTATTATTTGTTGGTAAAATTGTTTAATCTCAAGATTAACAACATGGGGCTCAATTATATCTTCACCCAACCTAACCTGAATGCACATAGAGGCAATGGTTAGAATTCTTGTTAGATTATGGTTTTGAAATTAACTACATAAAAGAAAATAGAATAGGGTTGTATATGCCCTTAGTCATTGAAGGTATATACAAACTTTGGATACCATCAAGAGTACCTTTCACAATCATGTAGATAAATTCTTGCAAAGAGATTAAATTTATGAATAGGTAAAGGTGGCATTATCTTAGAATGCTCAAGATCATAAGTATGATGGATTAAAGTTTAATAATGATGGTTTTTTAAGTTAAAAAGGAAGGATTTATGTACCATACAAGGAGAATTTGAGGAATGTATTACTCAAGGAACTTCACAATGCTCTTTACTCAGGTCATCCAAGTGTGACTAAGCTCTTGGAAAAGCTAAGGATGTTATACTTCTAGAAATGAATTAAGAAAGATGCAACATATTTTATTTCATGTTTAAAATGTCAAAAAGTTAGGGTTATGCATGTGCATCTTGATGGGTTTCTATACCCACATACCATACTAGAATACAAGTGACAAGTTATTAGCATGGACCTTGTACAAGGTTTTTTGATGTCTTGGAAGTGACATGACATGATTTTGGTTCTTTTTGATAAACTCATAAAAGTACCCCACTTCATTCCTAATAACATATAAAATGATAAACCTATGCTGGCAAAGATATTCATGAAAGAAGTGTATAGATTGTATGGGTTTTCAAAAAATATTATTTCAGATAGGAACTTATTATATACTAGACTTTCACCCTTGTGAATATAATTTCAAGCCTTCACAATATGAAGTAACATGAAGACAATCCTAAGTTTTAGGTGGCCTAATACATGAATTGAATATATAGATTCTATAGGAAATATCCCCTTGGTGTATCAATTAGACTCTCTACTCTACACTACCAACTCGTTATAAAAAAGGGAAGACGATAAACTGAAAGAAAACTTATCTAACTAAGGTGATACTCCAAAATGTGTCCTTCATTTGTATAGTATGCACTAATAAAAACATGGATGTAAAATCACTTGCCACTTTTGAACTCAATATAGTAATATAAAGCCCAAGGAATATTATCAAACATTTGGCATACAAAGTTTGAACCTATTGTTATGAATTTTTTGATTGTCTTGTTTGAGTTCATAGGCTACTAATGATGTTATTGAATGATTCTAACAATGCAAGGTTGTTATATAAATGACATCCTAGCTATTTTAGACCTTTGGTATACATATAAGTGACTGCATTTAACTAGTACAACTAGTTGAAATTAATACAAACACTTTCCATGCATCCCAATATAGCCAATATACACCCACAACCACTAGGCATTTATGAAAACACTTGGAAAGAAAAGGTTCTTGATGAAATATGCAAATCACTATACAAACAACCACCTTCAGCCAATAGGAATTTTCATAAAAATTTGGCATGCATAATGATATGAAAATCTAGAGCTCAATCAATATAAACATTACATCAAATAATTGGGATACAAATTTCCCCTTTTTAATTGAATGCAATTTATAGTATAATGTTGATATAACTAGCCAATACTCTTGACTTACAATGAAATCCCAATATAATGCCAATCTAATATAAATGTTCATCTATAGTAGCTTCTAATGCAAATTGACTTAATAATTAAAATACTCTAACAAAACATTAAGGAACCTAATACACATAGTCAATATTCCTGAGATATTGAAGCAACACTTGTTGATGATGAAACCCCACTAAAAATGGTGAAATAACCCCTCTATGTGTGAAGTCATCCCTACCCTTACCCGGAAATATTTTACATAAATAAATACAGCAATAAAACTCCACTTCTTGGCACCTAAAATGGTCATTAGGATAAAAGGAATTGATTACTCAAATACCTATAATGATTTGATGCTTTAATAGTACATAATGAGCAAATATCCATGTCTCACATAGGCTATTCAAACCCCATAACAACATATTGATGTAAAATTGTAGACCTCAAAAAATCCTTCCAATGACTGAAAATAAACTCTAATTAAAATATGTAAATCCTCCAATATATCATAGATTTGACCCCTAAAGTGAAGCCCACAATGAAGCAATAATTTAGTTGATATTTCACAACTTCAAAATTGTAAAACTAATTGAGATTTTTCATTCCCAATGGTTGGAAAATGGTAGAACCATATCTAGACTCACCACCAAACAATCTTAATTCAAATATCTAGTTATTCATGTCCAAGAATGAGCCCATAAGATCATTTTATTATTTTCTTGGGGATGATGACATAGTTTCTTATCAATGTGGGATAAAAGATATACTTTATATTTGCACTTTATTATAATATAACACTAAAATATATAAAGTGTGAAACACAATGTCAAAACATAACATGAGGTTTCCCAAATTATAAAAATTTGTAATAACATATTATAACCTCCATATAATCACTAAATCCATGAAAAAAAACCAACTGTTGATCGAGTAAATACCATGAAGACCCTATAATCAAACCATATTAGCCTACGAGAGCTAGAAATAGGATCAACCCTCTATGAAATGATTCTCATGAAAATGGGGACATTACAAAGGAATTTATTTCACTTCTCAAATGAAGGTCCCCAAACATCAATATTTCACATAGAGTCTTAGCTTGATGTATGATCTAAGGCAACTTATCAATAGGTATGTCAAAGACACTAAGGAAAGATTGAACTTTTCATACATAAAAGATTATTTAAGCACATTATACAAGATTTAAAGATGAAAAAAAACCTAAAAATAGGTAAAGAGGAGAGGATAAAATGAAAGGAAATGTGAAATATCACTATCATTCATCAATTAACCATTAGCATACACTAGTCACAAGCTTTGAGGAGGTATGCATTTATTCTTATTCATTCTAAAGAGTCAAGTACCAATGTTTATCTAATTAGGAAATTTCCAAAAATCAATATAATGATACTTTTCATATGCCAAAGATAGGCTTACATATAGATAAAATAGGAAAGGAGAGAGAGAGAGAGAGACAAAGTAAAAGCCTAAAAACTAGGAAATGTCACATCCACTAGGTCCTTTTCCAACTCCAACATAACACTTCCTTGATTATCTCTTTTATTTTAAAAAAAAGTGGCATAGAGGTAGAAATTACAATTGTATTTAAGGTTTTAATAAGTCATTAACATTAATTTCTATTCTTTAACCCATATAATCTCTTAGATCTCTGCTTGCATATCCTTATATTCTTGGTGAAGAAGTCACCTCCTTAAAAATAGGTTATCAAGGCTTATCCAAGTATTCCATAAATTCACCCACTTTTTTATGATGTATCCCATATTAATTAGATGATTTGAATACTTCTTCAATTTCTATGACTTTGTCCTCTTGACATGGCATTGGAGGGAAGGAAGGTCTTGTTAGGAGTATTAGAGACCTTTTCAACCATTGAATCATTATTATAATAAAAAAATATTACTTATTATCTCCTAAATAGGTTTTTAATACAAGGATAAACATAAATAAATACTTTTTAAGATATTTTATGCATCAATTTGGGTGTTTTGACCACTTGAACTATTATTTTACAATGAGGCATATAAGGGTGAAAAGTTGGTTTTGATTCGAAGAAGGAAATATTCTACCATTTATGGATTCTCAACATAAAATTAGACTTAAAAAAAGGAATTTTGAGCCATCATACCCTATAGAAGATGAAATTTTTTTCCTATAGCATGTATTTCTTCATATTGCTTGTATCTCTAAAAATAGCTAAAGCTCCTTCTAGAAAAGAGTGTACATACTATAATGGAAAAATAAACACATTTATAAGGACCCTATATTCCCTTACACCTCCATTAAATTTTTTATGATCAAAATCCAAGTGGAAGTATCTCATTTTTTCCATTTCTCTCTCTAATTATGCCTAATTATGCCTCATAGGCCTAGAAACAAAGATTTGGCCCAAATGGATACCTACACATGTGAAACCTACCAAAAGTGTTTTATTTAATTTTATTGGAATAATACCATAATCCATATTAAATTTAATGTTGTATTACATTGTTTAGATGGGAAAACCATGAAATGGCCATTGGCAAGCCTATATGCTTATGTATGCTTGAGGAGTTATTCGAGATGTTTTTCATGAAATTTGCAATTTTTTTGTGATTTAAAGTGAATTTATTATACATTTATCACCTTAGATAAATAATTTATTGAGATTAAAGTCTCTTTTTTCACTCATAGGCCTTCACCATTGATCCTTGGCTTGCAAAATTGAGTTCTCTCACCTTTTGAGCTAGTGGCTAACTTGCAGGGGCTATATAAAAACTTGAGATACTTGTATAAGAATTTGAATAATTTTTTAACCTATTTAAATATAAAATAAACCTATTAAAATTTTTTATATGTCACTCCACCACCTATACCATCACAAACTAGTTTAAACTATATATTTTGCCATGTACCATTTAGTATTATACCTGCATATGTGAACAAACACCTAAAAGTGAATATGAAGATATTTTTAAGTGTCCATATGATCATTTTGAGGTCAAATTATTTAATTTTAAGGAATAAATAATCATCTCTTCTCCATTGGGTTAGTTATAGGGTTTAAGAAGGGTTTAAAGGGGTTTATGTTCTTAATAATGTTTCATAAAGGATATGAGTCCATTTAAAAAACCAATTCCAATAATTTATTTTAGGGGTACCCCTATAATATATAATATGGTATTTATTTCCCATTAATCTCCTCATGAAAGTTATGAGCAAAAAAAATGACCTCTTTGAGCTCCTTCTCAAGCAAACCAGGTTATCTACTTTCTAATTTATTGTTAATAAAGTTAGGTGACCCAACGTATTAAATAATGTTATATGTTTGAATTATTTAACCCCCTAAAACACCTCAAATAACCTCAAGTTACCATACCTCTCATGCAAGAATTTTTAAGCTGTGCAAATTTACCTCTTGGGTTGGTGACTGTGTAAGAAAAGGATGAGGAAGGCTATTTTGGGTCTTAAGACCTCAAAATAGATTTTCATATAAAAAAATATATCTAAACATGTTTTTAAAGATATTTTAAATGATCCATAATGATTCTCCACAATACTGACCTTATAAATAGGTCTAAAACATTGAACTTCACTACTTAGGGGTTTTATGTAAACTATTTATATTGACCTTAGAGGACTATAAACTGAATTTTATCCTTATCCATTTGATGAAAAATTTATTAAATAATTTTTTTAGGTAATATACATCTATTTTCATTTATATACATACAAATCTTAATGAGAAAGACATTATCTTCATTATGCTTGTGAGTGGGCCTGCAGGGTTTTAAATGAATATGTTAGTAGACTCTATTTTATATTTTATGAATATTATCTTCATATACACTTATAATGAAACATATTCCATTATTTACTATAATATATCATTCACATTCATCCCTATAACACACATTTCCCTTAAATTCATGACCCTTGTCCAAATCTTCACTCTTTACAAAGATTGTCTGTAAGTGCATTGGTTGTAAGAGTGCATATTTTGTCTCCTTGGATTATATGGTAAAAATTATTGAAATAATACCTTAATTATTTAATTTACACTATTAAAAACTCCATATAATATTTTTAAATCATCTACAAAACCCTCACTACACCTCACTCACAAGACTTATCATTTACTCAATACACAAGCCGACTATGACTATACCTTATTTGATTGTTGGTGTAATAGGCCTATAAGTAACCTTTAATAAGTTTATTTATTTGGAAAAATATTTTTGAACTTGTATATAACTTCACACTCTAATAAAAAACTATCAACTAAAATTCCAAATCATCATTTCACTCTTTCATCTTGTTGACCTTAGAACTTATTTAGGCCCAATTAAGCTAGTTGTAAGTGATGATTCTAGAGTTTTTAGGACTGATGGAAGAAGGTAAAGTAATTAATGCCATTTAATAGGTATATATAGACCTATCTCTCCTCATAACACGTTATGAAAATGTTATCCTTCAACTTCTTCCTCTTACCTATTCATGTGTTCACGTGATCACACAGAGGTTATCTTAATTGACTATGACTGAACATGGTTGTAAGTTAATTTGATTTCCTTATCTTATCTTATTTTATTATTAAATAAATAATATTCAATTTACCCTTATACTCTATTCATCCATCATATCTATCTTGTGTAACTTCTTGCTCTTATGACCTTCTTGACCTTTACTAGTTCATATTGCATATGGACCTAAATAACTGAGCCAAAATGTCATGGTTGTAGATATAAAAATACATTTCACCTACCTCCATGATCCATAATATCCAATAATTATTATTTTTCTCATTTATAACTATTTATTCAAACCATTTGAATTAATTACCCTAACATAATACTTTCTTGAAGTAGCCTAATAATGGATGACTATTATAGGTGCATATTTTGCCCTTTAAGGACTTTGTACAGACAAAGAAAATATATATTCCATGGTTATAAACATGAAAAATATAATTTAAATAGTGTTTATTGATTCAAACACACCCTAAAAATTGGATAATTATACAAGTATCTTGATAAACATGGAAACCAAAACATAAACCCTACCTTTAAAACTACTGATTTACCTTAATTTCTACTAAACTGGGTTTTAAGGTTTTATTTCATGATTTTATATTTTACCTTGAAGACCTTATGAGAATTATCATCCATTTAAGGGACTTATTTCAAAATAAATATTCATATTTAAACCATCACAAAACATTTTTGAGGGCACATAGTCTCTTAGAAGTCTATCAAGTTGGTAATACAATCATACACAATCTTGACTATACAATTTAGGCATAAGTAGGCCTAATTGGATCTCTTTATCTCATAATATCACTATAAAAATCAATAACCATAGATAATTCTTTGAGAAACTTCATATTATTCAACATTTCTTTCATTTTTCTCATGTCTCTTAACCTCATGTACTTTTCCATGATGTCCTTCTAACTTGCTCATCAGGCCTACAAGTGTCATTTTGAGCTTAAGAGAGCATAGTCTTAGAATGTCATATAGATTATATTCCCAATGTAAAAAAATAATTTATCATATTTTTATAAATATTCCAATATAATGTTGACCTCATTAAGATAATCTCATATATTGTATAATCTCATTAAAACTGCAACCACACCTTGTGAAAATCCCTGTCTCACTCAAGCTAACTCAAGAAATACCACCTTTGAGATAAAAATTTCCTGAATATTTTGTTTTAATTAAATAGGTGAATCACTAATTAAAAATTAACTTAATAACCCTTGAATATGAATACATTCAATTGATATATCAAACATGCTTAAAAACTACCAAATTTAATCATCAAGATAGGTAACTAGTTTCATATAGATTTACTCATTATAAATATAAATTATCTGATGATTACCACATTAAAAATGTCCTAATTTACCTTTAAATCATCCCACTATAACCATTTTTATCCATCAAGTTTTGAAGTGAATAAATAGAGATAAACCTTGACCCTGTCTAGATGAATAAGCCATTGAGACCCCCTACACTCTTAATAATGATTAATAAATGAGAGGGGATGAATATAAAAACCAATGTAATAAATTTTAATCCCACTATGACCACCTACTATTAAAAAAATATTAGGATCCAACTCTCTCTCCTCTATCTATACTAAGCACATGAAAATTAGCTTTAAAAGCTTACCAATGGAATGATGGAGGAGAAGAAGAAATTTTTGGACTTTTAAGATATGTGAGATATTTTAACTCATTTTTATGACCTATATAATACCAAAATAATATTTTATGTAATTTTCACATATAATTGGGCTCCTTAAGTCTGTACAAACCCATAAAACTACCTTTTAAATCAAAAACTAAGCTATTTTGACATGTATAACTTCATACTAAATTCCCTATTATATTATTACATTTAAAACTCATTTTTAAGCTTTTAAAACTATTATGGTACAAATATTCCATATTTACAATCTTAGAATATCTTTAAAACATCTCCAAGTGTAAAGAAAACTAGTGTAAAAGAGATGATCTCATGTATAAAAATTATATCAATCCAAGACCTCTTAGGACTTTAGATGACCTCTTCACCATCTAATTCAATGTTCCATGGAAATATAGTGCCTTTAAAAGGCCTATATTGGTCACAATTCAAACTTAAGTTTCTTCAAAAATCTTAAACTTTACTAAAATACCTTAATTTCGTCAAACAAGACTAATCAACCTTAAATCAAGTGACCAAGTGAAAAATATTGACCTGATAGACTATATACCCTCTTGACACAACATTTCATACCCATAGGACCCACTAAAATTATTATGAAGTTATTAGAAATCTTGACTTAGATATTACCTTAAACAATGTTAACAAGGCTAACAAATCATCACTTGAAGACTACCAAAGGCATGACAAAGTTGTGAAGAGGCTTGTAGAAGCATGACAAGTAAAGTTTAAAATTTTAAGGGTGAAAATGTGATGTGAGTCCTAAATTTTTCAACATTTTATTCAATCAACTGGGAAACATACTTGCTATTATTATGAACCTACAAATTAGCATATCTTTTAGATTTATAGACTCACTCACACACTCTAGAAAACACATGATTAGATCATGAAAACTGATTAAAACTCATATCCAAGATAATATGAGACATGACCTCCTAAAATAGGACACACAATAAGATAACTTAGACTAAAAATAAAGGAAATAAAAATAGCCTTAACAAGACACCTAATATGCAACAAGCACTTATGGAAGCAAAATAAGAAACTACTAGAACTAACTAACCAAGACAAAGAATTATCCACTTAAAACAAAATTAAAATTCATGAACTTACTTCTTCCAAGATATGGTACATGTTTTAAAGCAATTTACTCATTGAATATGATGTTTTATGGGCCACTCTTCTTGCCTACCAACTCTTTTAGCATCTCCTTAAGTTAATAATCAATAGTAAACTAGTCACCTATGAAGACATATTTATCTTGTATTTCGTGATCTTTCTCATACTTCTTATTATCTACAACATCATCAAGTGATACCTATTCTAGTAATTTTCCTTGAGTCTCTTTTTCATCTTGAGTGACCTCATTATTCTTATCAGTTGCTTCAAGTTCAGTAAGCTCTTCAAAGAGATGTGAATACTTAACCCAAGATGCATCGTGATCTTCAATGAGTGTTCTTTGATCTAACTCCTCATAATCATGCTAAATAGGATATTTATCCTTAAAAAGTCCTTTAATATCTTTTAAATACTAAATTTACAACTTCCAATCATCTTTTATTTCCTCACTTTGATCAACTAGAATGATATCATCTTATGACATCTTCATATTTCTTAAGTGAAGTTATAAGGATGTCATGATTGACAAATGGGAAATCATGACGTGATTATAAATTAAAATCCCTAAGGTCAACTTTAATATCCTTTTAAAATATCTCAAATTCACTCATGACTTTAGCTTGTACTATTTCTTCAAGCTCACATCCTTGATCATTTGGAGCTATTACACACAAGTCCAATATCTCACTTACTTAGCTGAGATGTCAAAATCAAGATCATATAAAAATTGGTTTTCAACTTGTACCCCAATTTAAGTATTAATGAAAATATCTTCCTTATACACACTTAAATTATCCTCCTCACATTCTCCTGGAATCTCACGTGTAGCTATAACCTCCTCCTTTATCTTCCATAGAATAGGCTCCTCTTTAGGAACGAAGATGATGCAAGGGTGATGAAACTCATTTGTTTGAGAGGGCGTATGAGGTATGGATTGTTGATCATGATAAAAATTTATATTTTTTTAGGGAAATGGGATCATTTAGGGAGTCTTGAAGAGGAGGGAAAGAGAAAATTTTAAATACTTCTACATTCTACACCTTCCACCTGACAATCACCTTATCAAAATCTAAAACATCCTCATCATCATAGATAGCTTGAGCTTGAGGGATGGGTAAGGAATACATTGATATATAATAAGGTTTATCCTCTTGGGTAGGTATATTATTATACTCTTGATTCCAACTAGGGATCTCTTTTGGATCAACTTGAGGATAGTCAAGGACTTTATGAGGATAAAGAACACAATAAGGCTAGTAAGGGATATAAGAGGGCTTTCGAAATAACTAATTAAAATCACCCTATTGCCTTTCCCAAGCCTCCATATTCTCTAATAAATTATTAAAAAACTCATTTATATCTAATGGATCACTATACATATCTTTAAATATCCAAATCACCTCCTCATACTAAGAAGTTGAGCAAATTTTTCTTGCACATGCTAGTATTTTGATTTCCATTCCATCCATTCTTTCTTGAAAACAAGGTTGTTCATATGCATCATCATAACCATATTATAAATTTTAAGATTTTTCATATTAATAATATTTCTCACAAGGAAGGTAAGATTCATACTCTTTATAGTAAGGATCATGACAAACTGGATAAGGCTACTGAAACATATAGTTAGGGTCATAGTAAGGATGATATAAATTATGATACTATTCATAGGATTGATAAGACTCTTGGTAATTATAATTATAATCATAAAAATGATGGTATGGTTCATTATTGGAATAATAATTGGGTATAAGATATAAATTATCTTCATACCTAGCCATCAAACCTCATGAAGATAATGAATTGGAAAAACACTTACTTGAGCCAATGTTTGGGATGTTAGAACCATCTACTTGATCTTGAATATTCCATTTATATTTTTAATTATTTTAGATTATAATGTATAGAATAACAAAACCAACAATTTTTCTACTGCTTTGGACCTTAGTCCCACTTGGCATGTCAAAACATGTTATCTACTAGACTTGCACCCTTGTGAAGATAGTTTCAAGCCTTCACAGTCTAAAGTAACATGGAGACAATCCTATATTTTAGGTGTCATAATATATGGATTGAATATATATATATATATTATAATGGAATTTCCCCTTGATTTATCAACTATCCTCTCTACTCTACACTACCAAATTGTGAGGGAAAGGGTAAGAAGATCAACTGAAAGAAAACCTATCTAAATAAAGTGATACACTAAAATGTGTCTGATAATTGTCTAATATGTGATAATAAGGATAAATAAAAACTTATACATGATTGAAATTATGAAATAAATTTCCTAAAACATAAGTATTTCACATAAAGGCTTAACTTGATGCATGATCTATGGTAGTTGATCAATAGGTCACTTAAACACACTAAGGAAAGATTGTACTTGCCATACATATAAGATTGTTCAAGCACACTATGAAATATATAAGGATGAAATAACACCTATAAATAGGTAATTAGGAGAGTAAAAATTTAAATTAATCATGTAATATCACTATCATTCATCAACCAACCATTAACATACACTAGTCACAAGCTTTGAGGAGGCTTGAATTCAATATTATTCATTCTAAAGAAGAATGTACAAGTGTTTTTATGAGCAGGGCCTTGCCAAAACTTAGGTTAATGATCCTTTTAAAATGCCAAAAATAGGCTTAAATATAGATAAAATGAGAAAGGAAAGATAGAGAGACAAAGTAAAAGCCTAAAAACTAGGAAATGTGACATCCACTAGGTCCTTCTCAAACTCCAATGTAGCACTTCCTTGATTATATATTTTTTTTAAAAAAAGTGGTGTAGAGGTAGAAATTATACTTGTATTGAAGGTTTTAATAAGTCATTAACATTCATTTTTGTTCTTTAACCCATACAATTTCCTAGATCTTTTCTTATATATCCTTTTATTCTTGGTGAAGAAGTCACCTCCTTGAAAATAGGCTATCAAAGCTTAGATAAGTCTTTCATAAACTTCATCCACTTTTGATGATCTATCCCTTCTTAATTATATTGTTATAATACTTCTTAAATTACTTTGACTTTGTCCTCTTGACTAGGCATTGGAGGGAAGGAAGGTCTTGTTAGGAATTTTAGAGACCTTTTCAACCTTTGAATCCTTCTTCCAATAAAACCTATGACTTATTATTGATTTATTAGGCATGGGAGATAATGATCAACATTAATAAATCATTTTAAGAGCTTCCATGTATCAATTTGGTTGTTTTGACCACTTGAACTATTCCTTTACAATGAGGTGTATAAGGGTGGAAAGTTAATTTTGATTTGAAGAAGCCAATATTCTACCATGGATGGATTCTCAACATGACATCAGACCTGAAACAAGGCATTTGGATCCATCAAACCCTATAGGAGATGAATTTTTTTCATATATCATGAATTTCTTCATATTCATTATAACCCTAAAAATAGGGAAACCTACTTGTGCACAAGAGTGTATAAACTATACTAGAAAATCATAAACATTTTTTAGGACCCTATATCCCTTTACATATCCATTCCAAGTTTTAGGATTATAATCTATGTAAAAGTATCTATTTTCTACCATTTCTCTCTCCTATTAGGCCTCCTAGGCCTAGAAATATAGATTTGGCCCAAATGGCCACCCACACTTGTGAAACGTAATATATATATATATATATATATATATATATATATATATATATATATATATATATATATATATATATATATATATATATTCACTTTACATGGACTGAGACCATTCTCCATGCCAAATTTCAATTTATGGGATGTTGTGTAGATGGTCAAATAATGAAATGGCCATTGGCAAGCCAATATTCTTGTGTATGCTTGAGGTGTTGTTTGAGATGTTTTTCATTAAACTTTCATGTTTTGTTACTTTAACATGACTTGATTACACCTATAATACCCTTACATAACTCTTTTATTCATATTTGAGTCTCTTTTTGCACTCGTAGTCCTTTACCATTGATCCTTGGTTTGTAAAACTAAGTTCTCAAATGTTTTAAGCTAGTGGCCAACTTGTAAGGACTATATAACAACTTGAGATACCTATAGAAGATTTTTAATGGTTTTGAAACCTCATTAAATCCCACATAAACATTTTCAAAAAATTTAGATGTTATTCCACTTTATATACCCTTACAAACCAACTTAAAATTGTATATTTCCCTATATCGTATGGTGCTATACTTGAATTTGTGAACAAACACCTAGAAGTGAATATCAAGAGATTTGTGAGTGTTAATAGGATAATTTTAATGTCAAATTATTTAATTTTAATGCATCAATAATAATCTCTTCTCCATTGGGTCAATTATAGGGTTTATGTTCTTAAAAATGGTTCGTAAAGGATAGGGGTCCATTCTAAAAACCAATGACAATAATTTATACAATGGGGATCCATCTAATATATACTATGCAATTTATTTCCCATGCATCTCCTCATGAAATTTTTGAGCAATAAAAATGACCTCTTTGAGCTCCTTCTCAAACAAAATAGGGTTATCTACCTTCTAGTTAATTGTTCATAAAGTTGTGTGACCCAATGGATGAACCAATGTTATAAGTTTGAATTATGAAACCCCATATAAAACTTCAAAAAACCTCACATTACCATACATCTCATGCAATAAGTTTTAATCTATGCAAGTTTAACTCTCAGGCTGGTGATTGTGTAAGAAAAGAATGAGAAAGGCTATTTTGGGTCTTAAGACCTTAGAACACATTTTCATATCAAAAAAATATATAAAAATATTTGTAAATATCTATTAAATTATACATAATGATGCTCCACAATACTTACCTTCTAAATATGTTTGAAACATTGAACTTCACCACTGAGGGTTTTTATAAAAACTATGTATGTTAAACCTAAAAGTCTATAAACTAAGTTTATCTCCTTATAAACTAGATGAAAAATTGATTAAATAATTTTTTGAGGTTATCTACATCCATTTATATTGTTATACATCTATCTATTAATGATAAATACATTATCTTCACTATGCTTATGAGTGGGCGTACAAGGTTCTAAAACACTGTGTTCTATCCTTTACGAATATGATCTTCATAGACACTTATAATTAAATTTATTAAATTCACTACTATAATATATCATTCATTTTCATCTCTATAACACTCATTTATCTTTAATTCATGACCCCTATCCATATATTCACTCTTTGTAAAGACTACCTATAAGTGCATTAGTTGTAGGTGTGCATATTTTATCTCCTTGGCTTATATGGGAAAAATGATTATATTAATACTTTTAGTGGGTCATTTACACTATTAAAATATCCATACCATATTTTTAAATCATATATAAACCCCTCACTTCACCTCACTCAAAAGACGTATTATTTACTCAATACACAGGTTGATTGTGACTATACCATGTTTGACTATAGGTGAACTAGGCCTATAAGTAACCTTTGCAGAGTTAATTTATTTTAAAAAATCTTCACGACCTTATATCCAACTTCACACTCCAATAAATAACTAATCAACCAAACTTCCAACTCATCATTTCACTCTTTCATCTTATTATCCTTAGAACTCAATTAGGCCCAATTAAGCTAGTTATAGGTGATGATTTTGGAGTTTCTAGGCTTGAGGGAGGAGGGTAAAGGAATTAAGGCCTTTGAATATGTATTTAAAAACCTATCTCACCTCCTAAAACCTTATTATAATGTTATCCTTCAACTTATTCCTCTTACCTATTCATGTCTTCATGTGATCACACATAGGTCACCTTAATTGAATGTGACTGAACATGGTTGTAAGTTACTTTGCTTTCCTTAGCTAATATTATTTTGTTATTGAATAAATAATATTCAATTTATATTTATAATCTATTAATAAATCATATCCATATCATGTAACTTATTTCTATTCTTGACCTTCTTAACCACCACAAGTTCATATTTTGTATAGACCTAACTAACTGATCTAAAATGCCATGGCGGTAGGTGACTATTTATCCTTGACTATAGGTGTAATAAGCCATTTAACCTACCTCTATGATCCATATTAACTAATTATTATTATTTATCTCATTTAAAACTATTAATGCAAACCATTTTCCTCAAGGACCTTAACATAATACTTTATTGAATTAGCCTAATAATAGATGACTACCATAGGTGCATATTCTACCCTTTTAGGACTATGTATTGATAGAGAAAAGATATATGCCATATTTGGAAACATGAAAAATATGATTACAAAATTTATTATTGAATCAAACACACCCCACCAAATTGGATAAGTATTTAAGGAGATTGATAAACATGGAAACCAAAACATAAACCTTACCTTCAAAAACTATTAATTTACCTTAATTTCTACTAAATTGTGTTTTAAGATCTTCTTTCATGCTTATGGCTTATCCCTTGGAGACATTATGAGCACTCTCATCCATTTAAGGGACTTATTTCACACTAAATATTCATATTGAAACCATCATAACACATTTTTGAGAGCACATAGTCCCTTAGAGGTCTATCAAGTTGGTAATATAGTCATACATAGTCATGATTATGTAATTTAGGCATAAATAAGCCTAATTGGATATCTTGATTTCATAATGTCACTATCAAATTTAAGACCCCTAGAGAATGATTTGATATACTTCATATTTTTCCACATTTCTTTCATTTTTCTCATGACTCTGAACCTCATGTCATTTGCCATGATCTCATTTGCCATGATGTCCTTCTAACCTGATCATTAGACCTAAAAGTGTTCTTTTAAGCTTAAGAGAGAATAATATTATAATGTCATACGTATTATCTTTTCAAGGTGAAACAAGGATTTGTCATATTTTCAAAAATCTTCCAAGATCATTTTTACCTCATTAAGATATACTCATACATTGAATAATCTCATTAGACCTACAACCATACCCTTTGAAAAGCCCTATCTCACTAAAAATACCTCAAGAAATACCCTCTTTAATATGAAAATTACCTAAAAAATTTTTTCATGAAAGAGGTGAATCATAAATGAAACATGAAATTAATAACCCCTAAATGTGAATACATTCAATTGATATATCAAACATATTTGAAAACTACCAATTTTAATCATCAAGATAGGGAACTAGTTTCTTATCAAAAGATTCATTATCAAGACAAATTACCTGATGAGTCATAAATTAAAAATGTATCATTTGACCCCAAAATAATCCCACTATAACCATTTTTTTCCATTGAGTTCTGAAGTGAATAAATGGAGACAAACATGGACCTTGTCTAGATGAATAAGTCATTAACACCCCCTACACTCTTAATGATTATTCATAAATGATAAGGGACAAATATAAAAAATAATGACATAAATATGAATTTTTTTTGGACCCCCTACTATGGAAAAAAATTTAGGATCTAGATCTCTCTCCTTTGTTTGTACCGAGCACATGAAAACTAGCTTTAGAAGTTTGCCAATGGAGTGATGGAGTAGAAGAAGAAATATTTGGAATTTTAAGACTTGGGAGATATTTTAACTCATTTAAATGACCTATATAAGACAAAAATACACCTTGAAGTCATTTTCACTTGGAAGTGGGCTCCTTAAGGTTGTACAAACTGATAAAACTACCTTTTTTTGCAAAAACTAAGTTTTTTTTGACATGTAGACCATTATACTAACTTATTTATAATATTATTACATTGGAAACTCATTTTAAATATTTTAAAAGTGTTATGATATTTATATTCCCTATTAACAATCTTATAATTCCTTAAAATATCTTGAAGTACAAAGAAAACTAGTGTAAAAGAGATGATCTCATGTAAAGAAATTATATTAGTCTAATCCCTCTGAGGAATTCATATGAACTATTCACCATATGATTCAATTATCCATTCAAATATATTACCTTGATCAGGCTTATATTTCTCACAATACAAACCTAGGTTTCTCCAAAAACCTTAAACTTTACTAAAATACCTTAATTTCATCAAACAAGACTAATAAGCCTTAAACTAAGTGACCAACTGAATAATATTAACTTGATAGACTATGCACCCTCTTGACACATCATGGCATACCCCTAGGACCCAATAAAATGACTATAAATACATTGGAAATCTTGGCTTAAATATTACCTTATGTAGTCATATAAAATGTAAAAATTGGTAACTTAAGTGTGGTTAATGATACCCAACCCATAGTACCCTCTTGATTGCTCTAATGACCCTTTTAGGCACCTTTTCACTAATTACCAATCATTCATAGGCTTTCAAGACCTCATTACAACTTATCTAGGACCCTTTTTCCATGCTTATTCCATCCCCCCGGTCCTATACTCTCAAGATAATAACACCTAACTTGGACTATAGTGTTGGACCCCTAAGGTGTCCCTTTTTTAGCACTCCTATCTAATCACATTTTGAGCCTAGATTACCATTTTTCCCTCATTCCTCCTCTTCATTATGTCAGAATAGTATGAATAAATTTAACCTATGATCAATAGATCCATACATAAGCCCATTAAAAGATCATCTGGAAAGGGTTGGAAAATGTCACTAAGCAATCAAGAATACAAACAATCTTCCCTATTCACTGCATACAACCAGTGAATACACTTACAAGCTCATTTAAATCCTTACATAGCCCCTATCCACCTCAAGCATATCTAATTTTAACATTTTATGCATTCTCACATCATAATTACACTAGGCACTTTCAAAGGGAGAACTACATATAGCTTGATCCCTCTTCAAAGTATTAGTATGTAGGTAGTGTACCCACACATAGGGTGTGAAGCATGTCTAGTGCATCTTATACACACTAACCCCCCTCTTTTCTCAAAGTCCTATTCAATCTTATTGGAGACCTAGGATCAAAGATACATTATCTCTACAAGGAGCTTCATTGAGAGTTAAGCTTTAAAATTTCATAGGTAGGGTCATATAGGAGTGGCATATAAAACCCAAAAATCTCATACCTCTGTGACTAGTTTAGAAAATAGTGGTAGGAATAGGACTATAGTGTTAGACCCCAAAGTGTCTTATTTTTGTAACTTCTATGATTTCATTCAATGAAAGATATATCTATGTTCCTAATACTATTCCAGTCCTACATAGTCAAATCAACTTTCATCTCAGTCAAATCAACACAATTTTAAGCTAATTTATATTTCTCTCTATTTACTTGCTATTTCTAGAAATTATAAACAACAATCAAAATTATTAAATCACTAGGTTAATTATCACATAATTATTGACAAATTTACTTAAAATTTTAACTAAATAGGAATAAAAACCCTAATTATTCTCAAAATGGTTAAATCATTTGGTGAACTTGACTTACTTCATTTGTACATAAAAACCTTAGAAACTTTAGGGTAAATTTCCTACTAATTTTTCCTATATTTTTTTGATTTTGTAACCTACATAATAAAATCATAAATTAGCATTAAATTTTAAAATTTCATAGTATTTTTAAAATAATTTTCTTTCAAACCCTAGTCACCCATTCTAGGTCCCGATATTTTCCCAATAATTTTGCAATAATTTTTAATTTTTTACTAGCATATTAAAATCAGAAATTCACCTTAAATTTCAAAATTCAATAGTAATTTTCAAAAATATTTATTTTTCAAAACCCTAGTTTCATCTCCTAGGTCCCGTTAAATCAAAAAAAATCCAATAAATTTCTTATTTTTTACTTGCATACCTGACTTAAAAATTCACTTTAAATTTCAATGGAATTTTCAAATTAATCATCTTTCAAACCCTAGATACATATACTAGGCCCCATTACTTCTTGAGGTATCACCTTACATCTAAAATCAGATTTCAAAAATGGATCTCACTTATTTTCAAATATTTCTTGCATTTTTAGCAAATAATAAGGAGACCATACTTGGTCTTATCATGTACATGAATGATGAAGTTTACCATATGCTAATACAAAGCTTCATTCTTTGATTTTTATGCCTAATTTTCATATTATGGGATGATATTAAGAAATTAATTGTTAAACATAGTAAGATACTTCTCCTTCAAAGCAAAGTTTACTTGTCTTTAATACAAGGTTTCATCTCTTACTTTCTATCTCTCATATCGATTTTTTTTCAAGTTTATCATACTAAACACATTATAAATGTCATAACACATTAGAAATGTCATAACACATGCTAAATTTTCTTATGAATTCATGTACAAATTAATTCTTTCTATCCCTTTCTTTCTATCTCTCATATCAAAAAACTTTCAAGTTATCATGCTAAACACAATAGAAATGTCATAGCACATGCCAAATTTTCTTATGCATTCATGCACAAATTCATGTTTTTTATCCCTTGATTTCTATCTCTCTGTAGACACCGAAATCGTGTTGACTCCCCTGGTCATTCTCCATTTTATTCTTCTTCGCCTATTTAACCCTTGTCGATCACTTTTTCCATTAGCCTCGACCCTGGCAACATGTAAAAATGAGCACAGAGCTAAAGCCAGACTCTATCCCCATTGTGCATCTGCCGACGACGGTCGTTACCCGGCCGACGTCGCTGATGTCGGTAATTTTGCCGATGTCGGTCACCTTCCCGTTATCCGTTATTAGTTATCATTCGGTTCCCAATCAGTTTCCCAAATGGTTATCGAACCGTCTCTCGAACCGCCCCTTGCCTTCATCAGCGTCCGCCAACCATTCGAAAGGCTAATCAATTAATCAATCAATCAATCGAGCCCAAACTCTGACATTCATAGACTCTTGCAATCAACACTCTCATGATCAACCAACTCCGGCATCAACCAATCTGCATTCGCTTCAATCCGGCACTGCACAGACAACTTCAACAACGTCAATCATGTCTTCGCACTGTGACAGGTAAGTATCCTCATCTGTTTATTTTTATTTTTGGTTATTGCTTGCTTGTTATTTCCATACTCTATATTTTGTCCAGACTCGACCTTCTGCAAATCCCCAGAGCCTATTTAGACTTGACCTTATCCTGACTAAGACCTGTCCAAAACCCTGCCCAGAACCTGTCCAAAACCTTGCCTAGACTCTGCCCTGACTTTGTCTCGACCCTGTCAAGACCCTGTCCCGACTCTCCCAGACCTTCTGCAACTCACCTAGACTCTGTCCAAAACCTGCCCCGACCGACGCCGGTCACTACCCCAACCGATGCCGGCACTTTAACCGACGTCGGCACTTTCCCTAACCGACGCCGACACCACAGAGACCGACATCGGCGACTGCACAGAATAGTGCTTCATTATCAGGTACGCATTTTATTTTTTGTCCTTTATTTTTGTCATTTTATCTTTCATTATATCTACTTTAGTCCAATATTCTAATTTTTTATCAGTGGGTTGATATCCTTCTAGGAAGTCTTTGAACTTTCGGGATCGAGCGTTCGCCTGACAACCCACCATATCTTTTGACTAACATTTTTTCGTGTTTCAGTCTCTTTTCTTCACAGGTGTCATTCCTCCACAGCCAAAGAGGAGAATCTTCCAACGTCTGATTTTGGTGCGCACAACTTTATCAGGTATCTTCTAGCCTTGACCATTTCTTTTAGTTTCTTATTTCTTCCTTGAATGTAGAAAGCAATTCTGCATAGAAACATTCTGGCACGCCCGCTGGGACCCTAAGGCCTTCCTTGGATTCTTTCTTTCTTTCATTCATATAGGTGCATTAGGTTTCTTCCTTTTCACCTCCTTTCGTCTCTTCTTAAAAGACATCATAAGCAGGACTAAAAAGAACATTTCTTTCTTTCTTGCACTTCTAGACTAGCTAAAACTCATATTCTTTGACTCTTTCTCCATTCGTCTTCATACGAACAAACATTTCGACTTGGGCATTAAAACACTTTGCATTCATTTCTGTTTGCCTGCATCTTTTAGACCACACATAGTAATTAAACCGCATATTGAATTAATCTAGATCACTTGATGTTACACGACCGAACCACTTGCACAAAACAAACATTTTAACTTACCTGAGACAAGGCCCGACTGGGATTTCATCCCCCAGCAGATACCTTACCCATCCCGGCGATCTTACTTGGATTTCATCACCAAGGGGAAAGCCCACTCTGTTCTCTGGCAGAGTCTAAACTATAGGCGAAGTGTATTTTGGCTAAGCGAAACCAGCTAACCACTGGAATCGTGAAGTGAGGGGAGCTTGCTCCTTAGCACCAGGCCACGTACCGAACCTAACACAGACTTCTTGAGCACCATAACAAAACCCAAAACCATCCATAGACTACTTCTTCTAGGACCTAACTCAAAAACCAACCTTCCTCTGCACACATTCTAAAGCATAAGCCACTATAATCCTAAAAATTTACTCCTAGGGTTTTAAGATCTGCTTGTGTCTTCGTCTTTTTTTAGTTCTTATCTGCTTGTTTGAGCTTGTGAGGATGTTCTTCCTTGCCTTGAATGGTTCTGACTTGTAGCCAAGCCAAAGCTCTAGTCGATCACACGAGGCATCATCCTCTTCCGTTTACCCCGCCTACAACCAACCCTATAATGGATTTCTACTCGGAGACCGAAAGAACTCCTAATAGACCATCCCCGACCCAAACGCCTATTGTCCCAGAAGGGGACCAAGATTTTGCAAGATTCTTGGACCTCAATACCACAGCCCTCCAAAACTATCTCGCGAGAAACCCAATGTGGGACCTTTCGGGTGACGTGGCGATGACATCAACACCGTTCGCCACCCAACCTTTTACGACTCAGCCTTTCACCTTAACCGTTAACCCGACCATGGCCAATACACAAAGTTTGGCCTCCTCATCTATTTTTAGACCAACCTCCATTGGGGTTTCGTTACCCCCTCAACCACCTTCAATTCAACCAAGTTCTACATCATACCAGAACTTGATTGTCTCGACCCCACACACTCTTGCACCCATATACGTAGGAGTGCCTACCTCCTCTTTTGTCCATGCCGCCACACAACCACCTTTGGCGATATCTGGTCAGCCTATGCCTTCTACCTTCATAACCCAACCACCCTTAGCCTCTACTTCTGCCCCTGCAACTAGTCATCCGTACCTTGCACCCTTACTGGTACAACCGACTACGTCGTACGCCTCTTCTAGCCTCTTTCAAGTCCCTTACAACCAAGGGGGTGCTCCGTCTGCCAATCCGTCAGCAGACATCATCAAGATGCTGATGGATAAAATGTCTAGTCTTGAAGCTTCTATCTCTGATTCAAGTAATGTCTCTTCATATGACCAGATTTACAACGAGCCCATCCATCCTTCTATCCCTATTCGACCATACCCCAACCATTGGGAGCTTCCTAAATTCACTCACTTCCAAAGTAAGGAGGACCCACAACAACACTTACAAGCATTCAGACATGCCTGTTACCTTATCGCCCACGATGATGCGTTACTCCTACGCACGTTTCCTATGTCTCTTTCTGGCCCTGCCCTTGACTGGTATAGCTCTCTTGCCAGACATTCTATCTTTTCATTCATTCAACTTGCCCAATTATTCGTTGACCATTTCTCAATCAATATCACTAAACAAGTCTCGATCACAGACCTTTACTCCATTAGGCAATTTGACGACGAATCAATAGTCGATTTTGTCGCCCGTTGGAGAGGCTTGATTAACCAGCTCTCCTTTTCCTTGCCTCAACCCAAGCTCATTGAGCTCTTTTCCCGAGCATGTGCCAGTCACATCTCGTCCACCTTGCAGGTTCAAACATTCCACACTTTCGATGAGGTCTTCACCATGGCCCAAAAGCTTGAACTCTGTGCCATTGAAGAAGATAAGGTCAAATTGCGTAACACTAACACAAGAACCAATGACCACTCTTCTTCCAGACCTTCTTCTGCCCACTCTCAATCTAAGGGGTTGGCAAACATTGTCATCTTTAGACCATCATCTTCGACAATAACCAACCGACCATCATTTTCAACATTAGACTACATCAATAAATATTTTCAACGTCAATCCATACATCATCAATTCACTCCAATTGGGGAGTCATATGCCTCTATCTTGGATAAACTCGTCAAGCAGGGGGTCCTCAATCTCCCTTCAATCTGACCACATCAATTCGACCCCTCAACACCTATCCCTGCATGGTACAGGGAGAATCACTTTTGCAACTATCACCGTGTCAAAGGCCATGACACGGATCACTGTCAAACTTTCAAAAACATCATCTAGGACATGCTAGACAAGGGGGATCTCATCTTGGATAACCCGAACACATCACCCAACCAAAACCTCGACATCTTCAAGCAACCCTTTCCTAATCACCTGCCTACTCAAGACAACGTCCAAACCATGATCAATGACCCTCAAGACCATGATATACACACGGTCGACACTATATTTTCTCTTATCCTTGACCAATCTCTTTCACAGGTGGAAGACCTTTCTTCCCCTATACCTCCTCCACATGGTGAAGAACTTCCTTCTCCTACTTGTCCTCCATCGACTTCTCCCATATTGGAGGACGCTTTGACCACATCAACACCAGCTGCCTCACCTTCATCCTTATTATCATCCATAGATGATCACACCTTTTTGACTCCCCAACCACACACAGAAGCCATGACTACTCCGACGCTCTTTCCACTTAAAGAGCCCACTTTTTTAATCCCTTCTTCATTGAGAGAAGAACCATCCACATCTAAGTCCAAACCCGCGCAAGCGTCCATCATGCCCAAAGCGATTAAACCTCTTGGTGTTTGCCCCACATCTAACCTCGCCTCGCACAAAGGTGGCCCTCAACTCAAACCAAAGAAGGCTACTAAACCACACCGGAGGCCTCCTCCCCTATCTTCATCATTACCTTCAATCTTGGGCCCACATCCATCTACTTTACTTGGAGTGCTTCCCACTCCCATACTTCACAGAGGCAAGTCGCCTCCATTATTCTATCAACCCGTCAGACTTATATCTCCTCCAAACCATCAACCTACGTATCTTACACCTCTCAAATCAAAATCACCAACCCTCACTGTAACAAGACACTCAGACCTGTTAGCAGGTTCTTATGCTTTGCTGTTATGGCAATTGTTGCAGTCCTCTCGTATCTATCTCCCGCCGCTTAGACCAAATCAATCTCTCAGACCAAAACCACCCTGGTTCGATGACACTTAGGTTTGTGCATATCATCGCATGCCTGGGCATGACACCGAGCAGTGTTGTGCCCTCAAGGTCATCATTCGCCAATGTCTAGGGAATGACACCCTTCTTTTCGACCACATCATCAATAAACCTTCAACACCACCCTACTCATCAACTCTTAGATCAAAACCATCTTGGTTCGACAACTCTAAATTTTGTCATTATCATCACACTCTGGGACATGACACCGAGCATTGTTGTGCTCTTAAAGCTATCATTCATCACCACCGAAAAAAGGATACCCTTCTCATCAAGGATCCTCTTGACCACCCCTTTGACAAATCATCCACACCGACTCATGCCTCTCTAACCTCGTCACCTAAATCAGGATCTCCACGCCAGACTAGGGTCCCTTCACCGCCTTTAACCCCCTTGTTCAAAATCAACACTGTCCATCTGACCACTATACCTCAATCGACCTTAACCAATCTGTCAAAAATTCTCCCTAGCCACTGGGGGAATTCAACCTTCATCCAAACCTTGACCAATTTTTCAACACAGTCTCGACCACATATCAATCACTCTTTCAACTTAGCCTCAACCAGACTAGCAACCAAACATTTAACCCGACCTCAACCAAACATTCGACCCAACCAAAGACCAAATACCAACCAGTTAACCCTTGACCAACCATTGACCAACTATCAAATGACCAAATCTCAACCAAACATTCAACCAACCTTTTTATCAAAACATTCAACTTGTCTCGACCAATCAACAACCATATCAACCAACTTCACATCTGGAAAGAGCCACAAGGGGCAAGTTTGCTCCTAATTGACTCGGACCTTATCACGCACAAGCATACACCAGGGACTTATCAGAACCTAAGCCTCTTAATGCGTTGCATCTGCGACCGTTCTACTGCTAGTCGAGTATTCATCCACTTGACACTTAACTTGAGCTCATCCCTTGAGCAATCCCCGTCCTCTTAGTCCTAATTCCTTTCAACCCTATTCCTCTTAACAATTCCTATAACCCTTTTATGCTGTATGGATGCTTTATCCTAATAAAAGGGAGCCCTTGACCTTCTATAATCTTGTCCATGACTCACATTTCTATAAAAACAAATCAAGATGTCACAATATCCATGGTCACTATATCAATATCAAAATCAAAAAGTAGACTGCTCCCTCGAAGGACAGTTGTACTATCATTGCTGTAATTAATAGACTGCTCCCTCGAAGGACAGCTATTCAAAAGCCCTTATATTAAACAAAAATCTAGACCACTCCCTTGAAGGATGGCTATGAATAATCTGGCAATAAATAGTACTATTTTAGAAGCTTCCCGCATTGATCAGCTTCACAAATGACCACCACGCAAATGACATCTCTATGCAGGCTTCCCGCATTGATCAGTCTGCGCAAAAAAAAAAAAAAAGAGTCATGGACTTGACTTATAGTTGTCTCAGGGTCTCCTACAAAAAGGGGCAAAGTTATCTCTGCTCTTATAACAGGTTACCCTCTTTCCTCCTCCTATCACCTACTCAATGGACTTCGAGCTCACTTTAATGTCAAAGTGATTCGATTACCGCTCTAACATAACTATGGTCAACGACGTCACGCATGAATGGGGCTCTTGGTTCTCATAATACATCTCTATGCTATCTTTTTAGTCCTTGTCAATGAAAGAGCAATATGCTTTTCACTTCTTCTGCACTTTGGTCACATTCACCTTCATCACTTGTCAATCCACTCGACTCAACTCTCTTTTCAGACCACTCCCATAGCCTATTCCCCCTAGTTTCTATGGACACCAATACACATGGAAACTATCGACCCGCTGCACTTTATGTTCAGCATAAACCAATACTTGCTGAAGCATAAATAAACCTCAATTCATTTTTAGCCTACATCCATCATGAATATGGAATATTGCTAGGGATGAAAAAACCCTCAACCAATGTTGCAGAATACACCATTTGGAAAAGGCTACAACATCTCTTCTCCTCATCATTTCATCATAACCAAGACCAATCTATCAGCCATTTTTGACCACCTGTCTACTACTCGGACCCTTTGTCTGAACTACATTGGTCTGAGGCCTTTCCACCAGGGCTATATAGGCAGCACTCAGTTGACATGGGGTCTTCTGGGGTTAGCTTGGCCACATCCTTTCGCCCATTCCTCCCCTCGACCACCAACCATTGGAGATCATACCTATCTCCTCCGACCTTGACCACTTCCAAGACACTGTTGCCTTGGTTGTTTTTGCATGAATGCTACCTCATGACTGGTTAGCAAAATTGTGCACAGACCTTTTTGGACCCTCACAAGTATAGGATCACAAGCCGGTTGATCCGCACTACTTATGACTTTTTCGTGTTTCTAGGAGCACTTCCTGAGCTTGGGATACCTGGAACGCGACGACCCATTGGAGCTTCAGCTTAGATTGCATAACCTGATCAGTAGATGACTAAATGTTGGGGCCCGGTTATTTCAATTTTGGCACTCCTCGACCCTTGACCTGTGACACTTTTGACCTGACCATCTCGTGTAGTGGTATGCGCGTAATCACGCCTTTTGCAGCGTTCACCCTCACCCCTTTTTTTTTCATTCACTCTTTGTCAAATCAGCACCCGATTCCCAGTTCCCTTCCCTCGACTCCTGCTTTGAGGGGGAATACCTCATCCATAATCAGGGCAATCACTCATATTTTTGTCTTGCAGTTCATTCGAACAACCAACAAGATGAAATCAACCTTATCCCACACCTGGGGCAATCACTCCTATTTTTGTCTTGCAGTTCATCCAGAACAACCAACAAGACAAAAAGGGGCAAATGTAGACACCGAAATCATGTCGACTCCCCTGGTCATTCTCCATTTTATTCTTCTTCGCCTATTTAACCCTTGTTGATCACTTTTTCCATTAGCCTCGACCCTGGCAGCATGTAAAGATGAGCACAGAGCTAAAGCCAGACTCTATCCCCATTGTGCATCTGCCGACGACAGTCATTACCCGGCCGACATCGCCGACGTCGGTCACTTATCGGCCAACGTCGGCAATTCTACTGACATCGGTCACCTTCCCGTTATCCATTATCAGTTATCATTCGGTTCCCAATCGGTTTCCCAAACGGTTATCAAACCATCTCTCGAACTGCCCCTTGCCTTCATCAGCGTCTGCCAGCCATTCGAAAGGCTAATCAATTAATCAATCAATCAATCGAGCCTGAACTCTGACATTCACAGACTCTTGCAATCAACACTCTCATGATCAACCAACTCTGGCATCAACCAATCTGCATTCGCTTCAATCCGGCACTGCACAGACAACTTCAACAACATCAATCATGTCTTCGCACTGTGACAGGTAAGTATCCTCATCTGTTTATTTTTATTTTTGGTTATTGCTTGCTTGTTATTTCCATACTCTATATTCTATCTAGACTCAACCTTCTACAAATCCCCAGAGCCTGTTTAGACTCGACCTTATCCTGACTAGGACTTGTCCAAAACCCTGCCCAGAACCTGTCCAAAACCTTGCCTAGACTCTGCCCTGACTTTGTCTCGACCCTGTCAAGACCCTGTCCCGACTCTCCTAGACCTTCTGCAACTTGCCTAGACTCTGTCCAAAACCTGCCTCGACTGACGCCGGTCACTACCCCGATCGACACCGACACTTTAACCGACGTCGGCACTTTCCCTAACCGACGCCGGCACCACAGAGACCGACATCAGCGACTGCACAGAACAGTGCTTCATTATCAGGTACACATTTTATTTTTTGTCCTTTATTTCTGTCAGTTTATCTTTCATTATATCTACTTTAGTCCAATATTCTGCTTTTTTATCAGTGGGTTGATATCCTTCTAGGAAGTCTTTGAACTTCCAGGATTGGGCGTTCGCCTGACAACCCACCATATCTTTTGACTAACGTTTTTCCATGTTTTAGTCTCTTTTCTTCGTAGGTGTCATTCCTCCACAGCCAAAGAGGAAAATCTTCCAACGTCTAATTTCGGTGCGCATGACTTTATCAGGTATCTTCTAGCCTTGACCATTTCTTTTAGTTTCTTATTTCTTCTTTGAATGTAGAAAGCAATTCTGCATAGGAACACTCTCATTTGGAATGTTCTTTATAAACATACTTATATACAACTTATAACTCAAATTTCATGTATTTCATCCCACATACATGGTTTCTACCTAGAGGATCCATTGCATAAGCTAACAACCAACTGTCAAGTTTTAATTTTATATCCTATACACAGGAAATAGTTTCCTTCTCCTCCTCTCCTCCAAGAGGGTGATAGATACTTTTCCTCTAACTATGTTCATGATATCACCCCTCAATAAGGTGAGGCAGCCCATACTATTGTTCCTAATGCATGCATTCAACCTATATTTTCTTCAAAACCTCTTCAACATATGTGCTTATATGTTCAATTGAAAGCAACTATGATTTGCACTTGTGAGACTTTAAGGGATAAAATCACTAGTATGAGAAATTTAATTTCATATTTACAAAAAAATAATAAGATATTACATGAAAATATCACAACATCAAAAAATTATATTATAATATAAAATCTTAAAAGACACCCTAGTGTCAATCATGTACATGCACCTTCACCTAGTCAATTGGTTGCAAGCAATGTTACATATCAAAATAAGAAATGAAAACAAAGTAACTCTAAAAATAGCGATTCAAAAATCATTAAAATATAAAGTAAGAGTTCAAGTGAGTTACTAAGTGAAATGATTAAATATAAGTTGATCAAACTACCTCCTCTACATCTAGTGAGAAGATCCAAATATTATTGTGCATATCATACCATGCATGGGCATCACACAGATTCATGTTTGGAATTAAAACAAGATATAAAACACGTAATTAATAATGAGTCCCCTATATGATTTAAATCATTCAAGAAATCTATAGTGACACATGAACATATTCATAGAGGGTCAAATCCAAAAATAGTACAAAAGTGGTTACCAAAGCGTAACTCAAAACAAAAAAAAGGATCAAAAATAAAAATCAAAGCAAGAAAAAATATCAAAAACATAGGTAAATCATGGAAAATATGCAAATATACCTCTCTAAAATGAGGCTCAACTTTCAAATAAGTATGGGTTTGGTCAACAATATTTACAATAGTTTTCTCATCAAGGTCAAGGGTTGGGCAAACATGCTCAAGGCATCACTGCTCCTATTCTAGTAGTTGATAATGTTTGTCACCAAGGTTTTGGATTTATTGAACATCCTAAGGAAAATAATTCATAGATAGAATTTATCAAATGAAAAGATCTAGATATAATAAAGGTCAATAGTAGAATTCCATTGGTTCAAAATCAAGATGATAATGATGAGTGGAACAATACATGTTATTATGATTTTCAAGATACCAATAATGAATCCAAATATTCAAAGTCATATTCACATCCATTCCATTATGCTTCAAAATCATACACGATTTTTTTTTGATACATGACATAATGATGGGGAGTCTCCTATGAGACTCAACGGTTAGTATAATCTCTTCCCAGTTTTACCTGTACATAGTTTCTTATGCTTGATTGTACATAGCTTATATAAAAAATATAAAAATAATAAAAAATTTCAAATTAAAAAAAACATTAAAATATGTCAAAACACCAAAAAAAAATTGATTATATGCATCATTCATGCTTTACACTTCTACTATCATGCTAGACTTGCATTTGTTATTCTATGTTATTATTTATCAATTTATCTATGTTACCATGCTTCACTTGATATCCTTTAAGTGTGTATAGTGACATCCACCTATTTTATTGATTCACTCTACCCATTGAGATGTAATCCTACTTCTACATTGAGACATACATCTATATACATACCCACTAGAAGCATCCTCTACATGACTACACCATCCAAGTTATGTCATTCCTATACACGACACACTCTAGATATCATGTTGATGTATAATACTTACTAGCTTACATAGATTAATCTATCAAAACTCACTAGTATATATCACTTGTGTATTTCCAAGAATATACATGGTCTTATACTAACATATCTTGCATACTTTATCTCTTGATTTGATTAGTTATATGTGATTGTATTTCTAGTTATTACATGCTTTTCTTTCTTGATTTGCATAGATAAATATGATTGTTTGCATTTATTCATTCCTATATTGTCTCTTATATATGCCTTCGGGTATTTTCCAACGTCCTTTGATTATATTCATATGTGTACTTTAGTATATTTCCCAATGTCCTTTACCTATACTCTTCTATGTGATTGTGGCTTCCACGCCAACTTTGCTTATTTTAATTATATGTGTATGTGGAATTTGAACATACCTTGTATGCTTTCCTTCCAGTATGAGTGGCATAACCCCATGTCCCTTTTTTGTGTGGTCCCTTAGTCACCCTTGTATTATTATTGCTTATTTCCTTAAGTGCTTGTTTCTTATTTATTTCTTATTGTTTGCAATGCCATGATCCACATCATGTATTTATCTTGATTTTTTGTATGCCATGATGGACATCATGCTCCATCCCTCTAACTAACAACTAACTAGACATTCATTTCTATTTTAGTACATTTCACATTTTATTAAATTGTTATGTCTATCTAGGCATGTCCCTATTGATCTAATAATCCCTTAATATAAATCATGTTATATCTTGAGATATATTGTCAATTATCATTATTATATCATATATCTTTAAAGAATAACACACTTGTAGAGCTATTTATTTTGAGAGTATTCATTTTAGGGTCTTCATTCCTATTCTTATAAGAATGGGCAATAAACAATGGTTTTGTCACAAAGATTAGAGCTCTTAACAGTTGAAAAAGTAGCATTCAACACACCCAAAATAATAACCAAGCATCAAAATAGTCAAAATAGACTAGGCAAATAGTGAGAATATCAGAATAGTTACTAGATTTAGCCTAGGACAATAGCATCCAACCTAGACTATAACATTGCTACCACTAGTGTCCACTTTTGGTACTCTTGTCCAAATAATAAAACAACTAGAATTTCTAAAAGTAGGCAAAAAAGTAGGTTTAGCTATAGTTTTGCATAGCCTTACTAGTTTAGAATTAGTAGTTATTATAACACTTTTGATTACATAATATAGATATAGGGGGAATCATGCATGGCATGATGGATCTCACTTCAATCTTTAGACATGGTAGTTGATATAACTTCTAGATCATAATCCATATTCAAAACACTAGTAATTAGGGGTAATATATGCAACACATTTGTTTTATTTTCCTTTATGAGTTCAATATTACCTAGGTATTCTTAGAAGTCATGTGACCTATTCCATATACAAGTGGTTGACATCATTTTTGAATGGATTTCATACAATCCTAACTTCCACTTTCCTAAGTTCCCAAGTGGATTTCATACAATCTTAGTACACCATTTTTGAAGTGGCTTTCATACAAGCCTAATCTCCATCTTTTGAAGTGGCCAAGAGTGACATAGTTTATATTATACATTCATCTATCCATGAAAACATGGTTAAATCACACTACATTCATGGCTTTCAAGAGCCATCTCATATGACACAAATTTCATACTAGTATCAGTTCATAACTTCACTTCACAAGGTAATGATGGAACCAAAGGACTAGCTAGCCTTTGTATTCTTGAGCCACCTATATAAGGGATTAGACACATAGTATAGACATATATTATCACATGCATGATCATATAACTTCACTTAGTAGGTGATGATGGAGATAAAGGGCTAGCCTTTGCATTCTTGAGCCACTCTCAGGGAATTGAGCACTTAGCTCCATTTGTAATATTACTATTGGTACAACACCTTCCAGCATTACTCAGCATAAGATATCATCATTCATCATCACAATAGGTTTTGTATTGGTTCATGTACTTGTTGAGGTGTATTCATTCCTTTCTCTTCCTCTCTCTCTCTCTCTTACTCAGCTTTGTACGTTCTTATTTTAGATATAGTGTATCTCATAAGAACTAATCTAATTTTTGTTTTTCTTATAGATTCATACTTCACAGTGTGTTCTCTCTATGTAAACCTAGCATCAAAATATATTTATGAGCTTTACCCTTACAAGTAAGTTTAGGTATGCTTTCTATTTTTCCTTTATCCTAGCATTTTGCTTTACTACATGACTAGAATAAAAGGGGGATAAATGTAGTCATACAAAATTTATAAATTGGTAACTTGAGTATGGCTAATGACACATGACCCATAGTTCCCTCTTGCTTGATCTCATGACCCTTATAGGCACATTTTCATTGATTACCAGTCATCCATAGGATTTCAAGACATCATTCTAGCTTAGCTAAGACCCTTTTCCATGTTTATTCCATCCCCCAGGGATTGTACCCTTAGGAGAATAGCACCCAACTTAGACTATAGCAATACAAGCTAGGGTGTACCATTTTTGGTGATCATATACAATCCCATTTTAATCCTAGATTACCATTTTGCCCTGATTTTTATTCTTTATTGTGTTAGCCTAGAATGATTGCATTTAACCCATGACCAATAAATTCTTATATAACCCATTCAAAGATCATTTGGAAAGGGTTGGTAAATATCACTAAGAAAGTAAGAATACAAGCAATAATATTAAATAAATCTTCTTTATTCTTTGAATACAACCAAATAATACACTTATAAGCTCATTCAAATGTTTACACCAGCCCATAACCACCGCAAGCATCTCCAGTTTTAGTATTTCTTGCATTCTCATATCACAATTATACTAAGCACTTTCAAAGGGAGAACTACATATGGATTGATCCCTATTCAAAGTATTGGTATGTAGGTATAATGCCCACACATGGGGTGTGAATCAAATATATTTCATCTTACACACAATAACCCCCATATTTTCTCAAAGTCTTATTCAAGCTTATTAGAGACCTAGGATTGAAGATAAATCATCTCTACAAGGAATTCCATTGAGAGTCAAGCTTTGAAATTTCACAAGTAGGGTCATACAAGAGTGGAAAATAGAATATATAAATCTCAAACATCTATGACTATTTTGGATAATAGTATAAGGAATAAGAATATAACATCAGACCCTAAATTGTCTTATTTTTAGTGCTCCCATCCTTTCACCGAACAAAATCTAGATCTAGGTTCTTGATACTATCCCAATCCTACATAGTCAATATTAGATTTAGTCTCAGTTGAATCAACATAGTTCTAAGCTATGTTATAATTCTCTCTATTTTCTTGCTATTTTTAGAAAGCCTAAACAATAATTAGAATTAACAAATTATTAGGTTAATTATGGCATAATTATTGACTAGTTTAATTTACTCAGACTTTTAACTAAATAGGAATAAAAACCCCAATTATTCCCAAAAGGGTTAAATCACCTTAAATAATGCTAAAAATTCTAAAAAATCATCACTCTAAGACTACCAAAGGCATGACAAACTTGTGAACATGGTTGTAAAAGTATGGCAAGCAAAGTTATAGATTTTAAGGGTGATAATTTGACTTATGAGGCAAAAATTGTCAACGAGACCCAAAAATGATTTGTATATTCTAGTTGACTCTCAATTTAGCTTTGGATATGCAATTGAACTTTAGTACAACCTATCATCTAAAAACAAATAGTCAAATAGAGATGGTGAACAATGTTTTATAAGATCTTTTGAGATTGTATTGAATGGACTAGTAATATAGATGGGAATAATATCTTCCATTGGTTGAGTTTGCCTACAACTCATATTAATAATATTTGAAAATGGAACCATTTGAGGCATTTTGAGGAAGAAGGTGTAGAGCACCAATTGATTGGGACATGTTAGAAGATAGGGTAGTTTTTGGTCTAAATGTGCTTCTAGAAATGGAAGATTAAGTTAAGTTGATAATTCAAAGGTTAGATGAGACCAGGGATAGATAAAATAGATATGATGAGCTAAAAAAAGAAGGTAGTTTTAAGTGGGAGATAAAGTGTTTATATGGGTTAAACCACATAAAAACTCAATTAAATTTGGAAAATCAACCAAGTTATCTCCTAGATATGTGGGACCCATTAAGGCCTTAGAATTTGTCAATCTTGTGGCGTATGGGATTAATTTACCACTATATTTATCACTCATGCATAATGTTTTTCAAGTGTCCTATCTTAAAAAGTTTTTTATTGATCCTTCTCATGTATTGTATTGGAATTCTTTACATGTTCTAGATCCTAGGTGGTCACAATGGATCTAGTTAGAATAATTGACACTCAAAAACTTAGATTGTGTAATAGAAAATTATCACAGTGGAAGGTATAGTGGGACCAATATTCTTAAGATAGTTCCATTTGGGAAGAATATGAATAGTTTTATAAGTTGTTTCCACTTTTGTTTGCTAGATATTATGTTTATTTTCTATTAGACACTATTTTATTTCAAAAAAATTATTAAAATAAGTGTTATTAGGGTGATGATAAGTTTTACGGGGGAGGATGTTACATCCTAATTCTCCTATAGACTCATTAATCTATTAAATTCTATATTTTATGGTTAATAATTGGTTAAATTATTGTGTTAAATAGATGTATTAGTAATATGTTGATTTATGGACAATTGTATGTTATTTATGATCGTGATCATTAAATTTTTTCAAGATATTCATATTTTATTGTGGTACATAATGACCATGATTATTTAGTTATATTATTTTATTATGTATTATTTCATGTTATGGTCTAACTACTATTTATTGCATTGAGGTGGATTTAGAACGAAGTCGACCCTCCAAACTATGACTAAGGGAGGGTATCATCAGAGAAGATGGAGCAGATGGAAATGAGTGAGAGATGATAGAATGAGGCTAAAACCCTTACACACACCATATATCTTAGTAGTTTACTTATTTTTTATTGGTTGATATTTATTGTCTTAGTATGAATTATATTACTAATGTGTTTATTTACCTTGTATTGTTTCCTTGATTGACAATGTATAATTATCATACATACATACATACATACATACATACATACATACATACATACATATATATATATATATATATATATATATATATATATATAACCATAATTTCATTCATTATATCTTTTAATGGCTTAGATGCTTGTTTGTTGTAGTAAAATAACAAAAGAATAGGATATAGGCATTAGTTAAATGATTAATAATCTATTCATTTATATAACCTGGTAACTAATTGGGGGAATGGTACCTTCTTGGGTTGAACTTGCATGATTGTCTTAAACCATTGTCTTGGCACTGATTTAGAACTTAAGACTAGTATTAACTGGTTTGAATACCATAGGTGACATGTTTTAAATCTTTGATATTTTAGCATCGGATGTTTTCATCAAAGGTGTAAAATGTGTGGCATATATAATTAATAGTAATTAAAATGTTTTATATTTTAATGGATAGAATGTTTTAATTAAAATGTTTGACTTAAAAGACATGTTGGTATGTAAGGAAGTTGATGGCTAACTTTAGACCCATGTTTGAGTTAATAAAGCTCATAGTTTAAAATAAAATGGCATTATAGTTTTATTTAAGTTGAAGGAAATATTTTTAACCATAATGCTAGAATGATTTTGTAGTTTGGCATATTATGGGAATCTAGGACTTTGAACTACTTGGGTTCTAGACTTTTCAAATCAATGATTTGGAAGAAAAATGAAGACTTTTTTTTAATTGCATGATTTTTCTATGATTGTATTTGTCTGTTGTATGAACTTAACTATTGATGGGGTTATGGCTAGCAACCATGCCAAAATTTTAGAGAATAATTATAGAACTAGAGATTTATTAACTAAAGACCTAGTTTTGTGGGGGTTATTTGAAGGTTTTGGCATGCATAACACAAGCAAATGGATATATATGGAGGGAAAATGGTTTTGGAGAAACACACAGTGGATGAAAAGATTTTTGGGAAATAAATGACTTGGAGTTGCACTACCTAGTCTACATATTTAGGTAGGGTTTATTGAAATTAAATTTATGGTTTTATCATTTTGTGGTAGTCTATAAAATGCAATAGTTATGTTTTTAATTTTTTGAAATGGGTTTTGGTATTTTGAATAAATGTTCCTTTTTAAGAATATATGTAATTGAACCTAAGGATGGGTATGACCAATCCATAGGTCCAAATCCTTATAACCCTACCCATTTTCTAAATGGATGAGTAATTCAAAATTATAGAGTTAATTTGATAATACTAGGATTTCATTTGGGTTAGCTGCAAAGGAGATTTTGAGGCCCAGTTAAGGAAGGTCATAGGATTTTCAATATTAAATTCATTCATTTAGTCTTAAATATAGATTTAAATGACCTTAGGGATGGGTACAACCCATCCACATGGATGAGTATGTTTATACCTTTGTATGGTTTATGCAACTGTATATTTTTCACTATCTAGATAAAGATAAATAAAACTATGGTTATTCATGATTCAAATATGTTATTTCATTTCTGATATTTAAATAGGGTCAAATATATTTTTAATTAAACAAATCTTATTCCACAAATGTATAATAGTTATATTCCTATGAGTTTTTAATGATGGTTTCAAGTATCTTTTAGAGGTTTTGTGAATGTTTTATGGATTAATATGATTTTTAGAAACATTTGTAAAAATGTTTATACACATAATTTGTATATGTATATGTATATGACCCATCCATATGGGTAAGTACATTTACACTTAAAATGGTGTATATGATTGTGTTACATAGTTTATGTGAATAATTTGTAAGGAAGGGTTTATTTGGTTGTCTATTAATATAAAGGTTAGTGTAAATGAATGGTTATGGATTATTTATTAATGATAAATCTTTGTTGAGTTACGTAGATTATGAATTGGGTTCTATTTTATCATAGTCTATTGTGATGAGCTATAGGTGTTTATGAAAGTTTTGATTCACTTGTAATATACCTATGATTTTTCTATTGCCAAGACATGTTACAGTTAATGATCTAAATTTTTATAATTTAATATAAACCCTATTTGAAATTTATTGCTTGGGTTAGTTAATTAAAATGATATTTATACTCATATATATGTATATATGTTTATATGTATATATAAATAAAGGTCAATGGATGCACTACATAAGATCTCTCTCTCTCTCTCTCTCTCTCTCTCTCTCTCTCTCTCTCTCTCTCTCTCTCTCTCTCTCTCTCTCTCTCTCTCTCTCTCTCTCTCTCTCTCTCTCTCTCTCTCTCTCTCTGTGTGTGTGTGTGTGTGTGTGTGTGTGTGTGTGTGTGTGTGTGTGTGTGTGTGTGTCTCCTTATACATAAGTTTGACATATGATCATGGATATATGTACCTATATATGATGAACCATTTAAAATTTTCATTCCTAAACCTATATAAGGTTGATTATTGAGGATCAGTTAATTTTAATAAGTTTTACCTTATAGAATGTATGTTTATGGAGGTGATTATTAGATGAGTTAATATGACTAGGGTTACACATTTGTGTAATAGGAAATATATGGTGATATATTTATAATTTGATACTTTGTGAAGTTATTTTTATGTGTATATGTATAATTTCATGGTATAAATTTTGTACGAGTATGGTACTTAGAGGAAATTTGTCATTAAAGAGTTATATGTAGAAACATATAGGTGTGAAGTAATATTATGATAAGAATATTTTGACCATTTCAATGGTTCCCATGTTATGAATAAATTAGATATTTTATTTTAAAAATGCTATATTTAAAATAAGTTAGTTGATTAATACCATTTAGATGTATGTGATGAAATATATGAAATTAAAGGTTTCCTTGTATTAATATGTGTTGTGGCACTTTTATATGGAAATGTATTATTTGAATATTTTGATTCAAGTATTATTTAAGTATGAATGGATCTAGTATTAATGACTCTAATAAAGTAGGTGAGATGGAATTCACATACTTAGTGCCACTAATAGACAAATTGAGGATATCCCAATGAATTAAGTGTGTAAATCTAACTGATCATGAGAACTGGAAAAACTATATTAAAACTTTGGCTAATGTAATTTTTATGGTTTAAACATTATAAATTCACATGTTAGATTTAGTTTTCATGTTTTTCATGATATCATGTTAGAATAAATTTCTTTATGATATCCTACATGTGATAATTATCGTACAACACACATGTTCTAGTTGACATTCTCAATTCCTACACTGTCACCATCTACCATTTGTGAGAGGAAGGTCATTCCATCATTGGGATATTACATAGGGGATCAATGGTCCATGGTTGGTTTAGCAAATCACTCAGATGATACTCTCCCTCCCCTTCCACCAATCAATCGATAGAGGCTTTACTCATATTTACTTTTGTATATTAATGAGTTCAATTAGACTTATAGGTTATATGGAACATTATATATTTTTAATCTCATATTCAGATATGTAATATTATATACTTGTATTATTTAATGTTAGATATATTATTATAGTAGACAGATGTTTATATTTATATCTATGGTAATATTTAGACTAATAGTGGTTGATTTATTGATTTGGGTAATTTTGTACTATTTTATGTTTTAATTACAAAATTAAATTATTATTTTTATATAGTGAGCATTATCTAAATGAATCATATGATTAACCTAATGGTTAAAACAATAGTTTAATTAAATATCAATAGTACATGGAATTAGTACAAATAATTTATTAATGAGTTTTAAAAAATAGACTAATTATAGTTTAACCATGAGGGGTTGATACATAAAAAGATCAAATATGTTGCTTAGGATCATCCTTTCAATAATAAAATGTGAAATTAAGTGTAATAAAACTAGTTGGAAAGGGGTGCAAATTTATCTCAAGTACAAGAGGGTTATGTAACACCTCTTGTGAATCAATATCATAATGTTATTTCATATAATTATGTTCAATATTTGTAACTATTATAGCTTAAATTAAAACCCTTGAGAGGTTTTTTCAAGTCCTCTCACTTATTCTATATAATGGGAACAATCTTAGGTTGTGGATGACCTACTATATGGATTGAACCTCTAGATTTGAGTTATCTCCCTTGATGATTTACCTAAAATTTTATTAAAATATTCAATTACTAATAAAATAGAAAAAAGTGTTTTTATAAATCCTAAATGAGGTGATTCACTAATAATATTATCACTTTAATTCATTAAATATAAACTATTTGAGTCAAGGAAGCCATATCTTTCATATAACCTACAACCTTGACATGACTATCACATGAGTGTTTCATTAAGAGGCTCAAGAGTACATTGGTGTACTTATGAGGGTAATAATTGACATTTTTAAGGTAAAAATGATGAAATTAAACTTATAAATCATTCATATACAAAATTAGAACACTAATAATGACATGTCATAGTAGTCTTTTCTGCACAATGGTGAGCAAATATGGAAAACAAGCTAAGAAATTAAAACATTCACTAGACAAGATTAACATAATTGCATATTTCACACATGAAATAACATATAATCATGGAAAATTAGTATTCTTTATTTTTTCAAGAGGTTTTCAATTACAATTTTGGTCAATGTTTCACCATAACCGGCAAAGGCTTCTTCCAAATGCCATTCAAGGCTTATCTTATAGCAAGAAGAAAGAGAGAGAAGGTGGGCATAAAATGAGTTCATTATGAAACTTTCATCATAAAATTAATTACAAGGAAGAATGAAATTGACACCAAGTCTACCAGAAGTGTTATTTCATCTTGCCTCTTGAACTGATTGACGAAGTGTCAATGTGATTCCTTATGAGGAGTGGCATAGGAAGTTATTTTGGAAGACCTAAGTTTATTGAATCTAACTCATTTATTAGGGAGTTATAACTTGGAAATTTTATAGAAGTTATAATTTCCTCAATTGAAACTTGGTACTTTTGAAGATTACCTATGCCAACCTTGATATCTTGCAATGCTTCTTCTTTGTGAGATTGGTATTCAATTTCATGACTCTTTCTCTCTTTGTGATCAAGACATAACTTCCAAAGGAAGGTTTGGTTTTGTGCCATAGGAGACTTGTTTGAGACATTTTTGATTCAATGAAGATATTATTTCAAGTCATGAGGCTTTAATAATTCAATGAAATCCATATTACATCTGGTTTATGCTTTAGCTAGTCAATGGAGTAGAAAGAGATTATTTGCCATGGAGATTTGAAGTAGCCTTGAGGGCTAAGCTTGATCTATGTCTTTGATTTATGAATCCAAGCTCTATTTTGATGATGTTTAGATGATTTCCAAGGTATTTTGACACACTTTTAGCTCTCTAGACCTTGATATACACTTGAACTTGATCTTCTTGAATCTATATAGGTCACCTTTATTAATTTAGGCCTATTTGGCCACTTATATACTATACCAATAATATGGAAAATTCTTAACTTAAATATGGTAATAACATCTTTATATTGGCTCAGATAACCTCTATAACTATTTAAGGGAGTTCATCTAGCTCAAAGCCTTGAAAACTAGCTCAAAAAAGAGATTTTAAGGCCAATTTTTATACATATCTATCTCACATGTTCCAATAAATTGCCATCTCAAGTGATTAGGAGAGTAATGGTGGTCAGCCAAGTGATTTTGGAGACAAACCAATCTACTTGAAGTACTTTGTAGGTCCATATTATCCATCGGTTCCTTCAAGGGTTTAAGTAGGGTTTAAGAGCACTTGGAGTCTTAAGGATGTTTCATAAAGTTAAAGGATCCATCCCAAGAAAAAATTCTAAGAATATTTAGTATACAACCCCATCATCCTTCCATTATAGGCTTATGAAACCATGTATCTCCTCGTATGAGTTCACACATACTAGAAATTGACTTTCTGAGCTATGAAATTCTTCTTAGAAATTATTTCAAATCATTTTTTTAGAATTAAAACTCCTTTTTATGGCTTGTGAAACATTTTATAAAGTATACCCATCGTTATAACAATTAATTGACCCTTCAAACCATTATAATTTTCCTTAATCCTATGTAAGGGTTTCTACACAGTCTTACTCATTTGACCTTAACAAGGATTTTCCATACTCTCATTCTTTCTCAGTGGTTCTAAAATTCATAAAGTTGTTATATAACCTATCATTCATCCCTTTTTTCTCCTCAATTGACCAATTATAGTATAATATTCATGTTATCTTCAAAATTCACACATAGTCTTGTGTATTCTCATTTATATTTTCTAGGCCTAATTATTCCTTTTGGGCCCTTTATTGCCTCTTTTCATGTTATAAACCTTCTCATAGGTCTTGAAACATGCATATGTATCTACCGTTACCTTTGATAACCTTCACATTTACTCATAACTATCAAATATCATATTTTTAAATACTAAAGTAGTGAAATACCTTAAAATTTTTAAAAATACCTTAATATTTCCAAATTGCTTTAAAAAAATGATAAACTTACTAGCTTTGTTCTTTGGTCAATTTGGTCTTGTTTAGACCATGGTTGTCCTAGAAACGTGACCACCTTGTCTCCTTGAGCATAGTTATCCATAAATTTTATTTAATACTTAACCTTAAATCTATCAAACCTACCTTAAATAATGCAAAAAACATAATGAAGAGTATACATAATGAGCATTTGATGATAATACATCATGACTTGACTCAGCTACCAACTAGGCCATTCTAAATGACATTGGGGCTGCCAAGGAAGACACACAACCTATCATTGTAGATCATTAATGACTAACACAAGACCTTCATAATGGATATTAAAAAAGTTAAGATCAAATACATTAACATTTTGAATGATTCCCATTCATGGTGGCCAAATTTAGGATAACATCTTTGGCAACCTCTAGGGATTGCATGCTTGATATTCATCTAGACCTATTGCTTTATACCTCCATTGGGATATGGGGTTATGAATATAACTTGAATTGAAGGCAAAATTAAAATTATACTAACAAGACCCTTGAAACTAAATGAAACTAAACTCACTCAAACACACACAAAAACAATACAAGAGGAAAACACACCCATGTGACAAAAGCACTTATAGGAAAGGAAATAAAAACCACACAACAAAACCAACATGTGTCATAGACACGTAGGGAAAAAACCACTAACCTATTATACGCAAAACATCAAAACATGTTTGAGGTGATAGAACATCTCCTTGAACTAAACTAACATCAAAACCAATTCTTTTAAAACCCTTGCTACTCCATGAGAATAAAATAGCATAGGATGAGTGTTTATCAATGAGAAATTGCTCACTAAGGTGATCTAGTGACTTAACATTATTTAAATCCTTGATAGCTACAAGTATACCATTTGAATCTCCTTCGAATGGTTTATATAGATCTCTTTGAATCCTATTTGACATTGTAGCCTACTTAATCTTTCCTATACCCACTTGGCATTTCCTAATTTACTTCTTAGGGATCATAAATATCTTTAAAATCTCAAATTAATTTAAAATATGATGAGGTAGGTGTTTAGAGACATCAAGCTTGAATTTTTATTTTCTAAACACATATGCAAGTTGATTATGATCAAATTGGTGTATATGTTGTTGATTAATCTCACAAACATCTATCTTGACCTGATCATGTTCTCTTAGGGTTATCTTCTACTTGATAGGGATTTCATACTATTTTGTATGCTCATTAGACCTATCATTTACTTCATCATCATGTCCATATCTATTTTGAGGAGGTGTAAGTCCACTTACCTCTTCAAAATCCTACATTATGGCATGGTACTACTACCACATGTCATCTTACCCTCCTTGAGTCTCATGTTCATAGATCTATTATTCTTTGGTAGGTGAAACTACATACTCATTATGTCTATCATGCTTAAATATATCTAAAACATAATTATATTCCATATGCAATAGATAATTGCATAGTATATCATTTTTAAAGGTATTATTAGATCTTGCTTCAGGAATTTCATCACATACTTCATGAATGGTATATATAGATATACATATCTCTTATATGAGTTTATATATATCAAAATAATAATTTTTAGCTCCCACTCATCAAGGAAGAGTTTAGATATACCTTCAAGGGAAGAAGTTAGTTCTTGATCAATACGAAAGTCTTACTCATCAAGAATGGTATAGTTGACATTTGGGGCTTTAGTAATATAAGGTTATATGTGAAACCTATCCATTTGTTTATATTAAATTTTGACCTTGGTACCATATCTAGTCCTAAATACCATGTTAAACCATTCTGATGATAAATATCCCCTAATCTTGGCTATAAAATCGCTAGATAGACATAGGTAAGAATATGGAGGTAAGTCTATTACAAAAATGTCTCAAGGGAATGAAAAGGTAGGATAAAAATTCATGTTTAAATTCAAACCCTTGATTACACCTAGGGTATTGGTAGCTAACCCATCTAATTATAGGACTCCCTTGGTTACTGGTTCATATTTTAGGCCTAATTAATCATCTACTAGTTTAGGCATTATTAATTATAATCACCACTATCAATCTTATAATTATGAACTAGAAAGTCACCCATAATGAGATAAAAGTATAATGGATGGGGCTTACCATCCTTAGTTTCCTATCAATAGGTGTAGAAGTATTAGTGAAAAGTGTGCCCTCTTCCCTTACTAGTCTTGCTAGTAAGCTAAGCTTAGATAGTTCTTATTGGAGTAGATCCTTTTGACCAGGAATGAATAATGTATCCCAACTTGGAATATGCACATAAACCTTATATGATATATAATGTTTATAGGATAATTATTGAGCCTTAATTGTTCTTAAGAGTTACAATGTTGTTTTGAGCTTGTGTTTGTGAAGGTTGATGTACTACAATAGTATTAAAATTATTATATCTTTATGTTTCCTAAAATTTAGGGGATATATTAAACCCATTAATCCCTTGAGACACTTGAAAATATGAATAATATCCTTTACCCACCCCTCTAATTTCTTCCATTATCCTCTTCTTAGACTTGATATTGGATACTGTGGAAGTGTTAGCCTTACTTGTCTCTCATAATTGATTAATTACACACTAATATACCTATTTATAATTCACTAAAGTAACATCTGATTAGAACTACCTTTCATTAGTTTATCCTTGAATAGATAACTCATCCTAATTAATAAAGGGTAATGTTCCATATTGAACCATAAAAGATTGATTGAATGCCTCATTCTGATAGGTAGACTGATCATGAGGTTGATACTGTCCAAAATCTTCCACAAGATTATTTTGAATAGTATTAAAGCTGTTGAAGAAGAGGAAAGATTTGGATTGAAACTATTGTATGGTTTGGCATGATTAATCTACCCTTGACCTTGGGAATTATCTAGAAAAGGGGGCTACTAGATTGATAAGACTATTGGGGAATATAAGGGCCTTAATAAGGCTTATATTGCTGAGGTTAGTGTATATTTAAATCCAATATCTCATTCCCTTGGGATTTGATTAAGTTATCCAACTCTGGTATTTTATTTGATTGGTTAGGGATAAATTATTCATGATTGGTATGTGTGGGAAGAGGAGGAAGAGTTGGAGTAAGAGGCTGAATATCAAGAAATAGTGGAATGGGAGGCATTTGGAGAATATTTATAGCTTAGATAAGCTTATTTTCATATTTTGTTGCAAGTTCATAAGCATTACGTAGATTCTCTCCTCTCATGGACTATATTATAATAGCTATGGCACTATTCATTGACTTGAGATAATAAAGGAATGCATAGTTTGGAGTAGGCATCACAAGAGATAAAATTTTATTCCATGTCTTTTGGAACCTAGAATTGAAATATTTCTTGAATATTTGGTGAGCTCTCTTTATGGTGGTTAATTACTCAGCTAGGGACAAATGATCACTCTTATCCTCAAACCTCTTTATAATTTTTTTCTTAATTTAACTAATGAATAAATAGAAATAGGGGCTAATGTTATCTACAATTCTAAATACTTTCCTTTAAGATTTATTTCCAATAGTCTAAAGGCCACATTTTCTTGAGTGATATTATGGATATTATAAAGATTAGCCATATCTCCAATGGGCTCAATAGGAGTTGTACTATTTTACCCATTAAAGTAAGGGCCACTCTTAATGGATGCCACTTGGATATCATCATATTATGCAAGGTTTATAGGATATCCACTATTAAATACCATAAAATTTATATTTCTATCCATCTTAAGAGCTTTAGGAAAACTTTGATTATAGGGAAAGTGAAACCTTGTTCTAGGAGACATGGTTTAAAGAAGAGTATGAAGTAACCTCTTTCTTTTGACTAAAAATAAATGTAACTCAACAATATCAAATTAAATAACTTTAGTCTTTGATCTTGTAGTTACCTTTGTCATGAAAAATTGGTTTACTAGTTAGAAACCAAGATCTTAGAACTTGTTTGAGTCGCCAGATGCTACATGAAGGAGGTTGATATAGCTACAAATTTTCTAAGACCAAATTCAATCTTTGACAACCTTATTCAAACTATATCCTATCAGGCATGATATAAATATTATAGATTAAATTATCACCATTTAGATGGTGTTTAAATTAGTATTGCTTAAGATATATAATGGGAACAATCCTAGGTTGTGGGTGACCTACTAAGTGATTGAACCTATAGATTTGGGCTAGCTCCCTTGATGCTTCACCCAAACTATTATTAAACTATTCAAGTGTTGAGAAAAGGGAAAAGAGTGTTGTTATAAATCATAAATGAGGTGATGAAATAATAATATTATTCCTCTACTTAGTTGAATGTAAACTATTTGAAGCAAGGAAACCATCTCTTTCACATAACCTATAACCTTGACATGACTATCACATGAGTGTTTTATTAAGAGGCTCAAGACTAAATTACAGTACTTAAGAGGGTAATACTTGACCTTTTTAAGTTAATAATTATGTAATTCCACTTATAAATCATGCATATACAAAATTAGAACACTAATAATGACCTATAATAGTAGTATTTTTTTCATAATGGTGGGTAAGTATAGACAAAAAACTAAGAGATTAAAACATTCACTGGACATAATCAACACAATTGTATAGTTCACACATGATACAACATATAAGCATGGAAAATAAGTATTTTTTATTATTTAAATAGGTTTTAAAGTACAATACTGGTTAGGGTTTCAAAATAACTAGTAGAGGATACTTCCAAAATTCCATTTGAGGGTTGTCTTATAGCAAGAAGAAAGAGAGAGAGAAGGTGGGCATAAAAGGAGTTAATTTTGAAACTTTAATCATCAAATTAGTTACAAGGAATAAGTAAATTGACACCAAGCATACCAAGAGTGTGATGTCATCTTTCCTCTTGAACTTCTTGACCAAGTGTTGATGTGATTCCTTATGAGGAGTGGTGTAATAGGCTACTTTGGGAGACTTAAATTTATTGAATCTAACTCCTTTCCTAGGGTTTACACCTTGGCATATTATATAGTAGTTAAAATTTCCTAAATTGAAACTTGTCACCCTTGAATACTCCTTACGTTAGAATTGATATCTTGTAGTGCTTCTTCTTCTTTGTGAGATTGCTATTGAGATTCATGACTCTTTATCCCTTTGTGATCAATGCATAACTTCCAAAATAAGGTCTAGTTTTGTTCCAAAATAGACCTATAGCAAACCTTATTTCTTTAATGAAGATGTTATTTCAAGTCATGAGGCTTTAACAACTTAGTGAAAGCCATCTTGTAACTGGTTTATGATATAGCTAGTTAATGGAGTAGAGAGAGAAAACATCTTTACCATGGAGATTCCAAGTAGCATTGAGGGCTCATTTTGATCTAAGTATTTTATTTATAACACCAAGATCTGTTTTTTTTAATTTTTATATTATTTCCAAGGTATTATGATACACTTTTAGTTCTCTAGACCTTGAGCTAGGCTTGTACTTGATCTTCTTGAAGCCATATAGGTCACCTTTCTTCATTTAGGTCTATTTGGCCACTTTTAGTCTATAAAAATACCATTTAACCTTATTAAATAATTTAATATGGTAAAAACATATTTATATTGGCTCATATAACCTTTAAAAATATTTAGGGGAGTTCATCTAGCTCAAAACCTTAAAAACCACTTCAAAAAAGATCCTTTTAAGGGCAATTTCTATACATTTCTAGCTCAGTAGTGATAATACCTTTTTTTTTAAGGTGCTTAGTAGAGACATAAAGGTCATATAATTTATTTTTATAGACAAAAAATCTAATTGAGGCAATTATAAGGTACATATTCTCCATTGGTTCTCTTTAGGAGTTTAAGTAGGGTTTAAGAGCACTTGGAGTCATAAGGATTTATATTAAAGTTAAGGGACTAAAACTAAGAAAAAATGGAAAAAATATTCATTATACAACCCCATCCTACTTCCATGATAATTTAATGATCCCATGCATCTCCTCGTGTGAGTACACACATACTATAAATTGACTTCCTGAGCCATACTAGGATGATTGTGTAGTCGAAGAAGGTGATTTGGAAAGAAGATGGTTTAAATAATTTTATTTGGCCTTGAAACTAAATTTTAGGATATATGAAACATTTTATTAATCATCCCATGGTTTTATTAGTGAATTTACCCTTCAAACCATTAGAATTTAACTTAAGCCCTATGTAAGGGTTTGTACATAGTGTTACTCATTTGAACCTAATATGCCTTTTCCATACTCTCTTTCTTTATAAATAGTTATAAACTTCATGGAGTTGTTATAAAACATATAAATCATACCTTTTATCTCCTTAATTGACCAATTACCCAAGAATATGTAATTTGTATTCATACTTCACAAACAAGCCTGTGTATTCTCATTTAGGCCTTCTAGGCCTAATTAGCCCTTTTAGACCCTTCACTACCTCTTTGTACATTATAAACCTTATCATAAGTCTTGGGACATGGAAATGTATGTATAATTACCTTTTATAACCTTCACATTTGCTAGTAACTATCAACTATCATCTCAATATTGGAATGTATAATAAAACTAAAGTAGTGAAATTCCTTAAACTTGTAAAAACTACCTTAATCTTTCCAAATTGCTTAAAAATAAATATGATAAACTTACTAGATTTTTTATTTGGTAAATTTGGTCAAATTTATACCATGGTTGTCCTTGAAGGGTCACCACCTTGTCTCCTTGATCATAGTTCTTCATCAACTTAATTTCATAGTTAACATTAACTCTATCAAACCTACCTTACATAATTCTAAACACATAATTAAGACCATAAAAAATAACCATGTTATAACAAGACATCATGAATTGACTCAACTACTAACTAGGCATTCCTAAATGACCTTGGGGGCTTCCAAGGAAGATGCATTACCTACCATCCTATATAATTAATTACTAACACAAGACCTTCATTATGGCTACCAAAAAAATTTAATGTTAAATACATCAAAGTTTTTAATGACTCCCATTCATGGTGGCCAAATTTTGGATAAAAATAACCTTAGCTTGAAAAATTCTTATAGATTAGACAATAGATTGCACATCTTTATCACTAATATTTGAATTTTGATAAGTCACCAAGGAAGATATACCCATAGTTTGATTTGATATAGGCATTGAAACCATAAATTGGGTTGAAGTATTAATGTTTCCCTTGTAATATATAAAAATATTAGGATTTGTTTAGGGGAAAAATAGTGTAAACACATATCCATTTACCCATTATAAGTATAAAGTGATGATGTGCCCAAGGGGAGGGATATTGGTATAGAATCAATTGAAGTACCACCTATGGATTCATCATCACTAGGTGAGGAAATATTACCCTTAACATGCTTACTAATTTCATCTCTTGTAACATACAAAAATTCATGTATTAATTCATTTTCATTATTAATATGAGTATCTACATCTTTATCTTCCATTTGAAATTTTTTTTTGTTAATATTTTCCATTACTTATAAATTAAAATTTTAGAATTTGAAAAAAATTACAATAGTCATAAAAATAGGAAACCCTAAGCATAATTAGGGTTTGTATAAAAAGACATAGAGGTAAATTTCACCAAATGTTTAACCCTAAATTGATATGGGTCAATATACTATAGGGTTAAGAATATATAAATGAATAAGCACAAGGGTGATAAACAAATCTATAGTATGCCAATTTATTTATAAACTTAGATAAAAAATATTCTAAATTTAATGTTGAGATATGATAAAAATATAAATTACAATTATTGATTAATATTTTAATGAATTTTAAACAAGATTACTTGATTTATTACTCACATATAGATCTAATGTAGATCGTAATGGAAGTAGACTAGATCTAGATTCTAGATCATCAATAAATTCTATAAATTTACATTATTTGAATTTAGACACTTGCATTAGATCTGGATGGTTATGTTGATACCACTATCTAACTTGGATGCAGGTGTCCAATAAAAAATATTAACTATATTTAGGTGTGACCACTTGGAACCCTCTAGTTTTTTTACCACCTTTATTCTATGTGATCAGATCTCATGCACATGTTATTTCTCTTTGTCAAATGATCAAACCCTAACTTTCTCACCCATAGAGTGACTATGGAAACAATGGATTAGTGGGAACATAGTGTCAAGCTACCCCAAGGAACCCTTTATCAATAAAAACTACCTATATATTCAATACTTCGAAGAGGGCCTCAAACTTATGTAGTTATCCCTTACATTTTGGAATATGTGTGCATAAGGATAAAACATGTGATAATTAAGTACACATAGTGACTTAGCTTGTGACTTGGAAAATATGGCTCATGGAATGATCCTTAATTAAATCAAAACCATATATGGGTTGTACCTATGAATGATATTGAAATAGTAAATAATAAGAAAGATTTGCTCACTTGTATGCTTGATTAAATGTTTTTGGTAAGTCACCTTATGCTTTGATAGGTGTGTGATAGGTGAGGAATTTATTAGGTTTTATCTTACACACACACACACACACAAAAAAAAAAACTTTTGGAAATATCTAACTTTAAATCACTTAAGCCAATTATAATGACACATTATAATTATAATTTTTTTTACTTTAGGGAATTGGACACTTAGTTTTTCATAATGCACTATCATCGATGTAGGTATATGGCTAGGACACAAGTGTCCAAGAACTGGGAAAATAGGTACATGTCCAAAACTTGTAGAGCATGATAATAGTCATGTTTAAATAATTTTTAAAAACATAAAATTCATGGTCATTAGAATAACATATGGCCAGACTAAGCTATAGACAATAGTTAAAAGAGATAGTGGGTGAGAGCCTTTCAATAACAAGAAGGTCTAGGAATTAGAAGGTAAAACCATGAGGTAATTATCAAGTTTACAAGATTGAAGTGATATATAATTTAGATTTAGTGTCTACAAAAATACACCCTACCACTCTATCCTTTGAATGAAATTATTAAACATTCAAAATCCTTACAATCAATTGCCTCCTTGGGATTATGATGGGATTTAACACATGTCACCTTATGATCCAAAAATATTAAAAAATAATTTCCAAAATGTAGGAATGATTATAAAAAAAATCAATCTCATTTTTAATGATATCCATTAACATCTTTGATAAATGTAATATTTATGGGACAATAGTGTATGGGAATCAAAGCAAACTTATGCATCTCCACATATAAAATCATGCCCAACATGTCAATTTTCTAAATTGATAAGTTGACACACCTCCCCCAAGAGATCATGTACATTATTCCATGTAGTAAACTTTCATTCATTATCACCCTTATTATCAAACCAATTAAAAATATTATTCCCTTCTCTATAGGTATGGATTATCCTTATCTGTTAGAAAGATTGGATAATGTCAAGAACTACCTCCATGACATTTCATATAGTCCAGCAAGGATCATGTTTATTATTGAAACAATAGATGAAATTTAAAAATTATCCCTCATAAAAATATGAGTGGAACTGACATCTTTGGCCATATGAACCCACCAAATAGTATTTTTATCTTATGTTATGTGATTGGATTAAAAACCTATATTTTATACATTAAAAACAATAAAAGAGCCTTTGATTTATCTAATAACACCCCTCTGCACTGCCCCCCCCCCCCAAAAGCTTATTTTTTCGGGGTTCCCTTTATAGGCCCCATAAAAATTGAGTTTCACCCAACCTAGTGGAGGAAAAATCCTTTTAGTTAAAGTCTTTTTCTCTTTATTTTAATTATTGACCAATTTTTTCCCCAAGGTCAAAAGTTTAACCCCTATAGGTGAAAAATTCAAATTAATGTCTTTCTAACCTATTTAAATTCATATCATACCTTAATAGTCTTAAAAAAGTCTTCATAAAACCTTATTAGCATTGTTTAAGGTTTATTTGGAGAAATTAAGGTAATACTTGATCTTTGTGTGTACTAGCCTAGTCATGTCAAGGTGCAATGAGATTTGGTCAAGTGGTGAAATAGGTACTTATGTGTCTATTAAAATTATTTCATGTCGTAATCACCTTGTTTAAACATTTCATGATGATTTGGAAAGTTTAAGGTTTTTTTGTAGACTTTAAGGTATGAGAAAATGAGGAAAAAAGTGATTTTTACTTACTTTCATGTATGAAAAATCCAACCCAAATGAATAATACATAAAATAAACTTTAACATGACATTTTATCATTGATATAACTTCCATTTATGTCATGATGTCATAATATAGTTAGAATCTTGAATTTCAATGCTTTAGAGATGAGTTTCACTAATTTGTATAGATTTGTGAAGTCATATTCAAGAAAAAAATGTTTAATAAGTGTCATTTAAACTTAAAAAAATTAAATACACGTTTTTTTTGTATGTTAAGGTCCTAAAAATTCAAAATTTGATTCAGAACCTCCATCACTCCCTTCACAAGCTTGTAAGGGCAAAATTCAAGTGGATGGTATAGACAAAGGACAAAGAGTCGAGTAATAATTTTTTTTCCATGTGATGGGGAAATATTAAGATTATATTTTTTGGTAATATCTTTTATATTAATCCCCTTTTCTTTATGAACAACCTCTAAGAGTGATAGGAGGTCACTATGCCTTGTTCATTCAAGCAAGGTCTGATGTTGCTTATGTTTCTTAACCTATGATAAAAATAGAGGAGAATGGTTTTTTGTGATGTTTTAAAAGGTAAAAATACTCCTTTAAATTATTTTTTCATCACCAAAATAAACCCCATGAAGTATATTCATCAAGGAGTTAGTGTCTCAAGTATATGAAGATTATATCACCCTATTTTAAGTGTTTAGTTATTGTGAAGGAATGTAAATTTCAAATGTTTAAATTACTTAATTATTCATATAATATCATAAATTATTATATAATTCATGTTATCTCTCTCTAAAAATGGCCCTTTGTAGATGATCCTTCAAGAAATGTTTTATCTTGATCTTTGGAAGCATGGTCTATGTTCGTAAACAACCTTCTATAGGATAAAGGTTTAGTTTGGATAAAATATAAATGAAAAAATAATGATATAATAAAATTTATAAATTTATAATCCTAAGTGGTGGTGAGAAAAAAATAAAAACATGTACTCTAAACAAGGCCTAAAATGTGTTTTAGTCACCTACATGTCTACATATCTATAGGTGGAAAATCATGGAATATAAGTATCAAGTTGAGAGTGTTAAAATAGTGGAGAGAACATGGAATTACCATTTAACACTCAATTGGCCTAAATTTATCTTATGTCATCATGAAATAGCATGAATAGATTTAGGAGCTCTAACTTTCATGCACAAAGCTTGTGTATAAAATGACTGTATGTAAAAACCTACATATAAAAATTAACAAGTTTAAGATGGCATAATGTTGAGTTAGATGTATATAAAATATTAGGGATAATGATAATAATTGGATATAATTTAATACAATATCAAAAGTTTCATAAGGCTTAATAAAATTCTTAGCATCCTATGCAAAAAATATGAAGACCTCTAAATGACAGACCTATAGGCCCTCATCTTAAACTAAAACCAATTGATTTGGAAGGAGGAATTGATTATAAACATTACACATGACTCAGTTTAAATGAGAGAGAAGTCACAAATCAATATACACTTGTGATTTTAGAGTCAAATAAGATTTGAGATGATTGAATCTAGAGTCTAATACTTATGTATAGGTCTGAGTTTCAAGATAAGAAGGTAAAGGTTGTAACATGCTATGAAATGGTTAATAGAATATTTAGGATAAGGAAAAATGGAATTTCAATGAAATATAATATTTTAAATTTCCAAAGACCTATTTCAATAAATTCAATGTTAAAATCTTAGCACACCAACCTCACAAAGTAGTCATCTACAACCATGAGATAGACACAGGTAGGAAACATGTGTATGCTTGGAGAGATGTAAGGTTTGGGAAAATTGAAAAGGTTAAAAAATCCCAATGGTACACCAAATTCATTAAGAGTTTAAAATATTTTAAAATGAATTTATAAAACCATAAATGCACTCAAACTATCCTAAAGACCACATACATGTTACTTAGGCAAGTAGGATGCTTATGGGCTTGAGTGTAGAATGTCACCTACAGTCAATGAGAGGGAAGTTTGGGTGAGATGATAGAATCAAATATTTATCAAAACTCTTCAAATGAGATCTCTTCAATGGATCATTACCATAACCATTAGTGCTTCAACATAAACAAGAGGAAACCAATTGACAAAATAATTATTATAATCAAATGATATGAATACAAAATCATGAATGTTATAATGAGATCACTTGCTTATATAGGCAAGGAAAAATAGAATTCAAGATAAACTAGTCAATGTGGGACTAAATACCACATAAGACAAACCTATAAATCATGAGTAAAATATACTCTAACACCCCCCTCAAGCAAAGATAAGGGATAACAATAGAGGATGCAGTGTGAAGTCACATGTCCCTATGGATGCTAATCCATCATGCTAGAGTACATGGATGTCAACTTGCTATAACCACTAGGTGAAAGTAGGAATGATGTTGAATACAAGGATCACTGAACATAAACACTATGCTCTAAAGTACTAGATAGAATGATGAACTTGAGGAAGCATCACTTGAACACCCTCTAACATGATAGTGAGAAGTGAGCACAAAGATTGGTGGGGCTGCCACACTAGTCTCACTAGTGGGGATACCACACTAATGTCACTATAAGAATCACCAAGAAGGCCATATATTCAAGTAACAAGTACTTATATGTATTTTCATAAACAAAGTGTATGAATAAGATACCCATGTACAAGAGAGAAATCCAAAAAATACTCAAAAGTGCAAAATACATAACTCTCATAAAGTGGATAAAAAGAAAATCCATAGGAGAAAATCCCCCCCAAAAGAGAGAAAATAAGAAGAGAGAGATAGAGAAAGTCCCCCAAAATATGATTCTAAATAATTATGCACTCAAAGTACTCATAAGTTAAAAAATAACTCAATCTACACAAGTGGTCTAAATCTACTACTCGATCACAAAACAACTGACACTAGACTTCATCAGAATATCTTCAAACAAGAAGATAGTCAGTGTTGATGAAAGTACAAAAAAGTACAACATGTTCAAGGAGTGATAAAAACTAATAAGTATAATGTACATCACCTCCCCCATATTTATAAATTAATGGAATATATAAATAAAGGTCTACATGAGTGGTCTAAATCCACTACTTGAACATTAAACAAGCTAACACTATATACACCAGAATAGATCCAAACAAGGAGACTGTCAACTATCAAAAAAAGATGTCAAAAATATAGATAAGTTTCTCAAAGATGATGGACCATGGTGGTGATGGAAAATACAATAAATTTATGAAATGAAATGGTTCTTAGAATAGAGCACACAAATGCATGAAGGTAGATAAAACTGAATTAGCAAACCCCCCATGGCACTTTATAAATCAGTGTGAGTACAATATAATCTATACATAAAAAACACTAGATAGAGATAAAAAAGACATTAATATTCACCATAATATCTCCAAATGAGGAGACTGGTGACCTATCAAATAATCCATCAAGAGAGATGTTCCAAAAATAAGAGAGAAAAAAAGTGTCTCCATAGAAGAAGGTGAGTTTCTAATAAAGGGGCCTTGAGGAGACATGACATAACTACTAGTGTGTCAAAGTAATAATTAATGTTGTAGGATGATAGAAGAGTGTATAAAATGGTGAAAATAACCATATTATTGTAAACACACTAGATAATAATCAATAGCCAAAAAATAATGTGTAAAACACATGTAAAAGGATGTCAGACTCAGCAAAACATGTGTCCATGAGATAATGCATGCATAAATTATAATGTAGGGACCATAGAAAAATAAAACCCCATAGTAGTGATAATGTACACTCAAGAATAAATCATTGGACTCAGTCAAAAAATGTGTCCATGAGTGCAAAAAAAGATGACAATGCAAAGAAGGAAGTAAGAAGGAAGTTTGTGTTGCATGTGAGGGGGTCCAACCTCCTTCCAGATTGGACCTCACCCTCCAATATATTATAAGTTAAAGAGATAAGGTACATGTAAAAAAATCAATAATACTTAAAAAAATTCTCACAACATAGAAAATGTGTCACCACTAAAATGTCACAATGAACCATAAGTAAAGGCATCACAACCAATGCAAAGAGACCCCCCCCCCCCCCCCCCCGGAATGTGGTACTTTATAAAAGAGTGTATTTTTACAATTTGATGACACCAATGGATAGAGAATAAAAATAATTCACTTATGAAAAAAATATAACTCAAATCTCAGTTATGGTTCAAAGGTTATAAGTGTTTCAATTTCCCATAAAAATGGGTCAAAATAATTAGAAACACTACAAACTAGAATTTGAGACCAAATTAGAGACAAACATAGGAATGCAATCAATCATTAGACCTATAATTTTATCATGGACTTAAAAAATTCAACAAAAATGAAAAAATTCTTGTTGATTATCTTAGTATGCATGCAAGCAATTTTTTACTTCCTCTTTTTAGAAAAATACAACTTAATAAGGCAAATAAATGAATTTCTAGCCATGTAAAGAGGAGGTTTACTATTTGTTTTAGTGTTTTAAGCCTAGTTAAGCACTACCAAGAAGGTGAGATGAGGTCCAATACAAATTACCATGCCTCCTTCCAACACTCCACATGGTTAGAAAAAGATGCCCAAGGGAATTTCAACACAAAAAAAACTTGAAACAAATGAGACAAAAAAGAGATGGAATAAATTTCCAATGCCAAATTTAGCACTCCTCTTTGTTCCTCCCATGTAGACCTTCTACACTTCAATTCCTTTTATATGCAGGTGATTCCATAACTAAGAATGTCAATGTAGCAATATATTTGTTGTGTAGATATGGAAATCAATGAAGAGAATAATACGTAATATTTGTTGTGAAAATCTAAAAAATTAATGAAGAGAAGAATACATAGGTAAAAGAAACTCCATGCTCCTCCATGAATCCACCTTGTAGATGTGAAATTCCATAGCTTATAAAATGATTCCTTCTCCTCAAATCTACATTACCATAATAGAATAAGGCACCAAAAACTCAATGCCTTTGTTTTAACAAATTTTAATGCTTCTTAAAAGCAGATCTGGCCTCTTCAAACTTCAGTTTTAAGCTTAAAAGGAATGACAAATTTCACTACCTCTTCAACAAAAATAAAAAAATTCATATATAAAACAAACAAAGGAAACTAATTCCAATTCCTCAATTTGTGGAATCTAATAAAATGATGCCGAAGTAAATTTTAAGAAAAAAGACAAAATAATAGGCTTTTTTCCAACACCACACTAATGAAGGTGACTCCAAACCTTAGAGAATGATGCTAAGATAAACATATTCTAATGCACAACTTAATACCTCTTTCACTATATATCTAATGTAGTCACATTGATTGTCAATGCTTTCTCTCTCCTTAAGTCTAAACAAAGGAAAAAATGCAATCTTCCTTAATAGAAAAAATGTAGATCTCCTTCAAACCCTCAATAAATCTATAGCCAAGAAGCTTGTAAAAAGAGAGATTCATAGTCATCAAAACTCAAATCTAACCAACTTAGATCTAAATCACATTGTGAGGATAAATAAATGCAATGAAGTAGAATGAGTAATGGCTATTAGAGATGGCTTTGATACCATGAAAGAGTTATCAAAATTCTTACAACTAAGATCTCTCCAATGGCTCATTACCAAAGCCATTGATGTTTCAACATAAATAATAGGAAACCAATTGAAAAAAAAAAATTATACTCAGATGATATGATTATAAAAGAATGAATATTACAATGAGAGCACTTGCTTATATAGGCAAGACAAAATAAAATGCAAGCTAAACTAGCCAATGAGGGACTAAAGTCCACAAAAGATAAACCTGAAAAGTATGACTAAAATCTACTCTAAAATAGGAAATTTATGGGGTTATTTAAATGTTAAAGATACAAAATAGAGGTCAAGGATAATATTGGTTAACTATTGGACTCACTTAAATTCTCCATGCAGAGCCAGTTTACTACCTACATGCTTGCCTACCTTGTTGGGTGAAAGTTGCTTGTCTAAGGTAAAGAAAATATATTTAAGGGAAATAAAATACTTTGAGAATGTTTTATTATTTATTATATAACCCCATATAAATTTTAGTTAACATAAAGAGTGAGAAAAACATTGATGATCCCTATCTAGGCCTACATATCCTACCTCACACATAGGCCTGCCTGCCTTGGATAATTAAGATTTTTTGTTTAGAATGAAGAAAAGGGGTCTGAGAAGAAGAAAATAACTTGAAATGGTATAATTATAATGGTATGAATACATATAATTCTCAAACTTATCATAAGAGGATGGAATGAAAATGAAATCTATCTAGCCCTAATAAGCCTAAGAGTCTAAGTCCACTACACAGGCATACCATAGTTACAGGCATGAGACAATAAGTTTGGTGAAGGTGAAATGATATATAAGGGTATTGTATGGTGAAATATAAATTTGCATACCTTATAATACCATATATATGTATTCATAATCAAACTAAAATTAGGAAAGTGTCATTTAGGCTCTCAAGACCATCTCGAGCTCCTCTAATGGGTGACTACATTCTAAAAACTAGTATTCTCTTTCTTAGTGATTCCATGATCCTATGAATGGAAAAAAATCAACCTAAAAGTTCATAAATAGGTCTTAAAACTTCATTAATGTGTCATTAGTTATTATATTAGGTTTCAAACCTTTATGAATAAAGCTTAAGACTGTTAACCCCTCTCTAATGGTTTATTTTCAACCTGAAGGTCAACTTATTTCACTCACTAATATATAGAAAATATTCATGGGATATTTATCACATGTTTATATTTTATAGGCTATTAAACTTGAAATTTGTGGCATTAGTTCATGGGTTGAGGGCCTAGGGTTTATGAACAATCATTAAGAACCTAAGCCACTCTAAACCCTCCTAAAATTGTAGTAATGACCAATTAAGAGAGATGAAATTATAAAACACATTATATGAACTATTTTTATCCTCAAAAATACTAAACATTATTCCAAACTACAATTAGGTCCCAACCATATACTTAATCTATACTTGTAGTTGTATGGACTACATTAAATGTACTATTTTACAAGGTTTTAAAATGTTTTGAAGGTTTTTGAGCAATGGATAACTTGAAAACTATTGGGAAAGGAAAGTTTTGATGTATTTAACCTTATCAAGCCTAAAAATACACACTATGAATTCTATAATTAACCAAACAAAGCTCATTTTTCAAGGCAGTCTCAAACATGACTAAAATGAGATTAGGTTTCAAGACTATTTCATAGCTCTCACACCTACACAAGGTTTTATGTCCTCAAATTTTATGTGGAGGTTGGTTATATAATATTTACATTGAATAAAACACTTTTGGGTTGTTTCACATGTGTGGGAGAGATATGGATCTAAAAATTAGGCTTCTAGGCAAGGAGGACTAATAAAGACCTAACTCAAGAGAGAAAAAGGGAGAAAAAGTGCACTTCCACTCAGAGTCAAGACATGAAATTTGGTATCAAATTATAAATCCATAATATATCATATATATTTTCTCATTTTATTAATAACCTCCATACATTATTTTACATAAGGAGGTTTACACATTTTAGGGCTACAAGGAATGAGGCCAAATGAGAGATTTTGGTGTAGATTGAGTTCTTGGGGTAGTTTAAGACATAGAATTAAGTTTTTTAAAGTTTTATATGATTTTACTAATCCATCCATTAATATAAAATGCATTAGAGAAGACAAACTCATGTTTTGACACTTGTAAGCAAGATTGGCCTAATGAGACAAAGAGACTTCTATACACCTAGTAAGAGAATGAAGTGATGTGTCAAAGGGAACTTTCAGAGATCAATTGAAATTTTTTAAGAGTATAGAAATGATTTAACCCAACATGACCTAACCATAAATAATTCCACTTTTAATTCCATAAACCAAGGTAAAGAGAAGTTTTGGAGAGCTAGGCAAGGTGTCAAGTAAGGTTTAAAACTTCCATGCCACTTGGAGTAGAAGAAAATATTTAGGAGACAAAAACTTATCCTTGAGGACCTGATGGGGTAGTTTCAAATTATTTTCTTGTTGTAATTATCTTTTGGACACATGTTTCTCTATCTCATATACCCTTCTCTTTATTCTCTCATATTTCTTTATATATTGAGCCTTGATAGGCTAAGATTGTATACTCCAACTGGGTATGGAAAATTCCTACCCATTTTCAGCCTTTTATCAAAGAGAATAGTCTATTTTTACCTTCTCCATGGATTTATTTCAATATTCATGTTTGGCTAGTTGATCTTGTTAAGTGATAGTCTTGCTTCCTTGGCATGTTTATCCTTGTTTAACATTTATGTTCAATTTAGAATCCTTTTTATAGGTCTATTGAAGTGTCAAAATGAGGTGTAAGTGTTTAGTGAGTATCATTTTCAATAGTGTCATGTCATTTCCTCTTAACTAGTCCTCCTAGCTTAAGCACTCCTCAAAACCTTCACGAGAAACATTGATGTAAAGAGTCAAATTTGGAGTAGTTTCATGCATAGGTTAGTATATTATTTGAATTTCATTTATAGATGATTGGTAGTAAATTTATCATATTTTTTACATCACCTCCATTACAATAGGTTTATCTCCCTTTTCTTGTCAAGTGGTAGATTAGTGTTTGAGCCTAAGTGATTCATCAAGGGGAGCTATCCCTTTAACTTAGAGAATCACCTCTCTAATAGGGTACACGCAACCTTGAGGTGTTTCCATGTTACATCAAATTTGGAAAGCTTGAACTACCTTCTAAAGGGTGCAAATTTTATTGATAATAGTAATCATAGTCACTTCTTCCATCATTACAAAGGATCTAATTTAAATCAATATTTAGTTCATCCTCTTTGAATTTTTTTTATCTTTGGTCTTGATAGACATAAAATTTTCTTTCAAAAAATTAGTAATTTTCAAGGAAATAAGTGTGTTACTTATTTTCAAGTCTTTAAAAATCCTCTGATTTATTTCTTTCTAAATTCCCTAAGATACATGGGGTAAATCCATATACCATAAATGTTTAATGTTATCACTCTTAAAAAGAGTAGTCCATTGTCTCCATAGATCAAATAAAGATAAAGTTGAACCTAGTCCACCTCAAATATAGAGAGAATGAATCCTAAAAGTTTAAAGGTCAAGGAGCATTCCATCAAAAAATACACAAATGATTCAACATTTATTTCAAAAATGACACATCTATTGGGGATTAGAAGACCTATTTTCATGATATTTTATATGGTGATAATTTTATTCTAGATAGATAACCAATATAAAAAATTGATTTTTGGAATTAAATTTTTATTCTAGAGATTGATCCAATAAAAACCATTAGATATATATTTAAGAGAAATAATATATCTTGATTTAACATTATACTTACAATCATGAGTCCTCCCTTACCAGCCTATTCTCCTTACTAGACCTATAAACAAAAATACCCTTGAGAAGGTCATTGAGATTAGGGAGAATATTTTCCACCTCTTGATCAACATTATCTAATGACAAAACTTTCTAAGCTCTTCTAAGGTCCTTATTTATGGTATAATCAATAAATATTTACTCATAAATCCTCCTAACACTTTCACTAATGTTATTCTAAGGTTCAACAATATGAAGTGGGGAGTTGAAAATCCATGAATCCTCCAAGAATATTATTCTTTCACTTAAACTAATATTCCATTTAAACCCTTTTGAAATGATCTTTCTACACTTAACTACCTAGTTCCAAACATATGAACCTTTCAGGAGGGATTCATCTAATATCAATTTATCAACCACCCAAAAGTCTATGTATTTAGATTAATAATTTTATTCCAGTGGTTATTTTATTTAAGAAACCTCCCACCCATTTTTTTAATAAAATATAATTTTGTTGGTTTAATTTTATGAATGTTGAACCATCCATAACTCTTTAGACAACACACCTTATCCCATACCACCAAATAGAATCTATTTTTCTCCTCTATACTAGACCACATAAAATTGTTTTTAATTTTATCAATATTATCAAGTATAATTCTTGGCATTTTGAACAAATACATAAGATATACCGAAAGGTTTTGGAGAGTAATCTATCAACAAATTTTTACCTACCCATGAAAGAAGTCTACCTTTTCACCCAAACAACTTATGTTGATACCTATTAATTGAATATTTCCACTCATCCATATTAATATTATCACAAAAAGATGCATACCAAGGTAATTTGAAGGGATTCTCTTAATGTTCTAGCCCAAAACTCTAGAAATTTTGTGTTAATGGATGGGAGGGGTGTTAATGAGAAATAGATAACTCTTACCTAAATTGATCTTCTAACCTAAAGCTTCCTCGTAGTCTTTACAAAAATTATTCAATTCTTTATATTCCTTAATATATTCTTAAACCATGATTATATTATCATCAACATATTACTTATGAGTAATGTGATCCACATCATAGGAAATTTTAATTCTTTTTATTTTACCCCTTCTAATGGTTGAAGATAAAGTTATGCTAAGATTTTTTTTCCATGATTATGAAAATAAAAGGCGATAATAGATATCATTATCTC
>JARHVA010006603.1:0-40000 GCA_037957365.1 Torreya grandis
TTGGATATTGGATTTATCATATCGTTCTCCTAGATGATCGATATGAAAATGGGTGTTGCCTCTCCCTCTTGTTGGTGTGAAATACATACATGGGCTTGATGTTGATCTTTTGCTTTCAAATTGGTTAGTTTCTCTACCTCTTTTTGGGGAAAAGTAACCTCTACCTCTATTATAATTTGATATTCCACTTGTTTTATTAACTAAAATTTCAATTTTGAATAAATTTTTTAAACAAGATGACCTAGAACAATTTAACAATCTACTAATAGAACTATGTTAAATATTTAGATTCGTCAATAGCTTGTAATATTGAATTGAACTTTACAGGGAGAATTCTAACTACTTTTTTTACATCCTGCTTAGTCTTCCATACTCTCACCATGAGCCCTTATTTGATTTCCAACCCCCATTACATCTATTAAAAAATAGTCCTATATTATGTGATTCTTTCATATGAATATTTTCAAAATCCCTTCTATGTATTTATAATTTTGGAGTCTTCACTTTGCTTCTACCTTGGTATGGTATTTGCAGGCTTTCATATGCTTGCTTTGACCTTGTGACAGCTGCAAGACTTGGAAAAATTGAGTCTTCCATTGTTTACTGAATTAAGAGTGTGCATTTGTATCCTTCTTTTTGTTTTTCTTCAATATGTCCTTATCTACTTATGAGACGGCTTGAAATGCTTCCTGATTTTGTGGTTTAAAGAACCCAGTTTCCATTAAATCCCAAACATCTTGGAAACAAAATAAGGATTTCATATTTATACTCCAAAAACCATTTTTTATCTATTAAAATATTTCTATTTAAGGCCAGGTTATACATCTAGTCACTCTTGCCATGGCTTCTCTATACAAGGTACAACTCTTTTCCTTTTATCTTTCCCATTTTTATAAATCTTTGCTTCACCTTTGTTAGGATATACAAGCTACAACTCTTTTCCTTTTTTTGTACTTACTAATAATTGGAACTTCTATGTTGAAGGCAAATATATATATTTTAATTCATGTATATGCTGATTAAAAATAGATAAACACTCTTGGGGCAATTGCTCCATTAATTTTTCCACCTTTGCCCATGATCATTAACCACCATGGTTCTCACTTTGTCTTTGGTTAGCTTTATGATAGGGTTTGATACCATATTGAAGGTTGAACAAGACAAAAAACTCAAACTTGTACAATTTTTTTGTAGTGAACGAACTAATATGAATCTTCTTCCAATGTAAACAACTACTATTACTCTTGTAGAATGAAAACAAAAATACAAAAAAATATAAACAGAACTTTTATTCAAAAGTAAACATAGAACATAAGACTTATATTAACAAATTAGAATGGCATCGTTGTTCACATTATAGACATAGGCAAAACTTGGATATATAACTTTTCACAGCTTCGCTGCTCACATTCATGTATATTTTTTGTGTTTAAAATAAAAAATGACTCTTTTTAAAATAGAACATTTTGGTAACTACACCTAGAAGGCTCTAGATGTAACTAGGATGAGAGATAAAAACATTAAATTAAGTATATGGAGTTTGGAAACAATTCAAGGCAAAAGACATTCAATTTGTTTGACATGGCAGAGGAGATTAATCATCTGCTGAGCTGAAGGTCCACATTTGCCAATAGCATGCATGCATACCTATGTTGGTACCTATAGAAATTGATGATAAAATGTCGAGAACATGGAATATGGGATATGTGTTTATATATAAATAATGTTTGGTGGAAGTTGTGAAGGTATATGTGATTCAATTTCAAATAGATTTGAACTCTTTAATCAAATATGAAAACCATGCCTTCCCAAACTTCACTGGAACATTCTTACATGGAACATTCCTACATATATACAAACATTTGTCCCATATTTTGTGATCTCAATGTTTTATCTTTAATTTCTATAGGCACCTGCTTATGTATTCATGTCTACACAATTATGATGGAAAGCAAAGAGAATAAAAATAATAGAAATAGAGATAGGTGCACTCAGATTGCTACATCAATCAAAAGAAAGGATTTTTTATTTTTCTTGATTCTCTATTAAAATCTATGATCATGGGCTACATAAATAGAATTGAAAACAAACAAAGAACTATAACTAGACTAATCTTTAACTAAAGTTGTGCATGCAAACTGAGATAACCTAAGCAGATGATCATGCAAACTGTGTGCATGGGAAGGCTGAACAAGGAGTGGAGAAATTAACTCTAGTTTCTAACACTCTTCCTTAATTTCTACCACTAACTACTTCAACATTTACAATGCCTAAATTTTGTCTTAGATAATCAAAACTCTCTTTTGCTAATGTCTTTGTGAATATATCTACCAATTGGTCTTTAGATTTGCAGAACTCCAAATGGATTTATCCACTGTTAACTAACTCTCTGATAAAATAAAATCTTGTATCAATGTGCTTGCTCTTCTTGTGAAAAACATGATTTTTTGTCAATGAAATTGCTGATTTATTGTCACAAAAGATTGGTGTTGACTCCTTATGTGCTTGTAATAAATTTCTCAATACTCTCCACATCCAAGTTGCTTGACATGCTGCTGATGTGGCTGCTACATACTTTGCTTCAGCTAATGAAAGTGTCACTATAGGTTGCTTTTTCGATGCCCATGTGACCACACATGTTCCAAAAAGAAAGGCATGTCCAGAAGTACTCTTCCTATCATTAATGATACCTAAAAAATCACTATCAGTATAACCAATCAAACCAAAATCATTAGTTGTGGAATATAAAATTCCATATTTTGTTGTTCCTACCACATATCTCAATATCCTCTTTCCAACTTGCTAATGTGAGTCTTTTGGGGACTCCATGAATCTAGAGATTAAGCTGACCCCATACATAATATCTAGTCTTGTATCTGTAAGATACATCAAACTACCAATTATTCTTTTGAATGTTGTAGAATCAACATTAGACCCTTTATCTTCTTTGCTAATTTTTGTCCCTGTAACAACTGGTGTAGGTGATGATTTACAATTCAAAATCTTAAACCTCCTTAACACATCCTTTGCATATTTAGTTTGACAAATAAAAAGTCCCTTCTGAGATTGTACAACTTCAATGCCCAAAAAATACTTCATTAATCCCAAATCTATCATCTCAAATTATTTCTTCATTGTTGATTTAAATGTGTGTATAGACAAATTTCTAGTGAAAATAAAATCATCAGCATACAAACACACAATCAAAATCTGACCTTCTTTGTTGATTTTTGTGTACAATATAGGCTCATTATTGCTTCTGCTAAATTCATTGATTGTCATGTATGAATTAATCCTACTATACCATGCTCTTGGTGCTTACTTGAGACCATAGAAGGACTTCTTCAATCTATAGAATTTTTCTTCATGTCCATGCACTTCATAACTTGGTGATTGTTTCACATACACTTCTTCATCTAGGAAACCATTCAAGAGAGCTAATTTGACATCCATTTTATATTCTTTACAATTAATTTGTGTAGATATTGCTAAAACCATTCTAATAGTATCAAGTCTAGAAACTAGAGCAAATGTTTCATTATAATCAATTATATGTTCTTGTGCAAAACCTTTTGCTACTAACCTTGCCTTGTGCTTTTCAACCTTTCCTTCTACATCAAATTTGGTCTTCTAGACCCATTTGACTCCTCTACAATCCTTACCTTTAGGTAGATTAATTAGATTCCATGTTTGGTTTCTCTCAATGTCATTCATCTCTTCATCTATTGATTTTATCCAATGTTCCTCATTAGTTGCTTCTTCATAATACATAGGATCATGAGAGAAAAAGGCAAAATTTGAACATAAATCTAACTTCTCTTCTTCTTATTTATAAATCTCATTCAAGTTTCTCATTTTCTTAACTTTAAGTTTTGATCTTAAAGTGGCAAGAGTTGGATCTGATTCATCACTTACTTGTGAATTGGGAGTAGGATGACATGCATGACCAGATGATTCACCTTGTCCTAAGCTTCTAGGTGTTCTTATTGGAGTGCTTATTCTTGCTTGTGGAGAGGATTTATCACCTTGAAAAAAATTTTCTTCAGATTCTTCTTCATTTTGGGGAATTGGTGCTCGAATTGTGATGCTTTTATCAATGCTTCCATCCCATGCTTCTTCTTCCTTAAATTCCACATCTCTGCTAATAATCACTTTCTTTGAAATGGGGTTATACAACTTATTAGCTTTTGATTCTTCACTATAGCCAATAAAAATGCATTTATCAATTATATCATTAAGTTTTCTTCTCAATTTAGATGGTATAAGAGAATATGCAATACAACCAAATTTTTTGAAATGATGTACACTATGCTTCTTACCACTCCAAGCTTCTTGTGGAATTCGATCCTTGACACTCTTTATTGGGCTTCTATTCAAAATATATACTGCACATGCTACTGTTTCTACCCAATATTCATTTGACAGATGTTTTGCCTTCAACATGCTTCTAGCCATCTCCATGATTGTTCTATTCTTCCTTTCTACTACATCATTCTACTGTGGTTTGTACCTTGTATTCAGTTGCCTTTTAATGCCATGATATCTGAAAAAATCTTGAAATTAATTAGACATATATTAACCTCCTCTATTTGATATAACTACCTTGATGTAAATACCACTCTTCTTTTCAACCATAGCCTTGAATTCTTTAAATTTTCCAAAGGCTTCAATCTTATCTTTGAGAAAATATATCCAAGTCTTTCTGCTAAAATCATCAATAAAGTTTAGAAAATAAGAACTACCTCCAAATGATGAATTTTGCATTGGTACACATAAATTACTATGGACTAACTCCAATATTACCCTTGCTCTATAAGAAGCTCCTACTGGAAAGCTCTCTCTATATTATTTTGCCAGAATGCAACTCTCACATAAACTTCCTGGCTGTTCTATTGGTGGTAATCCCTTCACCATATTTTTATTTTGTAACAAATTCAAACCTCCAAAATGTAAATGTCCATACCTTAAATGCCATAGCCATGATTGTTCTAGATGCATGGTTTTGAAGTGGGCTTCCTCTTCTCCTCAAATGCACTGAATTTGAAGAGGGAACATCTGATTCTTGGTCATCTCCACTTTTTCTATCAACCTGGCATTTGGAAATTTATCTTGTATTGTGCAAACATTATCCATAAAAGATACTCTGTAGACTTTTTGTGCTAACTGTCCAACATTCATAAGATTATGCTTTAGTCTAGGTACAAAATAAACATCAGGAATAAATATTCTTTCACCATTTTTTGCCAAAACATTTATCACTCCTTTACCCATTACATACACCTTATTATCATTTCCTAATTTCACTTTAGATTTTAGGGAATCATCAAGACTAGCAAATAATTCTTTATTCCTTGTCATATGATTACTGCATCCACTATCTAAAAACCAAATATCTCTAGCATTTTCTTGAGCAACATGAAAAGTTAGGAATAAGCTTCTAGACTTAGAATTATACTAATTTGTGTAATTACCATTCTGCCTGTCCACATCTCCTTGTTTCTTTCTGCATTCACTTGGGTAATGTCCATATTTTTTGTAGTAATAACATTGAATGTTAGATTTATCAAACCTCTGTGAATTTTGATAGAAGTGATTATTGCCACGTCCTCTATTGTTGTAGTTTTGATTACTGTTTTCACCTTGATCTAGATTGTTCCTTCCATTTCTGCCTCTGCCTCTTCCTCTGAAGTTTGACCTTCCTCTTCCTCTTCCTCTGCCAAATGATACCTAAGACTTGAAAGCATTCTCAAAAGAAGTATTGTTATTCCTATTCATTCTAGATTTATGTGTTAACAAAGATCTCATCAATTCATCTACTGATAACTATTTCAAATCCTTGGTTTCCTCAATAGCTATAACTATTGCATCGAATTTGTTGGGTAAACTCCTAAGAATTTTTTTTATCATCTTATGATTTGTTATTGTTTCTCCATTAGATCTAATTTGGTTCACAATATTCAATACTTGACCCATAAACTGGTCTATAGACTCTGAATCATTCATTTGCAAATTTTCAAAATTTCTCCTAAGAGATTGCAATTTAGCTACTTTCACCTTTGTATTACCTTTATAGGTAGTCTCTAAGATTTTTCATGCCGACTTGGATCTCGTTGCTGCTGCAACACTAGAAAAATAGATTCATCCATTGCCTATTGGATTAGGAATAGAGCTTTTGCATCCTTTTTCTTATTTTCTTTAAGTTCTTCCTTTTGTGCTCGAGTTAATGCCTAATGGGCAGCCTCATCCTATGGTTCTACAAAGCCATTTTCGACCAAATCCCAAACATCTTGTGAGCAAAACAATGTTCTCATTTTAATTGCCCAAAAATCATAATTATTACCATTAAAAATGGGAATCTGGAGCTAAGAAATGATGTTGTTTGTTGCCATGTCTCAAGCTGAAAGACCACAATGAATAGCAGCTACAATTTGTCTATATTGTCCATCCTCCAATGTGTTTTGATGGCTTACAAAATCTAGATGTGGCTGGGACCAAGGGTGACGGTGTCTATGCAAGGAGGGTTGAAGGCAAGCAGCAATAGAAAGGAGCGTGGAAGACCAACAAACCAGAAGTGTCCAATGGCATCTTTTGTAAAACCCTGATTTGATTTGGTGAAGTGTCCACGCAGGGGAGGCCAATGATCCTTTGCAGCCAGCCTTGGATGGATGGTGAGAGGATCTGTAGGGAAACCAAGAAGCTACAAAATTTGAATCAAAACCTCTGTAGGATGTTGTGGAGACTTATTGAAGCCAGAGAATCCATATAAAGGTTGTCTCTTCCGTGCTCTAATTTGCTTCACACTAGACTACCGCTTCCACCCTTTTCAAATTGACTTCACCACCAAGATTTGTCAGCCGAATATCGATTGGAAGGGATGCGTGTGCCTACGTATGTGTATTGCGAGTGTTGATGTTGGTGCGTTTGATGATGGCAAACCCTCACCTTGCACGTTCCATAGATCCAAAATTTTGTGAGGTAGGGTGTGTCTCCCAAATGCTCAGCGCAACCCTCTCCATGCTTCTCCATGTGAGGATGTTGTTGTGTCTTGCAAAGGCTCTCCAGAGGATGTAGCAAATAACAAAGATTTCCTCCTCCAAAGGCTCTGATACCAATTCGATGTAAAGCTGAGAGAATAAAAATAACAGAAATAGAGATAGGCGCACTCAGATTGCTACATCAATCAAAAGAAAGGATTTTTTAATTTTCTTGATTCTCTATTAAAATCTACGATCATGGGCTACATAAATAGAATTGAAAACAAACAAAGAACTGTAGCTAGGCTAATATTTAACTAAAGTTGTGCATGCAAGATGAGAGAACTTAAACAGATGATCATGCAAACTGTGTGCATGCGAACGCTGAACAGGGAGTGGAGAAATTAACTCCAGTTTCTAACAAATTAAAATCATGCATAGTTTTAAGTATTTTTGATTATTATAGGAGGTTCCAAAGATCGATGGATCCATTCTTTTAGCTTGATTCTTCAAATATAGGTAATCAAGTTGAACATTTTTTTTTAATTTTTTTAATTTATATATGGGTATATTTAGTAGTTTTCCATACTTTTAATGTTAATTCTGCTATTTACGTTGGCGCATGCAAAGCCTCCCTAATTCTGCTAATTAATATATATATTTTTAAAAATAACTAATTTTTTAAAAAATTACTTGTGAAAACCAGTGTACGCTGAAAGAGGAATGAACAAAGTGCATAAATTTTGTGGGAAAAAAGGCGCCTGTGGAAGGAACCTGTTACATTAGAGGCAGTGGCAAGCTCCCCAAAAGTAAATTGAAGAAAGAATAATTGCAGCTCAGGTATAGGAAGTTCTATCGCCATGTTTTTACCTGGGATTGCTTTGGGGATTGTTTCTGCAATAAGAAGTGTGTTGGGACCAGCAGAACAGTAAAGATCTGGTATACAAGTAATAATTATCATGTTGGAAATGCATTCTTCGGTAAAAGGTTGCAGAAAACGCAGAGGTTTCCCATGCCACCCAAAACAACGCAATGCATAATGTAACTATAAAGTTCTCTGTCTGGTTAAACATGGGCATAGCAGGTAAATAAATTACCTGACAAAGTGAATCTCGCGCGTAGCTACTTTCTCGTAGGCCTCTATTCATGCGAAGAAACTATGAATTACTCTGTGATGGTATTTTGTATGACTTTTTTTCCCGGTTGGTTAACTTTTGAAGAAATTTATAAGAATTTGTTTAAAGCTAATTAATCATTTTTATAAACACAAGTTTTTGTTAATTACTTTATAGGTTTTTAGTGGCCAACTTTATTTGTAATTCTGATTATAGTCGGGAAAATATTTTCTACTTTAAAATATTGCTTTAGAAATATGCACTAAAGATCTATCTTTGTAGTAGTTATAGAAAGTGTTTCCGATGATTGCATATATTTCAAGAATGCAAAACGATTTATTGAAGATATCAATATCAAATCAGTCAAATGCTTCACAAATTATAGAAAATAATTATGCAAGATGCAATGTTGGATGTACGGGATAAATGAGATTATACAGAATACTAGTCTAATGTTGAAGAAGTTATATTCGTAAACAATTTTGTGTTTCAAGGTTCATTTTATGTAGATTGGAATTGTAGAGACGAATGTTCATGATGAAAGTTAGAGAATGATATGCTTGTGACTTTATGAAAATAAGTAGAAAATGCTAAAGGATAAAGACAAGAATACGTTGATGTTGAGATGGCTTGGAATAGGTATAGGTATTTATTCATCTTCAAAATTAATTAAATCTATGAAAATTATTATATTTATTTTTCACTTTTGAGAAAGATTTATATTAGATCTTATTGCATGTGAAAATATAGGAATGAATTTTATTCATAAAATGTGGGGCATGAAGAAATTACGATTACAAGGATTGAATCGTACCCCTCACAATATTTTAAAAGTGTCTCACAATACTGAAAATCCTAAGTTCAATGTCTCAACAGATTATAAGAAATAAAAATTGACACAACCTTTCAAAATCTTACACATCAAAGCACATAACTTTGTGACTTTAGTTGAATGCCTCACACACCACATATCTATCTTACTAAAAATCGGAAGAATGTGCTAATAGATAATCATATGAAAGATAATCTTCAATATTGTACACGCTATTCATGTTCAAGAGACAATAGCACTAAATTTTTTTCTGATATTCTTTATTATTTACGATTCAATATAAATGAAAATAAAAAAGCAACAATAGAGAATAAATTTGAAGTTGTTTTAAATAATAAGGTCAACATTTGTCTTAAATCTGCATGGTCAGCAAATTAGTTGTCTTTACATATAAAATGAGAGGAAGGGAAAAGAGACGTCATAGTAAATGGCTATCTTTGTGTTAAAAAAGATAGGAAAGAAGAAAAGACTTTATAACATAAAGATAGGAAGGAAGAAAAGACTCCATAAGAATTGGTTTGATCAAGTCTAACATAAAGTAAATGACGAAGAATTAGAGTGCTTATCCAATACTTTTACATGTGCATTGTTTATAATAATGAAAAACCTAACAAATTAGAATGTATCTTTTGTTTTTAAACATTTCTATTAACTGAGATTATTTTTTAAAATATTATTTAAAATCAATTGTAATCAGTTTTAAACACTAGGAATGGATGTCACCTTCTTATTTACATAATGGTTGAATGGTTGATAAATAGATTTTTGCTTCACCTTCTCATTTATCGAATTACGGGTTTGTAATAGTAAAAAATGATAAATATTTTTTTTATTTTTTATCCAAAGTCCAAATTTATAGAGGCCATAAATTTTGATCTATAATTCTATTTGAACTCTCCTTTGTATCAAAAAGACCCATTCAAAAAATTTAAATCAACTATAAACTGTCTTGTCAAATTTTTAATAAAATTAGTATTTTTTGGAGGCCATACATGACAATCTAGCAGTCTAGAAATATTTTTTGGTCATATTTTTAGAGATTTTTCTATTTTTAGAAATAGTGTTTTTTATACTCGAACGTTAACATAAGTTAGAAATTTTCCTTTAGGTTAATTTTATCATTTGGAAGATATTTGGAGATTTTTAGTCCCATCCAAGATTGGATGTAAAATTGTTAAAAATAGATGTTAAAAATCACTAGAAGATGAAAGTTGCTAAAAATAATAATTTTATAAAAATTACATGGGTCAGTTAAATTTGGGTGCTTTAGGTAGTTTATTATTTACTTACCATTTTTAATTAAGCACGTCAACTTCAATTATAATTTAATATTTAACAAACAATATTTTCTATATAAAATTACATTTAGTTTTGAAGATCGATGCATTTACAATCCACTACTATGATCCTTCATCAGAAAAGAAACATATGTTTCTTTCTTGATGAATGATCATAGTAGTGGTTCTGAAACATGTTGATTTTTAAAAGTAAACACAGTTTCTTCTATAAAAGATTGTTTGTTATTTTTTAGATTGTCGAAACATAAAATCTTTGATAATTTGAGCTATATTTAAATATTCTTATGTAAATGTGTTATTCATTGAATGAGAATCAATAGAGAAGTATACTTTCATTAAATTTATAAGTTTGTGCCTATCAATAATTTTTCATATCAAGTTTGTGTTTTCATCATATGTTATCAAATAAAGTTTGAATATTAGAGGTGTAAGATATGGTGAGAGGTTAAGAATGAGGAAGAATTTATCAGATGAATAAGAATATGTAATAGCTATAAAATAATGTGGAATAATTAACTGGAATCATCACAAATTGAAGATGAACACAAGGAGGAGATGATACTAAGGATGACATAAATTTTGAATAATAAATTCATAAAGAAGAGGAATAACATGAGCAACCACCATCAATGAAAGAAACTATTTTCTAGGAATTAGAGCTAAGGATTAGAGGAGTTAAGTTTGACACTCTATATTATGAAGGTAGTTTAAAATAAAAGGTGTTGATAGATTGGATGAATAACATGGAAAATATTTTCAAATGGAAAAATCTGAGAGAAGACATGAAAGTACATCTTTCGTGCATAAAATTGAGAGGTGATATAATGATTTTATGGGATCACATGTAGGAAGAGAGATAGAGAAAGGGTAAAGAGAAGATCACCACATGGATAATGATGGAGGAGAATCTAACATATAAATTTATTTCTTTGGATTATGCATAATGATATACATATTATTATAACATTTATGGAAAGACGATCACAATATACAAGAGTATTTAAATGAATTTTGCATTCTTCATATATGAGTGGGGCATGATGATACTAAATAATAAATGCCTATGTGGTATGTAAATGGTTTGAATTTTTATTTTAAAAATGAACAGAGCATGTATATAATACTTTGCATATAAGAATCTTATCAATTATCTTTAATTGTAGCAAAAAAATAAAATAGATATAATTTCAGAACATCATCTAGTAATGGGCAAAAAAGAGGATAATCCAATCCAATAAGGGGATGAATTGGGTTCAAGACCACTAGAAGTGGGTTTAATCCTACTTGAGGATAATCATCATGTGGTACTAAAATTAGATAATATAATGGACAAGGTTTTTAATACCAACAAAAAGGAATAGGATTTTAGAGAAGATGAGGTTATGGTGGTATAATAGGGTGTTTTTAAAATCAACATAAGTCTTATGTTTGTTATAGATATGGATAAGGACATAGTGTTTTTGAGTGTCAATAGTATTAAGAATAAGAAAGGAGGCAAGAGGATCTCTCTAGAGTTAATCTAGTTGAGTCTAAAATAGGAGAGAAAAATATTGAGGTCTTAATAGCAGATATTGGAGGAAATATTGTGATGAGAAGAAAAATGATTGCTTCAAGAAATGAACTTGTGCATATTAACGAGGGTTGTGCCTTTTTGTTATGAGTAAACCTTTTTGAAATAATTTTTACTTTAGGTGGTAATATATGCAAAGTAACTATAGATGGTGAAAATTGTGAAAATATGGTTTCTAAGGACATGATTGAGAAACTAGGTTTTAAATGTGAAAAACATCCTTATCCTTATCAGATTTAGTGGTTTAATAAATTAAATTAACTCATTATAGATAAAATATGCTTTTAAATGAAGTTTTTTATAGGAAAAATTTACAAGGTTGAAATATGGTGTGATGTTATACCAATGGATTTGTGCCATGTGTTATTAGGAAGTTCATGATAGTTTTATAGAAAATTAATTCATGATGGAACAAATAACACATATAATTTATGGAATGGTGATACATATGTAGTTTTATTACTTTTTAAAGAAGAAGGGCATTTTGAAATCATGTTATCTAAAATAGAATTTATGAAAGACATTAATATGACTGATTATTTTATGTATTAATAGAAAACAAAAAAGACACAAAAGTGGTGAAAATATAAACAAAAGTAACATAAATGTTGAAATAATATGCATATGTTATACCTGATGAGTTATTAGATGGTTTAAAACCAAAAAGAGACATTCAACATAATATTGATTTGATCCCAAGATCAGATCTACCTAATCAAACATCTTATATCATGAGTCCAATAAAACATGTAAAATTAAATAAATAGGTTATTGAATTAGTGAGAAATGGTGTGGTAAGGGAGATAATGAGTCCATGTGAAACACCAAAATTGTTTACTACAAATAAATATGGGGTATGGAGGATGTATGTGGATAGTAGATAAATCAATAAAATTATCATCAAATATAGATTTATTATACCTTGTTTAATGATATGATGGATGTTCTTGTAGGAATGTGATACCTTAATAACATTTATCTAAGGAGTGCATACTACTAGACTTAGATTTGTGAAGGATATGAGTCGAAAATAACATTCAAGATTAGGGATGACTTATGTCAATGGATGGTGTTGTCATTTATGTTATCTAATGCACCCAACACATTTATGAGGGTGTTGCACATAGTGCTACATTGGTAAGTTTATGGTAGCTTATTTCAAGTTGATTTTATTTATTTATTAGGACTATGTAAGATAACTTAAAAAATATGAGAGTGGTATTAGGTTTATTAAGAAATGAGAATGTCTATGCAAATTTGGAGAAGTGTAGGTTTATGCATAATACTTTGGTATTTTGAGATTTATAGTTTTAGAAGATGGTGTAAGAATGGATGAAGAAAAATTAAAGATAATTTCTAAGTGGCGTATTCTAAATATCATCATAGAGGTAAGAATTTTTTATGTTTAATAAACTTTTTGTATAAAGTTCACTAAGAGTTTTAGTAGTCTTGTTGCACCAATAAGAAATTACATGAGAGAAAAAGATTTTACATGGAGAAGATATATAATAGAATGCTTTGAGTTATTGATGAGTAATATTAAATAAAAAACCTTAGAATTATCATATTTTAAAAAAGTGTTTGAAGTGGATTGTGATGTGTAACATATGGGAATTGGTGCAGTTTTAAGTCAAGAAAGAAAGCCAATTGTATATTTTAAGGAGAATCTAAAATTATGTAAGATGTAAATATTTTACATATTATGTTTAATTTTATACCATTTTACAAGCATTAAGACATTAAATTCATTACTTGGTGCCTTGTGAGTTTACCCTATTTACAAACAATGAAGCCTAGAAGTATGTGAACACTTGAAAAAGTTAAATATTAGACATGTAAAATGGGTGTATTTCTTATAGAGATATACTTTTGTGTTGAAGAATAAATCAAGAAAGAAAAATTAGGTAGCTAATTCTTTGATTATAAAAGTGGTGATGGTAACTACTACATGGTGAGTAAAGTAGTTATATTTGAAGTTGTTAAAAAATTATATGATATTGATATTGATTTTGGCAAGATAGTTGAGAAATTTAGGAATCCATTAGTAGATGAGATAGGTACTATTAATGAGGAGTATTTTATAAAATATGGATATACCTTTAAGGAAAAATAATAACATATTCCAATTAAATCTCTAAGAAATAATATTATAATAGAATTTCAAGTGGTGGTTTTGTTGGAAATTTTAGTAAGGCTAAGATAATATATTTGGTGATGGAGAAGTATTTTTTGTCAAATAAGAAGAGAGATGTGGAAAGGTGTGTTTCAAGATATATAATATGTCAATTTGATAAAATACATGCATAGAATACAAGTTTGTACATGCCATTACCAATTTAAAGAGGACCATGGATAGATTTGAGTATGAATTTTGTGGTGGTAGTACAAAACATATAGAGAGATAATAATTAATTTTTTCATTATGTAGATAGTTTTTTTAACATGGTTTATTTTATTCAATATAATAAAAAAGTGATAGAACTATAGATTCAAAACATTTTTCTTTGGATTTTGAGAGATTGTATGGTGTTCTAAAAGCCATTACATCATTAAGGGAAAAAAAAGTTATAAGTTATTTTTAGAGGTCTTTATGGAATAGTATGGGAACTAAGACAGAATTTAGTAGTGCATACTATCCAAAAATAGATAGATAGATAGAAGTTATACTGCCAATATTGGTAAATATTTTAAGGTGCATATTTGGATAGAAGCCAATTAATGGGACTTGACTCTACCACCAGATAGCAGTTGTACACACAAACTTAGATGGGAAATTCAATTTAAAATCATCCATTATGTTAATTTTAGTGGTTATAACCTATGTGTAGTTTTTAGGCTCATCTAATCTTGGATTCAAACATTCTATAAATAGTGGTTGAAAAATCCATAGAAGATGAAAGTTACTAATTAAAAAAAATTATAAAAAATGCATGGGTCATTTAGCTTGAGGTGTTTTAGGTACTTTTTTATTTAATTGACTTTTTCAATTATTCATTTCAACTCTAATTTTGAGTTGAGCTTTATTAAAAAAAAATCGTATGTAAATATTTTATTTTTTCAATGAGAATCAATAGAGACATTTATATTTAGGCAATTTTCAAGCCTATGAATATTGATAATTTTGCTTAATAAGTCAGTGATTTCTTAATTTTTATGTTATTTCATATTAATAGAAATTATAAACTATATAAATTATTTTAATAAATGTTATATTACCAATATTACAATATTTTTATTATCCAAGAAACTAAAAATTCTAACTCATTCATTAAAAAATAATTCCACATTGTTTAGTAGGCATAATCCATGGAAATATATAAAATTAATATACCATGTGATTCTCATGTCAATGTGGATGATGTTTCAATGGATGTTTCCATCTGAAAAAAATCATTGATTTTGTGTTTGTATTTATTAATTTAAGTTTCATTTGTGCTAATTATCATTCTCTACATGTAAATCAAAATTTATGTTGTACATAGGCCTTTAATGTTACATTGATCTCAATGAGACTATGTTTTTTAACTTTGTAGTTTTGGATAGATTTATATTTTCAAGCCATAGTAAAATCCTAGGGAAATTTCTTTTTTGGACTCCAATTATCTCAATCATATTATTGTTTCTAAGATTTTTGTTAGTCTAGATGTTTCAAAAGATATTCTAAAGTCTATTGATTTGGAAGTACAAGATCAAACTTAGAAGTGATCTCTCAATTATGATACTTTATCCTTTCAATACATAAATTATTTATAGAAATTTCACTTGGCTACTTATTTTCACACATTGAATCATAAAAATATATCTTAGTGTAATTATACTATCCCTGGGCATTTTTTTTTTGTAAATATTAGTGAGGGAACAAATGATGATAATGATTTAAAAAAATGAGAGGAGAATGTATATCTATCTCATAAAGAAATGAAGCTAACAATACAAAAAACCACATCTTACAGTAAGGAAAATAAAGATTCATTGAAGACAAGTGGAAATGGGGATTCATATTTAAGAAATAAATCATTGGCTTACATCCAATTAAAGAATTTGAAATTGACCAATTCATTGGAAATCCTCAATTTATCCTCCATGACTTAGAGGATGGAGGAGGATTGACTATTATTGGTAATAAAAAGAAAGGTCGATGAAAGAAAGAGTTATAACCCCTAAATATGAGCCTCAAATGGAAAATTTAAAATGGTTGTGAAGGGTATTAGATCTCAATTTAGTGATGTTCAATGATTGTATTTTAATTATTTATTGAGTTGTTTTATGTTAGACTACATTTATCATAATATCCCATGAATTAACAATGTTTATTTATTCCATGTAAAGGGTAGAATCTGTATTTGAAACCAACATTTAGCATTAATAAGAAAAAAAGTGATTTCTATTTCTATCTTTACTAAATTCAAATGTGAATTGTGTTTCCTCTCTTTCTTTACTTGAAAATTCAAATGCAATTTGTATTTTTATCAATTGCAAGTTAAAAAATGAATTTTGTTTTTCTCTCTTGTAAATTCAATTGTAATTTATTTTTCCTCTCTTTTACATAAAAATTGAAATGTAAGTTGTGTGGCTATTCTCTTTCTTTACATATAAATTTCAAGTATATATTATTATTGTTATTATCTTTATTCTTTATAAAAACTAAAATTTTTTACATTAAGTTTGTTAGTGTAAGATATTTAATATTCCATTTATTTAGGGATTATCCCTACACATTTATCTTTAGCTTGATTAGGTGTGAGTGTGTGAGAGGGTGAGTTTGACTTAGAGATCCCTGTAGATTTAAACTGAGTACCACTATGAGTTATTCTATGATTTCCATAGTGAGTTACACTCAATCCCATGGTGAGTTATCCTATGATTTAACTCCCCCTACTCCTCTATATTCCTCTTCACCAAGATATTAAAATATAATAGAGAATGGACTATAGTTTATTTATTATGTGTATGGTGAAGCTTTTATAGAGACTATTATTGTAATGGTCTCTTGGAGAGATCTTGGATGAAGAGTTTTGTTAACTCTTTCAATGGTATTACATCTTCCTTCATTCTACCATTACTCAGCATAAGCCATACTTTTAAATCTATTATTGTGTTAGTCCTACATTATTATTTTTGAGAGATTTATTTTGTAATCATAACATTGCTAATCCCTTTAGCTATAAATATAAAATATTTTTATTTTATTTTGCATAATCCCCATGGCCGGTTGTATGGAGTTTTTAAGGATTTTGGATTGGGGATAGTGGAATGTTGATTTTATAAACATACTTGTAACAACGCCTTATACCACATACAATCCTTGGGGAGTTCGGATAGAGTTTTCTTTAAGACTTCAAAGAGAACCAATCTTAGAAAAAAAATTTCATCCTCTACCATTACATTTTGAGGGTTTGGAGGGTAGATTTTTTCCAACTAAGGGCCCTCATTATCATTATGTTTATTAAAATTATTGTGTCATTGCTCTGACATCACATCAACATAAAACATCCATTTTTTCTTTCTTACCCACCCAAGCTATGCTTAAAGGGGTGTTAGTGTAGGATATTATATTAATCCATTTATCTAAGGATCATCCTTACAAATTTAGATTTATGTTTCATAGGCATAAGTGGATGAGGGGGTGAGTTACACTTAGAGTTCCATTCAGATTTCAACTATGTGCCACTATGAGTTATATTATGAGTTTCATAATGAGTTACACTCAATCCCATAATGAGTTATCCTATTAGTTAATTCCCCATACTCATAAATATTCCTATTCCCCATGATATTATAATATAATAGATAATGCAATATAGTTGATATATTCAGTGAATGGAGAAGCTTTCATGGTTTTGATTATGGTAATGGTCTCTTGGAGAGATATTGGATGAAGAGTTTTTTAACTCTTCCAAAGTTATCCTTCTAAATTTAACAATTGAGCTTATGAATTACTTACAAACACCTTCAATTGTCAATTTTAGAAAAAAGGACATTAGATTCAAAAATATTAATATATATCTAAATCATAACATTTATTTAGTAAAGTAGTCATGATCAGAGAGTATCTAATCTATCAAAGTCATCTAGGAAACAATATTATCCCTATTCATTTGAATCTCTATATGAAATATTTAAAAATATTTTTGTGTTGATAAATTGTATAAAAAATCATCATCCTTACCTATCAGTCTATTTACATTTTAATAGAATATCTTTATCATAAAAATCTCATTATAATGACTACACCGACATGAAGTAGATAATTAGTTCAATATGCATTTCTAGATTTTCTCTATACCTCAAATGAGAGAGTTATTAATGTAATTAGACTAAATCTATCAAAATTTTAAAGTAATTAAAATATGTTTAAAGGTGGTGTAATAAATATATGGATTATCCATATGCTAATAGTATCATGAACACATAGTCAGAAAATGTTTTATTTCCTACTATCTACTTGTCTACTATTTATTGGCTAAAAGGTTGTAGAAACCGCAAAGACCTCCCATAACACTTAAAACATTAGAAGAGGGGGTGAAATAAATTTATTCACAAAATGAAATCTATGCAAAACATTTATGCCTTAAAAAATTATTTCTACTATGTGAAGTCACCTTTAGTTTATGTTTATTAACTAATGGTCCTTACTATAGGGATGATAAACTCCTTGTGCTTGATGTTATAGTTGAATTTATCTTTTTTATAGCTCACACTATGATGACATTTGTCATTGACATTTTTTGGGATATTAGGTTTTTTTTTAATGAAATTCATTAATGTTTCTTTACTAAATTAATTATTTTTCTAAAAATTATTTGTGGAATTTTTCTTAATTATTTTATATGTTTTTAATGTTTATATTTCTCTATAACACTTATCATAGTAGACCTTTATTGCTTAATTTTTTTTTACTCCCCTCTTAATCCTATGATAATATTTTATTATTTAACATATTACTCTAAAATATGAATTGGTAGTCTATCATTGTAGTAGTTATAGAAAGCATTTAATCTAATTTTATTTATTTTATGTATGTGAAGATATATGTAGAAGAAAAAAAATATCGAAGTAGGAGAATGATTGAAAAATGAATTTATAGAATGCAATTTACTAAATATTAATGAATGATAGGATACTATATCTATGGGAAAAATTAAAGTATGAAAAATGCAAACTTTATTCTAGTAAAGTTACATTCTTAAATAATTTTTTATATGTGAAGCTTCATTTTATATGAATTGGAATAGTAGGGGTGAAAGTTTTGGATATGGGTTTGAGAATGACCTAATTGTGAATTTTTGGAAATAAAAGGCATAAGACAAATGCTTTCAAGAACTAAAGGATAAGGACATATATCTTCTTATACAAGAATAAACTAATGTTGAGATTATTTAGGGATGGGTGTTTTTAGGTATTTATTCATCTTCAGAGTTAATTAAATATGTTTTTAAGAAAATCCTATATTTATCTTTGATTATTAGGAAAGGTTTATATTGGATCTCATTGCTTGTGATAGTACAAATTATTTCAAATCCTAGAATGAAGGGCATGATAGAATTGAAAATACATTGATTAAATCTTCTCCATCTCAAATTTTTAAAGGATTCTCAAAAGATTTAAAATTTCAAGGTTTGACATCTCAATAGATTATAAAAATTAAAATTTTACACAATATTACAAGACCATACATATCAAAGCACAACACTTTATGACTCTAGTACAATGCCTCACACACGTAATATATATGTTAGTAACAAAAGGAAGAACATGTCAATAGGTAATCATAGGCAATTTGATCTATATATAGACAAAATGGTCAATTTTCTTGTTCAATAAAAAGCTACATTATTTGTTTATGTCCATCCTAATCATGATTTGATATATATGAAATTAAAAAATAAGAAATAGAGAATACATTTATTTTGTTTTTGTAAGTAATGAGGTCGACAATTGCCTTAAATCAGCATGATCACACAATTATTTGTATTTATGTATAAGAAGAGAGAAATATCGAAAATACTTCATAAGAACCTATTGGATGGAATCCAACACAAGGTCAAAAATGAAAAAAAATGAGTGTCTTTCCAATACTTATACACATGCACTAATAATGTAAGTCATCATTATACTATGAGACATCCACCCTATTGTATAATGTAATTTTTTAGTCTTTTAATATTTCCAATATTTAAAATTAATTTTAAAAACATTATTTTAAATTAATTTTAAACAATTTCAACTACATAGAATGGATGTGACCCTATTATTTAACAAAGGGTTGATTGATGGATGAATATGCTTTTTTTTTCCTTTATCTTTAACTTTTTTGTCATTTCATAAAAATGGAACAAAGATGGTTATTATGCACTCTAAGTAAATGGGTGCATATAGACATATAATAAATCATTATTAAAAATATATACAGAAATATTATGATATTTCCATGTCAAAAAATTCAATTTAAGTATTTAAATTACATGAAAGGTAAATTTTAAAGTTATTTAAATCCAAATATTTTAAATGCAAAGAAAATTAAGGTTGTTTCCAATCAATCAAGAGTTTTTCTAGAAGGGTTGATTCCATATTATTTTGAAGGATATGTCATGAATCCATTGTATTAGTTGTTTTAAAGGAGAGCTAAAAATAAATCATCAAAAATACTCAACTCCATTAATGAGGGATGTGAAATATTTATTATTCTTGAGTGAACATAGAATCATCAATATAGAGTTGAGTGATTGAATTCCTTAATGAATTGAGACCCCCATTTGGTTTCAAAGTGTGAAGCAAACCTCAGAATGAATAATGAAAAAAAAAATTATATCCACTGAGGATGAGAGAGGTTACATTTTTTTCCAAAAATTGTGGGGTTATTATATCGAAACATATTCCTTTTTTCTTGAATATAATTTGTTGTTTACTATAATGTTTATTTTTTTAGTAATTATAAAGCATTAATGCACATGCATGCTTCTTGAAAATCTTTGAACCTTGATTTTTTTTAAAATAGTATGTGTTCCATGTTATTTTTTGAAATGAATTTAAATGTAATTATCATGGAGATAAGTATTTAATTAAATTAGTGGAAGGGGAGTTGCCTCCTTTTAATAGACATGAGCCATCCATTAGAATGGAAACGTAGATGTATTTAAATTTTTATTAGATTGTAGATTATTCTTGGTGAAAATCATTCATGAAATGTATAATATGCTGAATAATATTGAAGGAGGATAAATTATTTGAAAAAATGTTAAAGAATAGTAGAAAGGGATAGATTTAAAATGATTTATGGTAATTAGGTCTGAAATACTTAAAACAATATAAAATAAATGAAAACATTTGAAAATTATTAATGAATAAATTAAAAATATAAAATTAAGGATATGATGGTATAAAACTTAATTTCTATTCCTATTCCATATTGTACATAATTTACACAACCTTATAAATGTCAGCAATAATCAATATTATTTATTAATAACCTATCAAATAATTTAAATTACTAAAAACAATCTTGTCTCCCCAAATGAATTAAATAATATCTTTTAAGTGGAATTATGGAATCTCTCGTGAATGTAAAATATAATACAAATAAGTGATTTATGGCTATATTTGACTCTATCAAATTATTTTTAAAATTTGTGATCCATTTTTAGTAAACATATAAACACACATAACTATCATATGTAAAATATGCACCTTTAGTCATTGTACTTCATAGCTGAATTCACCTATAGCTTTAAACAAGGACTTGGAATTTTGTGCCCTAATTTATAAATATTTCATCTTTTTAAATCAATCATAATTTTATTATATTTACCTATTACAACACATAATCATATATTACTATCTAAGTAATTAATCATATCTCAAAACTCAAGCATGTATGCAATTATAAACCTTTTATAGACATTACAAAATATTTTTTTATTATATAATATTAAAATAATAATGAATTATGCACCTCTTTGTAGTAACTAGCACATGTATATGTTATACCTCCCTAATAATACCCCTTGTTATTACATGTTGTCTCAATCCTAATTATTTGTTATGGACCATGATTATCTCATGTTATATGATAGTGGCCTCAAAAAATATTAATTATTTATCAATTTCTCAAGTTTTATTATTAAACTAATTTCTTCCATTTTAACCTATATTTTTTCATTTTCATGTAGGAATTTCATTTGTGTATTTAAAATAGAATCATTTATTTAAATATTAAGCACAAAAAAATGTTTAAATTTTCACTTGATTACTATTCTTCAAGTTATCATGAAATGTAAATGAAACATTTGTAAATTTAAATGATGTTTTATGTTTTTTTATCAACTTATAAATTATATCCCTCAACGCTATAGTCTTATTTAAATATTCTTATTCTTGAATAAAATGAGAGGCTCTATAAACAAGTTTCTCAATATTATTCACTAAAGAATTTCCCATACCTTTTCAAGAAAATAAGGATAATTCTTTTGATGAAGTAGATTATTTTGATAAGGTTTATCGAAAAAGAGTTCATGGACTTGTTTAGTTTTAAAATCCTAGTTAATAAGTGTCATAGATATTACTAAATATTCCTTTCCAACTTTGGGATCATAAAAATTTTAATGACATAGGAAATAATGTAGGGAAAGTCTAGGTTATAGACCACTTAAATGCATAAATGGGTGCTTGAGCCTATGCCAAATTAATGTCGAATATAGATATCTTTAAGGAACATCCAACACAAGTGGATTTTAAATTAAGGGATAAAGCATGGGTTCAATCTCTATATTATAAAGGACTATCATTAAGATGTTATAAGTGTTTTAATATTGGTCATCTGTTACATAATGGTTTTAGTATTAAACATAAAAAATAAACAATTCATGGAAGTATGCTCGTTTAGAACATATAATAGTTGAATTATATATTGAGAGTGAGGATATAGAGATGGTTCTTAAAACATCTATAAAAAAATGAATCCAAATTAGGAAAATATTGATTGTCTCAAAAAATATTAACACAACAAATATATTTGTGGAAAATTTAGATATAGGTGATAAGGTTATAACCAGGAATTTAGATATAAAATTTAATGATGGAATTAAGGATTGATCTCAATTAAACATTATTTCAAATGATTCATTGGAATTTAATAACCCCATCTTGCCTAATGAATTAGGTGGTGGAGGGTAGATTATAGTCTGCAATAATAAAAATGGGCATGGTAAGGAGTTGGAACCATCTCGTATGACCCTAAAATAAAGAAAGGATAATATTATATAAGTATAATGGTTTCTTTTTAATTGTCTGTTATCTTATTCATGGTTTTTGACTGAGATGCAGATTGTTTTTGTACATGTTGGTAGTTTAAAAAACATCTAATTTTTAGTTTTTAGATATGTACTCCACTAGTATAGGAGTCTCATTGTTCTTTTTATGTTCTATCTTTTTCTCCATTGTATGAGGTTGGGCTCCATTTCAAAACCCCAACTTTTACCATCAATAAAAAAAGTTGATTATGTTAAAATAAATACATAAAAAATCTTTAGGTAAGGAATATACACCTAATAATGTTTTCATACACCCTTTGAATATTTACAATATGCCAGTTGAAGACTCTAGTTATACATCAAGTTTCTAGGCTAGTGATCATATACTCTTATTAATACTTTTATGCCTCAACAAAGTGTTGTTTATTCTTATGTTACTCAAACCATTTATATACAAATTGCTACAATTAATGTACATGACCCATTCTGAATATTTTATGTTATCATATTGGTTATAGTTCAAAATGAAATCAATCCTCTAATAATATTAATGTTTATCATATAATGTTTTTTGTAAGTGTTAATACATCTAAGGAAGATTTAATTGAACAATTTATCCAATATATGCAAGCTCAAATTTTGTTATTTTCCAAAGCTTCTCAAATATATAGTGATGTGATTACTTCTCAATATATATAACATAACCCATTATCTTGTAAAATCCTCCCTCATCCATTTTTTAGTGGTTATCTAGTGCCTAAATTTTAACAATAAAATATAAAGGGTGATCCTTTGCATTACATTACATCTTACTTTTCCTCATATTTATATTTTATTCTTGATGATTTATTATTTATCAAACTCTTTCCTATCAATATTAATGATTATGAATTTGGTTAATTATAATCCCTACCTACAAGCTTTGTGGTCCTTTAGTTATTTATATGATATTTTATCAACTCACTTTTCTATAAACATATCTAAAAGGTCATATTTTCTCAATGTTTTCATATAAAACAAGGACCCAGTAGTAATGTTATATAATATGTGGTTAGATTCAATAATACACTTAAAACATATGTGTTATTAAATTCCTAATAACAATAAAATTATTTATTCCAATTATTTTCTTGAGTCGTTTAAAGAATAAGTAATGTTTGACACTTACCAATCCTTAAATGATATTTTCCATATGGTTCAAAACTATGAGATTTATTTTAGAGGCATGTATACACCAAGATAGATAGATACATACATACATACATACATACATACATACATACATACATACATACATATATACATACATACATATTAATTTTACCTTTGTTACATCTAAATATCAAGGAAAATTAAAATTCAAAGATAAGACTAGTCATGCTCCAAAATTTCAAGATAAGAATGAGGTCAAAACTATAAACACAATTTCACAAACACATAATGATGTGGAGTCTCTTTTGAAGGCCATATATTTTTATATTTAAGTATATTGAGCTCTCATTTTCACCAAAATGGAAGTATCAAAAATTTCAATTCATAAATAACATGATCTATTGAGTTAAGGATGTTTCTACAATTTTTTAGAGGCCATAGGTGGCCATCTAAGGATATAAAAATTTATTTTAATATTTTTTAAATATTTTACATCATATAAATATTATATTTCTATATTCAATTTTAATTTTGACATGAAATTAGTAAATTAGATTAATTTTAGTGTTCGTAAGATCTATGGATATATTTATGCCCATCTAAGCTTTCATGAAAAACTCAATAATAATAGTAGTTGAAAATTTTTCTAGAAGATGAAAGTTACTAAAAAATATCAATTTTTAAAAACAACATGGGTCAGTTAGCTTTATGTACCTTTTGATTTAATTAATTTTTTCAGTTTTACATGTCAACTCAAATTTTGATTTTATTTTTGTTCAAATACATTAATTTAATATTTTACTCTTTCAATGAGAAGCAATAGGTAATATTTCTTTCATGCAATTTCTAAGTTTTATGTTTTTTGATATTTCACTTCACTAGTCTAAGTTTTCATCATATAGTATTAGAGAAAGTTCAAATCTTAGAGGTAGTATATTTGTGAATGTGTACTCAATTTTTAAATAAAAAATTTAGATTATTATGTGATCAAATAACATGTGTAAATAGGATGATAACTAATTACTCAGATGAGCAGTACTATGCAAGAGATTGAGAGGCCAATGGAACAATTAAACACAAATGCAAAAATCAAAGATAAACATAAAAGGAAGATGAGATAGATGAATAGATAGATCATGAATATGAAATTAATTAAGAATAAGAATGATAACATCCACCATCAACATAAGAGAGGGTCGTAATTGATTTAGAAGGAAAGAATGAAGTAATCATGGTTGATGTTCTAGATTGTGGAGGTAGTTTAAAACAATAGGAGTTGATATATTTGATAAACAACAAGGAAAAGATTTTGAAATAAAAAAATCTAAAAGAAGATAATAAATTAAATTTTTCATAAAAAAATTGAATGGTGTCACACAATGATTTGGTGGGATCACTTGCAAAAAAAAGATAAATATAGGGTAAAGAGAAGATCAACACATAGAGAAAGATGGGGTAAAATTTGAGGGATAGACTTATTCCTATGAATTGTACACGAAAATTATATGAAATATTTAATAATTTAAGTAAATAATATAATATAACATAAGAGTTTATGTATAAGTATTAAAATATTTCCATATGAGTGGATCATAAAAAAATGAAAGAGCAAATAAATGTAGGGTATGTAAGTGGTTTGAATTTTTCTATTCATGATGAGTGGAGAATGTATAAAATAATTATTAAGTGGCAAACAATGTAAAAGTTATAGTTAATAAAATAGGCTTACTTGAGTTTTCTATAGGAAAAACATACAAAAAAGAGTTATCGTTTGATGTTATTCCAATAGATAAATGCCATGTGTTTTTCATAAGTCCATGGAAATATGAAAAATTTACATATGGACGTGCTTTCTCCTGTAAAACACTTGGAGATTTATTATTTTACATCTCCATATGTAAAATAATTATTATACCTTATTTAGATCATATGATGGATGTGCTTGTTGGAGGAAAATAGTTTACCAAGATTGATCTATGAATTGGATACTATAAGATTTATATTCAAGAAGGAGATGAATGGAAAACAACATTCAGGACTATGGATGTATTATATGAGTTGATTATTATGCCATTTGAATTATCTAATCCAACCAACATGTTCTTTAGGATGATGAACACAGTGTTGCAGGATTCCATTTTCAAGTTTGAAGTTCTTTATTTTGATGACATTTTGATATTTAGTAAGTGTAAATAAGAGAGCATAAGTAATTTGAAAATGATATTAGAATTGTTACTAAAGGAGTAATTTTATGCAAATCTAAAGAAGTGTAAGAATATACATAATAGTTTGGTATTTTTTGTATTTAGTTTTTTAGTGTATGGTGTTAGAATGGTTGAATAAAAATTAAATTTACTTTTTGAGTGGCCTATTATAAAATAAATTCATAGAGGTAATAATTTTATATGGTTTACCAATTTTGTATATCAATTTAATTAATTTTATTATAATATTGTTGCACCAATACTAGTTTGTAAAGAAGAAAATAATTTGTATAGACGAAGGCATCAACATAGAGATTTTAATTATTGAAGTAAAATATTAAATAAAAACCTATTTTAGCTTTACCATAGGTTAAAAAACCTTTTAAATGGATTTTTATTCTTCAATGTTAGAATTCGTGTTGTGGTGAGTCAAATGAGAAGGCCAATAACATATTTCAGTGAGACATGCAATGAGGTAAGAAAAAAAGTATTCAATATTTTATGTGAAAATTTATGCCATTTTATAAAAACTAAAAAATATAAGGTAATACTTGGAGCCTATGGATTTTATCCTATTTATACACCATGAGGCATTTAAGTATGTGAATACTCAAAAGATACAAAATGGTAGACATGAAAAATGGGAGTCTTTCTTAAAGGGATATACTTTTTTTTTAGAGTATAAATCAAGGAAGAAAAATTACGTAAGTAATTCTTTGAGCAAGAAAGTGTCACTATTAACTACTATGGTGAGTGAAACCATTTGATTTGAAACGGTTAAGAAACTATAAGGTATTGATTCATATTTTGGAAAGATATTTCATTAATTTAGGAATATATTAATAGCTAAGACAAGTATTATTTTTTATTATTACCTTATATAAAAATGGCTATCTATTCAAGGAAAAATAATTATGTACTCCAGTTGGGTTTTTGAGGGATAATATTATAAGAGAACTTCATAATGGTTGTTTCAATGGACATTTTTATATGATTAAGATAATAGCTTTAGTGGAGCATATTTTTTTTTTAGCCAAACATGAAGAGATTTTTGGTAAGGTGTGTTTCAATATGTAGGATACATAAGGTGGCTAAAGGCCATGCATAAAATACAAGGATGTACATGCCATTACATGTTCCAATAGGACCATGGGTATATTTTAGTATGGACTTTGTGTTAAAGTTTCCAAACACATAGAAAGGTAATGATTAAATTTTCTTAATTATAGACAAGTTTTTTAAGATGGTTCGTTAGGTTACATTTAATAAGACTAATGAAGTCACTAGAATTACAAAACTATTTTTAATAATGTTTTGGGACTATGTGGTGTTCTAAACACCATTGCATCAAATAGGGACACAAAAATTTAAAGTCATTTTTAGAGGACTCTATGGGAAAATATTTGATTTGATATACAATCTATTAATGCATATTACAATTAACCCAAATAACACACCTCATCACAAAATGCCAATTTTTTTTGTTTCATTACTACATTCATACAAAGAAAAGCTGATAATAAATGTAATGTATCTCAGTATTTGGATATTATATAATCCATAGTTAAGTTTATAATCTACTTAAAAATATTAATTTCAATTAAAATATAGGATTCCTCACATTCTATAGATGGAAGATGGATATTTAATAAGAACCACCCAATAGGGGTAATCCATAATTATCTTAAGATGTATGGTCATTTAATCCCTACACAACATTGAAGAAAATCCAAGGACAAACAACCACCATTACCTCTCTTAAACCATAATAGAGTTCCATAATAATTTAATTTAAGTTGAAATATTAAAAAATCCTCTTATTCTTCACTCAAGTGTAATAAAATGAGTCTTAAAGGAATCCAATCCCTTATCTTAGTTAATTTATATCAAGGGTTCTAATTTCAAATAGGTAGTAGAGAGAAAAATCTATGAACTCAATGATAATATAATGAACTTAGACTCAAGAGATAACAAATTTCTTCAATGATAAAATCACATAGAAAAATTTTCCTCAATAAAATGAGATATAGTACAGAGGTGAAATGAATCAATTAGCATAATTATCTATACGTGTTCATATAATAATTATTCTTGAATTAAAAATTATACTCCTTTATACCACACATCTTATTGCATTATTAACAAATTAAGACTAGCTCATTCAACTTAAATGAGATGTTATCAATTACCAAACTGATATTTCCAAATTCTTAAGCCTATTATAAGGATTATCAAGAATATATTTATCATATAAGGTTATCATCTCAATAAAATCCTCAAGAAGACAACCCTCCATACTGCTTTTATGCATAAGAATCCATTATTATGTCATTTTATATTCACTCATGTCAACGAGAGAACATAATTATTATATAAAGTGATAAAGTGTCATGACTAGGTTATCTCATTAGGTATATAAGATAAGGTCTTGAATTGGTCCATACATAGACAATGGTCTTAGTTACAATGTCCTTGAGTTAATACATATTCTTCATAATAGATGATTAGTTAGAATATAAACATTATTTTTCAAGTGTAGGTCCTTGATCAAGAAAACATGTCAATGTATGTTTATATTCATGATCATTAAGCAGCCATCCTTAACAGAAGGAAATGTACTTAATGAGATGAGGACTACATTATTTTATATTTAGTTAAGAATATACAAATTGTTTAGAATTAGCTACATTTTAATCAATTGGTATGACTCTGAATTCAATTTATGGTTACTTAAAGTTGTCAATAATTGATCTTAATTGGATATTTAGCTACTTAAAAAGCTAAAAAGGTTAACATAGCAGATAACCACACCATTATTTTAATGAATTTTAGAAGTGTAATAAGTAGTTCATGTATTTTAATTTGAAATAATTATACTGAAATTAACAATCCATTCTAACAAATAAGGATCTATGGGAAGAAAGGGGATCTCAAACTTCAATATCATAAATCAATTTATGAGAACCCATAAACATCTCACCAGATGGTAATTTTTTATATAATATATATCACTTCATGAGATGATGTGTGCAAATGTAAATGACCAATCATAGTTATATTAAATAGAAATTCACTTAATGTTTTGATTAAGGTAAACACAATTTTGAACTAGTATGGAATATATCCCAAATAAATCAATAGTTTTGAGTTTCCCCCTCGAAAAAAATATATATGAAGGTGAATCTCACTAGGAACATAAGGAGGAACCAACCAAGAGAGGTAAGGCTAGTGAAAAGAGAAACAACCACATTTGACTAGTATAAGAAGCAACTAGTTTTAGCTAGACTAAAAAATAGCCTAGACTAAGGCAAAGGGAAGCCCATGCCTCAATAAGAATTAATGTGGTCCTTATAAGGCCCAATAAAAAAAAATACAAAAAGGAGATGATCATTATGGTATTTGACCAGATTTGAAACTAGCTTGGATGCCCTTAGCGGCCTAGGTCTCTAACCAAAGAAAACTGTTAAAGAGAGAAAAAGGAATCACCTAAGGAGAAAGAGATAAGTGAATAGGGTTCCCCATAGAACTCAAACAAATTAAAAAAAACTATAAGTTTTGCACTAAGACAAGCATCCCAAGCCAAAAATTTAGATATCTAAAAGTAAATCAGAATAATATAAGTCTCAAATAGCATAGAAAAAGTGCTTATTCACCATCTAGAGAAGAGAGATTAGATGCCCTTTAGATTATAAAATATAATATAATTTAGAATACTAAAAGGTGGTGTGTTTAAGTGTTGTGGTTCTTAGATCATAAAATCACTTAAGAACCCTAAATTTGTAATCTAGTATGCACAACCATTTCCTTCTCTAAAGATGTGGAAGAGAAAAGGGTCCTATCATATAATATCCTTCTCAATATTATAAGTGGTATGTGAGATACCTTTGAGTAAGTTAATGAAATTTAATCAGTCAACTTAAATAACTAAATTTAAAACACCTATATCCTTAGCCATTTTGATGCCCCAGAGGGATGCCTTAGCTTTTACAACATGATTTATTGGATTTGCATCTTACCCACATAGGATGAAACTAAATATTATAATTAAATTTTAACACCCCCACCTCTAGATGGCCTTGGTTTAACTTTGAAGGTGCCATTAATATTGATTTTATATCATCCTCTAGTCGAAGGGGTCATTTGTTTAAATCCTGAGTGGGGTTGATTCTCAAATCAGGACCCTAAGGAACTTTTATATTAGTCACCACTATCACTCCCTTAAAAAAATTTAGGATTCTTAGAGGCCCATTTTTCATTTATATCCTTAATAAATTTTCCCTCAGTTATACATCACTTAGACCTTTTTTCTTTAAAATCCTATGGTTTATTTCCTTCTAGGTTACCTAGAAAAAGTGAGGAAGCATGAGATTATAAAGAAGCTTCAGAGTATTATGTTTCCAAGGAAAATTCCATTATAGAAAGAGGTCCCAAAAGGAAACAGGTAAGACCCAAGATATTTTAAGAGAGGAAAATAAATAATACCAAATGGAAGTAGCATAATTTCACTCAATAATATGTGATTAATAGTTTCCTCCTCCTTCATGTAAAGACTACATTGCTAGGAAATAATTAGCCCTCAGATTAATTTGTATATCATAATGTGAATAATTAAAAGAGTAATAATTCATTATTAGATATTGTTAGCTGTTAGAATATGTTTTTGAGAATACATTATCGATTGTATTATTATTGTGAGTTACAAAAATAGTACATAAATAAGTTAGTTGTTATTTAATAATGAAAGATTATAGGCATATGCATATAAATAGGGATTTAAGAGATATTCATGGTGATAGAGGTCACCCTATTTATACTAAATATTATTCCTATATATTTGTACTACCCATATTAATTTGTAATAGTGTGTGTGAATAATATATTTTATAAGTGTGATTATATATATATATATATATATATATATATATATATATATATATTTGTGTGTGTGTGTGTTTAGATATATTGGAAAGTGATTTATATAAATCTTGGTGTACACTCCTAACACACCTAAAATCAGTATAAAATAAAGCTCTAGATCATGATGGGAGTAACTTGAGAAAGATTATCCTTATTCTTTGCTCAGTGCTCATGATTTATTCCTATGCTATAATGGTCCAAACAATGGCATTTAGTATATAAATATTTTCTCCCATACATTTTTTATAACACCACCAAAATTTGTTAAAAACCTAAGCATGCATATTTTATTTAGATTGGTATTTCATTCCGTTCATCATATAAGCTACCACAATACTTATAAAGCTTTATATGATTCAACAATTATCTTTTATGATATCTTCAGTCTATTTTTACTATTCTATGCATTAAAAATCAACTACTAGATGTTACATATCATCATGTTATGTCTCTTTAGGCCGTTATGATCCATGTTTACCATGCATGCTCTCTATGGATTGAATAATTTAAACAATAAAAACCTATCAATAATTTTGTAGTTATTCTCTATGGATCACGAACTACCGCATGCAATTTTATTGGAGAGATTACAATGGTATTTAAATTTAAAGTCTTAGTATATATATATATATATATATATATATATATATATATATATATATATATATATATATATATATATATATATATATATATATATATATATATATATTGCTATTCATTCTCATTGTTTAGTGGAGTCCATGTACCATGTATAGGGATCCATTTTATTTTTTATGTCAAATTAAAAACATGTTAAGACAAAATCTGATAGTATATATGTATTAATTTTTTAAATAGTAGGCAATCCATATGACTTAAAGTTTTAGGACTTTTTTAAATCATAATTTTTTTAGAGTGGTCTGATTTATAATTTATAGTAAAATGTCAAATGTCTATATTGGTAATTCATTTTTTACAAACATAATTTATGAATAGGAACAAATAAATAAGAAATTACACTTGGTTATTTATTGTGTATCATTACATTTAGGTTGAGTCCGTATGAATTTTACATTCTATCAAAAGAGTTAATTTTATTTTTTAAGTCTTGAGTTTTGTATTTGTGTCGAATTGATTAATATCATTTGTAAATTATCAAAATTAAAATAATTGACCATGTCAAAGCCATCAATGTCAATATTATAAATATTTATGTGATTGGATGCATTATGTCTTCTATTTGATGTCCAAATTGTGAGGGGGGGCCATATGGACAAATTAAAGGTTTGAAGGAAATTTTTTTCACACATGGAAAGTAAGAACCTAGTTACTGCTAATCAACAAGGATATTTGGTATATTATTGATGGAAAAATGAAGAAACCAAAATATGTAGAGAAAGTAGAGAAATGGGAGAGAAAAGATCTGAAAGTAACAATAATTATTATCTGAGGGTTATCTGATGTTGTCTTCCATCATATTAATCTATCAAAAATTTCAAATGCCATTTTGAATACATTGAATAAGTTATTTGGATATAAAATAGGAAGTCCAAAATTAACTCTCAAAAAAAAGTTATTTGGACTCAAGATAGAGGAAAGAAGAAACATGGTACTGTTGGTACCCCAAAATTCATGTAAAAACATACAACTAGCCATGCCTATGTAGAGGGAAAATATTGTAATGTAATAGTATAATATTGAAGCACAATAAATGTAAATGTAATAGCATTCTTGGACCATGCCTCAACAAAACTCATGCCATGTAGAGTTAATTCATATGATGGAGTAAAGAAATAAAAGACATGTGGAGTATGGTGGAGGTTCTGAGTCTAACTACATGTTTTACCATGAAGGTGCAAAGGCTATTATGGAGGTTCACAAAAAGTGACTTGGTGGAAGGTAGAGATTAGGATGCACTTTTCACTAAAATTTGGTAAAATGTGCATTATGCTCCCCCATTTTTTTATCTCATAAAATAAAATGGATAAAACAATGGTGCAAAGGATGGGGTCGAGTTCTACCAGGTTTTCAAAGATTAAAAAAGCACTTGCACATGGCACCACGAAGTCTATGAAGATGTGGAAGCTAAGAAGTAGGTGAAAATGGTAGATAAATTCTATATAATAATTTACATCAAATGACAAATGTGAATCATTCCCATGAAGACCATGAAATAATGAATGAAAAATGATAGAGGTCAAATATTTTGACTGCACCTTAGTGAGTTCAAATAAAATGTAAAAATCTTTGGAAGATAATAATGATGTAATGAAACATAGAAGTATATATGCACTTTGCAACAAAATATGGTGAAAATTATAATGTGCACCTACACTTCTAAGTTTTTCCAAGGAGACAATTTTTTTTAGATTCCTGCCTGAGGCAAAATATAAAGGAGGAGGATAAGGTCCATCGAAGATCTAAGCATTGAAAATTAAATGTAAAATGAGTATACAAAGACCATGAAGAATGAACTTGCTAAAGGTAAATGGTGGAATAACAACCTATTGATTTCATTCTCATCTATAGACCCCAAAGACCATGGCATAAAATATATCTTTCCAGATATAGGATATTGAAACACACTTTGCACATAGAAAAGTGAAAATTATAGTATGCACCTCCATCCCTACATCTCATGGATGAGAAAAAGAATAAGATCAGATTAGCAAGAAAATTTAATGACCAGTGAACTTGAATAGGAAATTCAAAAGAGTATAATTCTTGATAAGTTTGCCTACTATAGCATTGAGTGGTGACGAAGAATGCAATGGGAGGTGTGCCAATCAAGGAGATCAAGTATAGGTTTGAGATTTCTAATCACCCAAGATAAAATGACAAAGATAATATCCCTTATTTTTTTCATGCTTCTTCATCACAGTATGAGTTATTGCATCAAAACTTTAGTAAAAGGTCAACTAAATATTGCAACTTAATTTTAGTAAAAAATGTACAAATGCTAGTGGGAAGGAATTGATAAGTATCAAGACTATATCACCAACCAATGACAATGTGGAGAAAATAATGGAAAATAAACATGTATGGAATATTAACTACGATATGTATTTGGGCACTTTTAGTAAATTTGCATGGATTTATGAAATATAGTCTTAAGGTTCAATTAAGTTATTCAATCTAGATCTATAAATTATTACACACATGCAATATTATGGAATGGTGGAAAAAATAGAGCTTGGAGTCTCTCGATAGAATTAAATTCAACCATAAAAAGAGATCCCAAAGGTAGATTAATAATGCTGGTTGGTGATAAATATTCCATGATGGGACAATTTTTTATGTGAAATGACCATGAAAATAGGCAATCTATGTTTCTTTTGTGAATGCTCAAGATCTAGATGCATTGTGTAAAGAGAAGAGAGATTGCTATTTTGAAGCACTAACTGGAGGAAAGAGTTTGATTCTAAAAATCCCATATAACATTTTTTTATATATCCAAGTTGTAAAAAATATAATTGTGTGAAAATTGAAAAAATAAAAAATTACAAGTTTCAAAAAAGGTGTAGAAGAGACCCCACACTCCCATGGAAAATTCAGTGGGAGATGCACCATGACAAATGAAATTTCCTAAATTAAAGAAAATGAACCATGAAAAATGTTTCAATAGCTCCATATTTAATTGGAAAATCATAAGGAGAAACATGGAAAAATGGGAATTTGATGTTTACTTTGCACTAACTCAAGATGTAATGTGCAAAGTGATTTTGTAGTTTCACATTCCATGGATAGGAAGAGGAATGATGTTTGATAGAGATGGGAGGTTGACTTTTAATTTACACCAACAAAATTTTCAAAGTGCATCCCTATCTCTAGATCCCATAGGTTGCAAAGGGAGATGTGTGTAGGAAAAGTATCATCCAAATTGCACTTGGTGAAATTTGCATTTCATGAAAATTGCACTTGGTGCAAGTTACATTTGGTGCAAATTTGCATAAAAGGACTAGGATTCACCCAAAAGGTGAAAAGTGAAAATAATACATGTATGCATTAAAAAGGAGAAAGTGTGGAGGAAATTAAAAAAAAGGAAAATTTGTCAAAAATCAAATATGAAAAGTAAGAGTGTAGAAGGGCAAATTTGCAAAAAAGTACAAGTGCAAATTACAAAAGGTGAAAATGCAAGTTTGGAGCCAAAAAGTAAAAGGGGTGAAATAAACCTAAGTTACTATATTTTAATTTGCTTTATTTACCCAATACTCTCCATGGGAGATAAATTGAAGGTTTTCAAGATCCATGTGGACCACTCCAATGAAGATTATTTAAACAGCCATGGATCTAGAATATCCCCAAGAAATCTTTGCAAATCCATGAATATTTTAGGCATGCTAAAGGATTTTTTAAAATTGGGAGCACATTAGCAAAACTTGAGGTGGTGTTTTGTACCTTTACAAGTTGTAACTCTCATTCCTAGATTTATTCAAATTTTGTTGGTTATTTTTGGTCTTTTGTTCTTATCTAGGTATAGGTCCTTCAAAATTCAAGATCACTATTATGTGTGTATTTTTACTCTCTTGCTAAGGTGGTTACAATTTGTACAACCATTGGCAAGATCGAAGAGAAATCTTATATGTCTCCCCTATCCCACATAGAGCAAATCCACCATGCTTGTCCCCATGGCAACATTTTAAAACATTGAGGTAAGTAATATTTCTCTTTCAAGTTAATGTAAAATACATATTATTATTTATTGTATCTTATTAATGAAATGAAATGAGATTTTTTACATGTTATGATTATTCGATATTAGTTTTATGTTCACTACTGGTTATCATTTTGGGCATGAATTTGGGTTATAAGCCCATTTTTGCATAGATATTTAGAAATATTTTGTTGAATACCTCTTTAGGGCACCTTGGGTTCATGAATCAAGAAGGAGAAAGTATTTGATATTTTTAGTTTCAGTGTATGTTGTAGGGTTTTAGGGATAATTTGGATATTTTCATTGTATTGGCACCAATGGATGCTAATTTCTCCTTTTAGTTTCCATGGCTTGCATTTAAGTTTTGATACATCTTTGTAATAGGTGATGTCATGTATGTTGAAATAAACCCTACTATTTGAAAACCACCACCACACCACCATCCTTTATATAACTAACAAACTATCCTACCCTACATTTTACAAACACTTTGCATACCATAAGTGATATTATCCTTTTATACGTATCAGATCTTATGTATTTGAAATGTGTTTGCAGTTTGTGCTTCAAATCCAAATGCTGAAATTTCCTATTTAGCCCCTATTGTTGAATATTTTATAAAAATGAAAATTACATTCATCCTTTCATCTATCTCTAGTAGCTTGTGTATGACAAAAAAAAATTGTGCATTTTTTTTTATAACTCTTCACAAATTATGTGTGCAAACTTGGTTATGTTTTGGTAATATTCCCCCTTGTCCTAAGAATTTATATGGATATTGATTTTTAAATCCCTCTATGTGAGCAAGCTACCCCATCGGTTTTCTCACCTTGTTTTAGGTAGAGCTAAAAGTACAAGGAGTTAACCATAGCCTCTATAGGTGCCTCTCAATCATTTTCTATATTTAGTCAAATTTTGATATTGAACCCTCCTTTGAATACAATAACATACTAGCCATTTTTCCATCATTGCTTTCCATTTATCTCAAGTGTGCAAGGTTGAGTGTATGAGGTAGAAAACTAGGAACCAACACTCTTGTGGCACTCTTACCAGGGATTAAAATGAAGTTCAGGTCACTTACATTACTGAAGACTCTTGTAAAGAGCTATAATTATTTAACCTTGTTAAGCTCTATAATTTTACTACATTGATCCAAGTATCTTTGACCATCAACATCGTAATACGCCATTGAGGATGTGCTAGGAAGTTCTAAGGTTTGACAATTTGACTTATGTTGTGTTTATTACAAAGAGATCTAAGTCTTTCATGTTCAAAGGTGTCTTTTGTATTTTGAAATTAATTCTATAAATTTTAGTGTCTTTGTGATATTATATCATGATTAAACTCAATAAAATACATTTTTAACATCTATCACAACTAGTTTATGAACTATTCTATTCTATAATTTTGCCACTCTAATTTTATCACCTGGTTTTAAGGAAGATCAATGACTATTTTGAATCTCTCCATTTCATCTTTGATTTTTTATTATTATTTAAAAAGCTTGAAGGATTGAGATCATCTTTTAAAGGTGACTTATCCAAAAGGCCTGTCTCACCCCTAAGTTTGTACCAAAGAAGAGGGAAACAAGTTTGGAGTCATGTTTAAGGGTAAATTTTAGCTATTAAGTAGTGTCATGATTGCCAAGATTCTATAGTCTTGAGATTTTTGTAGAAATCCCCATTATTGAAGGCTATCATAGCTCTTCAACTAATTTTGAAATGCATAGTCCTGTTTATTTTTTACCTCCATCTCAACTAGCTAAATACCCTCCCAAATATGATCCGCCAAGTCCACCTCATTCACCCCTCATATCCATTTTCTATTTATTCTTGAACATACTATTGAACCAATCATGAGGCATAGAAAACAAGATGAAAATTAATATCTTGCATTTCACATTGCCAAATTCAGGCGTATAAATTTTGATGAAATGGAAGGACATCCTAATGAGGTCCCAAATGATGTTAGGAAATGTGTACTAAAATTCCAAGGGAATAATGTAGTGAGTGGTGATCAATACCTAAGGGACTTTCCAAACATCATTGAATATTATGAGGTCGAGTATGAAGATGTGTCCATCAATTTTTATGTGCACATACTAAAGGAATATGCTCATTAATGGTTTAATTCCCTTCCAACTGGATCCATTGATTCATAGGAAGAGATGTAAAATGTCTTTAGAATTGAGTATGGTTATAGGATTGATCCAAGGTTTTTTTTGGTTGAGTTTCAAAACATTTAAAAGAAGCCTAATGAGTTTGTGCATGACTTAAGCACAAGATTAAAAAAGGCTATGATGTTGTTGCTGGAGAGCATTAAGCCCAATGATATATCGTGATGGATAAAGTATTGTGATGCTTTTGACAAAAAGGATGCATATTGCTTGTGGGACAAGGCACCCATAAACAAACAGTTGGCATTCAATATGGCCATCCAAATTGAGAATAAAATCAAGGCTGTTGGAAAGCCCATGAACAAGTGGGCTGATGTAAAATTAGTTAATCAAAAAAAGGCATAATTTTCTAAAATAACTAGGCTTGAAGAGATCATTAAAAATTTGTCCACTACTATAAAATAAATGTCATATAAGTTGGCAAGAGTTGAAAAGGGGTCCCTCAAGTATTTACTAGTTACGAATGGGCTCCAAATTCAAATCAAGCACAAAGAGAGCCTACTTCCCGTACTCGAGATAATGATAGAGGTAAGGTGCCTACACATAGAAATTAGAATAGAGGGGTTGGAAAAGAAGTTCATGATCCTTTAAATGCTAAGGGGAATGTTGTAGATTGTGACATTAATATTTATTGCTATAACAAGTGCTTCCTTCCACATCCCCCATGTGATAAAGCTGAACCAATTGATGAAAATGCAGATGAAATTGAGTTTGTGTCATTTGATTATGAGATCTTGATGTTCAATTTTCAAATCCCCTAATGTGAGATGACTACCTCCATAAAATTATAGACTGCTAATAATGTTAATAAATTCTAGAGTGTGGTTGAAAAGGTAAGTGTCCCAACTCTTAAATTTGCTTATGACATTAATATGGCATAGGCATATTAATTTCACGTCCATGATTTTAATTTATTTTATTTTATGATAATTAAGAAATATGATGGGCAATGCCATCGGTTGAGGATAAGTAGCTACTAATTAATGTAGAAATTTCCCTAGAGAGACAATATCACTTGAGAAGAAAATATCAAGATGTTGTTCCTAAGGATAATGCCCATACAAACCCCAAGGTAGGGGATGCTAGTAAAGAAGTGAAGATAACTACAGTAATCCCTAAGGCATCGAAACTGGTGCCCATTTCTTGATTTATTAAGCCACAATGTACTCCTACTAAGAATAGAGTACCCATATTATATAGTATCCCTAAGGGTGTAAATGACATTAAAAAAAATCCACATTTGAAAACTACTTCTAAGAGTGTAAATCCATCCCAACCTACTCCACTTCAAAAATTAAATGATTGTATCCTAGTTGAAGGTATTGTTATCCTTCTACCAAGTACTCCTCTTCCTCAGTATAGCATATGTGATATGGCCCATGTGTTGAGCCAACTAAAAATCACCATGACATTTATTCAATTATTATGAATACATGAACATAAGAAGAAGGCCTTTGAATATTTGGAATTTGGTGAGAAGTCAGCTAGAAATGACATTGAGTAACACTAAACAGCCCTAAAAAGTGATGAATAATTGGAAGAGGTTGTTGAGCCTACTCCATAAGTTTATATGGGGACTACACTCGTAGAAATTTAGATAAATGTGACTCATTTTATGCTACTTTCTTTATCAATAGTCTAATTATTCATAATTTTATGTGGGATGCCTTTGGGTGTCTTAAATAAGATCAAAGTTAATATTACATTAGAGTTTGGCAAGTGTTATGCCATGGACTCACTAGAGGTTCCAGTTGTAGGATTGGTTAAAGGGTTGGTAGTGCAGTTGGCAATGTATCCAGACAATTATTTGAATATGGACATAGTGGTTGTGGACTACCTACCTAAGTGGGGGATGTTGTTATCATGTAAATGGTTTA